>CM061533.1:69117172-69338298 GCA_030545055.2 Neoaliturus tenellus | reverse complement strand
TTTATTAAATTTGGATTGGTGTTGGAGGCTATGTTTACTAATACCGATGGTGAAAACTCACCGAGAGCATTCATTGCTAAAAACCGAACCCTTACAACCACATCTGATATCAACGAAATTTTAGAAGAATGTTTGGTTGAACTGCTAGTGAAACTTCAAGAACATGAAGGAAGAGGATCCGGCTGGACGCTATCATCAATTGAAGGTATGGATGTGAGGGTTCACAAGCATGGATATGGTATGAGAGGAAGCAGCTTTATCCCTCTACCAAAGGTGATCCGAGATACAAGATCATGTATCAATGTGAAAAATGAGGATAATGAATGTTTCCGGTATGCAATGTTAGCAAAATATGTGGAACCTAATGCCTGTAGACCTAGCATAGCATACGAAGCTGTTCAACACCGCTATAACTTCCAAGGTATGTCGTATCCTGTTAGTCTTAATGATGTTGCTAAATTTGAAAGAAAAAACCCAGGAGTTTCAGTTAATGTGTTTGGTTTAGACGAATCAAATAACGTATACCCGTTACGAGTTACAAAGACTGAACGTCAAAATCATACGGATTTACTGCTATTGACCAAAGGTGAAATATCACATTATGTTTACATCAAGAACTTTGAAACTTTGGTTGGACGACAAGTGACTAAAAATAAAATTAGAGTAACAGTGTGTAAGAGATGCTTTTGTTTCACAAATAAAGACTTGAGACGTGGAGGATCAGAGTGGTTGTCAGAACACCAACGTCTTTGTAATGACAACTATGAAGTGAAGATTAGTCTGCCACCACCATCTAGAGCATTTGTCCAGTTCAATAAAACAGTTCACCAATACCGGATTCCACTAGTTATCTACGCTGACTTTGAATCCACGTTAGTGCCACAGGAACTTCCGGATGGTGAAGTAACTAGAAGAACCAAATATCAATTGCATCAACCTAACAGTTTTTGCTTATTGGTGAAATCTACTTTACCTGAAGAACAATTGCAAGACTATGGCTTAACATCCACTCCAATACTCTACCGTGGTGAAGAAGCCGCTAAGTATTTTGTAGACCAGTTGTACGACATTGCTGAAAAGGCGCAACGCTTATACGGTAATGTTGTACCTATGGAACCTTTGAACCAAAATCAACAAGAAGAATGCAATTCGGCAACAAGATGTTATTTATGCAAGAAGAGCTTCAGTGAAGAAAATCAAAAAGTAAGAGATCACGATCACCTGACAGGGTTATACAGAGGAGCTGCTTGTAATTCATGCAATATAAATTACAAACTGCCAAACTTTATCCCTGTCGTGTTACACAATCTTAGCGGCTATGACTCTCACTTCATTATCCCAGAGTTAGGACGAGATGATGGAAAAATTGAAGTATTAGCTGAAACATTGGAGAAGTACATCAGTTTCTCAAAAACAGTAGGTAAAATTAAACTTCGCTTCGTAGACTCTTATAGATTTATGTCATCTAGTTTGAGTAAATTGTCTGAGAATCTAAGAAGAGAAGACCTAAAAGAAACCAGCAAAATTGTACCTGAAGATAAATTGGACTTAGTAATGCGTAAAGGAGTGTTCCCCTATGATTACATAACTTCTGTAGAAAAATTTGAAGAAACCAGTCTGCCACCGATTGAAGCCTTCAATAGCAAGTTAAATGAAAGTGCAATCACCGTTGAAGACTACAATCATGCTTGTAATGTTTGGAACCAACTAAACATTCAAACCTTAGGGGAATATTCTGACTTTTACATAAAATTGGATGTAACTCTGCTGTGCGATGTGATGGAAGAATTTCGAAACACCTGCTTCTCCGCCTATGGACTGGACCCTCTACACTCGTACACATCTCCAGGATTAGCATGGCAAGCTATGCTAAAGTCAACCAACTGTCGATTGGAACTTCTAACAGATATTGATATGGTGCTCATGATAGAATCTGGTGTACGAGGCGGTTTGACACAAGCTGTAACACGTCATGTGAAAGCTAACAACAAGTACATCCCAGGCTTCGACGAGAGACAACCATCGGTCTACCTTGGCTACTTTGACGCAAACAACCTTTATGGTTGGGCAATGTCAAATCCGCTTCCCTACGCTGACTTCAAATGGATCGACCCAGCCACCATCGGTGACATCTCACAGATTCCAAAGAATGGTTCAAAAGGCTATATTTTGGACTGTGATTTTGAATATCCAGAGCACCTTCATGATCATCACTACGACTTGCCTCTCTTAGCCAAGACTGAAGTTTCACCAACAGGAAGATGGCCAAAATTGATGATGACCTTGGAGAATAAAGATCGGTATGTGGCTCACTACTGGGTAGTTCAACAAGCTCTTGAATTGGGTCTACGTTTAGTAAGAATTCATAGAGCAATTGAATTCACCCAGTCTTGTTGGTTGAAACCATATATTGATTCCAACACTACAAGAAGAGCAGCAGCAACATCAGCATTTGAAAAGGACTTTTATAAATTGATGAACAACGCCATCTTTGGGAAGACCTTAGAAAACAAAAGAAAACACAAGATTGTAAAATTAGTAAGTGATCCTAGGAAATTGGAAAAATTAGTGCAAAAACCAAATTTTGGAACATCCATGATTATAAACGAAGATCTAGTCGCCGTTAGTATGAAGAAAACAACAATAGTGATGGATCGTCCGTTATACATTGGAATGTCGATTTTGGATATAAGTAAAACTCTGATGTATGATTTCCATTACAACAAAATGGTTAAACACTACGGAAGAGACAACATTGGAGTTGCATACATGGATACCGACGCGTTCATCTACTGGTTAAAGACTTTGGACATGTATGAAGATCTAAGGAGTTTCCCATACAAAGACGACTTTGACTTCTCTGACTATCCAAAGAACCATCCAAATTATAATGAAAAGAATAAAAAAGTAATTGGAAAATTTAAAGATGAAGCAAATGGAATGCCTTTGGAGGAAATAGTTGCGCTGATGTCCAAATTATATTCCTTCAAGATGTGTATGGAAAATGACATACCGACAGTGAAGAAAGCTAAAGGAGTCAAAACATCATACTTAAAGAAACATGTGACATTTGACCATTACAAGACCTGCTTGTTTGAAGATTCTACAATGTCTGCAACGTTCAACACTATCAGAAGTTTAAACATGAGGTCTACAGTGTCACTGAAGTTAAAAGAGCACTATCAGCTCAAGATGATAAAAGGCATATTATGCCGGATAAAATCCATACTCTTCCTTTCGGCCACTACTCTCTAAACCCTATCAACTAGTAACCTATTCTTCGTCCTTCTACAACTTCGACCTTATTCCTTTCTCCTTCCGTAAAAAAATGGGGAACACGGCAAGTCAAACGCCGTGTTCCCCATTTTTTTACACAAGTTTGGATGACCTTGACCTATATAAATGATGTGAATATTCAAGACAACATTCATTGTGATTATACATATGATACATGAAACATTCAAACCTGCAATATGAAGAACTTGAAGCAAGAAATTGTCAACGAACTTCATAAACCTGCAAGAAGAAAGTTTCCACGAAGAAATACAGTGATAAAAGGAATAAATGATTTATATCAAGCGGATTTAATCGAAATGATTCCTTATAGTAAACAAAATAGAGGATTTAAATACATATTGACTATTATTAATTGTTTTTCAAAAATGGCAGATGCTTTACCACTAAAAGATAAAAGCGGTAAAAGTGTTACAAAAGCAATGGAAACAGCTATACAAAGAGACAAACATACTATAAAACATTTACAAACTGATGATGGAAAAGAATATTTTAATAAGGAATTTGCAAATTTAATGAAAAAACACAACATTAACCATTACTCAACCAATTCAGAGGTAAAAGCATCAATAATTGAAAGATTTAACAGAACTTTAAAAGGTGCGATGTATAAGATGTTTTCCAACAGAGGATCACACGTATGGATTGATGTGTTACCAAAACTTATAAGCGATTACAATAACAAGTTTCATAGAACTATCGGTATGAAACCAAGCCAGGTGACTAATAAAAATGAAAAACTTGTATTAAAACGTATAAAAATGAATACTAAACCAAAAGTTGAAAAACTAAAGCCTAAAAGGTTTAATGTTGGCGATAAAGTGCGAATAAGCAAATACAAAGGTGTATTCAGTAAAAGATATCTTCCGAACTGGACAAATGAGGTATTTACCGTATTTAAGGTGCAACCTACAGTACCAGAAACTTACATTTTAAAAGATAATAAAGGACAATTGCTTGAAGGAGGGTTTTATGGACATGAAATGTTAAAATCAACAGTAGGTGATGTATATTTATTTGAAAAGGTGTTGCAACGAAAAAAGGATAAGGTTAAAGTACGATGGTTAGGATTTAATAAAACGGAAGATTCTTGGATACCTAAAAGGGATCTAATATAATGATAGAGCATCATTTTGGGTTGAACCATTACAAAGGATGGAGATAATACCGCAAAAAGACAATTTTACTATTAATAATATAGATGAACTCACAGTGGATGCTTCTCAATTCAATACTGGGAAACACGGTGTTTTGTTACCAAACACGGTGCGTTGTCTGGTTACCGGTCCTTCCAATTGTGGAAAAACAAATGTAGTATTCAATTTGATTACAAACCCTAAAGGATTACGTTTCAATAATTTATATGTATTTTCAAAGTCACTACAACAACCAAAATATCAGTTATTGGAACAAATACTCAATAATGTGCCTGAAGTTAAATATTTTAAATTCAACGCGAGCGAGAGTGTCATGCAACCGCAAGAGGCTAAACCATTCTCAGTATTCATATTTGACGACGTATCTTGTGAAAATCAAAATACAATAAGAAATTACTTCGCCATGGGTCGACATAACAACATAGATAGCATTTATATTGGTCAAACTTACAGCAAAATACCGAAACAGCTCATTAGAGACAATGCAAACATGTTAATTGTATTTAAACAGGATGAAACCAACCTAAAACACATATATTATGACCATGTAAGTGCGGATATGCCATTTGAACGATTTAAAGAGTTGTGTGGAAAGGCTTGGGCTGAAAAATATGGGTTTTTAACAATTATGAAGGAACAACCGCTAAACAATGGTCGATACAAGATAGGATTTGATAAATTTATACTAATACACTGATCATGATGTAAAACATTCATTGTTGTACAACACGTCTTGCTACAAA
This sequence comes from Neoaliturus tenellus, assembly GCA_030545055.2. NCBI lineage: Eukaryota > Metazoa > Arthropoda > Insecta > Hemiptera > Cicadellidae > Neoaliturus > Neoaliturus tenellus. The sequence goes on along the minus strand of CM061533.1, from coordinate 69,333,104 downwards.
CATGGTTAACCAAGAAAAGTTAATAAAGGAAATAAAATCACTTAGTGATTCTATTCGAGATAAAAACAGAGCATTAAAATTAGGTATTAGCGAAAGGGAGAAATTTCTTGAATCTACTTTTAAACCTATTACTGAACCCTTGAAACAATTAAACAAAAAATTTGCTAAACCCGTTTTGGAAGGAGATGCAATTGCACCTATTACAAAGTTTGAAAGAGAAAATGTAAAATCAGAAGATTTTAGTGATGAAGACCTGGAATCCTCTACATATAGTGGTTTTACCGGCGGAGAACCTGAAAGAGAGCTAGAATCACCAGACTATAGTGGTATAAGAGAATTATATGAAGTAAAAGCTAAAAGAGGACATGAAGATGTATCAACTGCTAGTGAAGAGGAAAAAGAAGAAGAAGCAAGGGAAGGTCCGTCAAACATAAGCTTGTTGGGTGAAAACATTCATAACAAAGGACCTTTAGGAAGGAAATACATGATAAAAATGTTAGCTGGAATAAATCCTAATAAAAACTACCATAGTTATGGAGTAAGATTAACAGAAGAAGGTTTAATGGTTGGTAATAGCCCGGTAAACATTGATGAAAATGATAATATTATTGTTGGTAATCAAAGATATAAGGGCACAAGAGGATTATTTGAATTATTATTTGAAAAAAAGCCTTTAGAATTGTTAGTTAAAGAAGAAGACATGGAAGCATATAAACAGATTTTGGAACACACCAATGCATACAGGAGAAAATATTTAGCTGACCAACCAGTTTTTAGATCTAGGTCTTTAAAATATAGAGTATTTGTATCCAAGTTAATACCAACAACGAGAAGACAACCAATGCCGATAATGCCAAGAAAACCTGTAAAACGAAGGTTTGTGTCATCCACTTTGGATATAAGTGCTCCAGAACCAAGAAAAAGAAACAAATCTGTTACAGGTACAGGTTTAATGAAGAAACTATATAACACAAATGTGATTTATTACAATAATATCAATAAATTGGTGGATAGAATGAAACTAATACATGAAGCTAAAGAAGCGGGTCATACTGGATTGGAAAACGAATGGGTGGCTTTAGTGGATGAACTCCGAAACCGTGGGGTAATCTCATAAAAAATGCGTTACTCACTAGATTACTATTCAGTTGCACCATGAGTGTCGACAAGTTCGGACGTTACTCCTCGGATGGGTTATATTACGCAAATAATTTAAAAAGAGGAGCTGGTTTACCACAAACACCTGATGGGGATTATGATATAACTAATAAAAGGTTAAAAAACATAAAAGATCCCACAGATGAAAACGATGCAATAAATTTAAAAGTATTAAAAGAAAAGATATCACCAACATTAAGACTACAGAAAAACACATATGACGCAGGTAATCATAGAATTGTCAATGTTGGTAAGCCAAATCAAAACGCTGATGCAATAAACAAAGGTTATTTATCATCAGAATTAAAAAATACGTTAAAATTCAATGGAAAAACGTATACTGCTGAAAATAAACGTATATCCAACGTAGATGACCCTAAAGATGCAAAAGACAGCGTAAATAGACGCTATTTACATTCATTAATACCTGAAAAGACAAAAGATGGTTTTTCTTTTTATAAATTTGTTATTAACGATATAGGTTATCCGAAAAATGAAAATGATGCTGTAAATTTAAAATATATAAAAGATCATTGTATTACACGTGATGTAGGAGTTATTGATTGTCTAGGTAATTGTTTAGCGAATGTTAAAGATGGTTCGGCACCATCAGATGGTGCAACAGTGGGTCAAATGAAGGAAACTTTAAAGCAAGAAACATCTGGATTTGTAAAACAGGATCAAGTAGTATCACGGTCGGGTGATGTGTTTGTACAAGGAAATGAAAAGTTTATTTTACTTGAACAAAAAAATAATGTTTGGGATTGCAAAGACATGAAATTATCAAATGCGCAATTAGCTACAGATGCTCATGATGTTCCGATTTTATCACAAGTTTTACATACTAATCCAAACAATTATCATAGAAGTTGGTTGGGTACAAATAGAAGAATAATTGACATATTTCCAGGTATCGATGATTACGATTGTGTTGTAGTAAAACAATCTTTAATATTAGACAAACCAAAAGGTAGTACTTTCAATGCGAAAAATAAGAAAATAGGTAATTTGGCACAAGGAACAGATCCAAAGGATGCTGCAACTGTAGGACAAACATTACAATATGATAGTGCAAATCAAGAGTTTATTTATAATACCAAAAGATTTAAATTAATGGATGTAAATGATTATCAAAATATATTAATTGCAGATCCAAATTCATTTAGCGGATTTAGAAAATTGTCTGGTGAGGAATTTATTCATAAAAATCATGTATTTAGAAATGAAGCAGACAGATCATTAATTAGTGCAGATTTAAAATATTTTAAATGTCCCGGGAATGATGCAAATGTAACTGATGAAGACTAAGAATTTGTATAAAAACTGATATGGGTTAGAAATCGGGACTAATATTATAAAAATGGGTTACACTCTAGAATGTTATTCAGTTGCACCATGAGTGTTGACAAGTTCGGACGGTATTCATCAGATGGATTATATTACTTTAATACTTTAAAAAGAGGTGTTGGATTACCACAAACACCTGATGGAGATTATGATATTAGTAATAAACGGTTAAAAAACATTAATGATCCCACAGATGAAAATGATGCAATAAATTTAAAAGTATTAAAAAAAGAGATAGTACCAACACTGAAATTAGATAAAAACACATATAACGCGGGTAATCATAGAATTTCCAACGTTGGTAAGCCAAATCAAAACGCTGATGCAATAAACAGAGGTTATTTATCATCGGAATTAAAGAATACGTTAAAATTTAATGGAAAAACGTATAATGCTGAAAATCGGCGTATATCCAACGTAGCAGACCCTGTAGATGAAAAAGACAGCATAAATAGACGCTATTTACATTCTATAATACCTGAAAAGACAAAAGATGGGTTTTCTTTTTATAAATTTGTTATTAACGATATAGGTTATCCAAAAAATGAAAATGATGCTGTAAATTTAAAATACATCAAAGATCATTGTATTACACGTGATGTAGGAGTTATTGACTGTCTTGGTAATTGTTTAGCGAATGTAAAAGATGGTTTTGCACCATCAGATGGTGCAACGGTGGGTCAAATGAAGGAAACTTTAAAACAAGAAACCTCCGGTTTTGTGAAACAAAACCAAGTAGTAACACGTCAAGGAGATGTATTTGTACAAGGAAATAAAAAGTTTACTTTACTTGAAGAAAACAATTATGTTTGGGATGGTAAAGGAAAGTTATTGACAAATTTAGGTATTGGTGAAAAGCCTGGTGATGCTGTTACTTATGAACAGATAATACAATTAGAGCCAACTGGAAAAAAATGGTGGAATTGTGATAACAAACGATTAACAAATGTTGCAGACACTGATTATGCCAATAACGCTGTAACTGTTAATTTTCTTGTTAAAGTAATAGGTAATTTATTATTTGATATGCATAATTATATTGTAGCAGGACAACATAAACCTATTGACGAAAAAATGAGAAATACATGGATTAAACAAGAAATTCTTTATAAATATTTTTTTAATCATAACACACAAAAGTTTAGATCATCAGATTGGGGTACTTTTGATATTTAACTAAATAACACCATATATTACATCATTTATGTGCAACCTGTCATAGAGGTAACACATGGGTTACGCTTTTCAAATATAAAAGACAATCATGGCGTTTCATTACACCAGTCCATATCGAGACACTATACGGAAAGGAGGCGGTATCACGTCCACAGCGGTTTCTCTGTTAAGTAAAGCTTTAAATCGTATTCCAGTAGGATCTATCGTAAACAGAGCAATAGACGCTTTACCATACGAATTTCACATACCGGGAGGTTATCAGTATTGCGGACCAGGAACTAAATTGAAAAAACGACTGGAAAGAGGTGATCCAGGCATAAATAAGTTAGATCAGGCTTGTAAAGAACACGATATCGCATATTCCACGTTTACCGATTCAAAAAATAGGTCAATCGCTGATAAAAAGCTAGCGAATATAGCTTGGCAACGAGTAAAGTCTAGTGACGCTAGTATTGCGGAAAAAGCAGCAGCTTTAGCGGTAACAGCAGGTATGAAGGCTAAAACAGCGGTAGGAGGTGGAAAAAGGAGGGGTAAGAATAAAAAAGGATCAACCAAGAGAAAACATGGTGGTAATATTAGACTAAAAAGACGTTCTCCGAGGAAAAATAATAAAAAACCGACAATATGGTCAATGGTAAAAAACGGGGCTGGTCTATACCTAAGACCGTATCGTGCATATTAAATAAAAGAAATCAATTGGTTATACCACATAAAGCGTTGACTAATGTTGAATTATTTAAATATATTTCCTGTTTAAAAATACCATTTTTCCGCGGAGTATTTATGAAAGACAGTTTACCAAAGAAAATATGGAAAAATGAGACTGGAATCGTAAATTTGGATAATACTGAAGGGTCCGGCACCCATTGGGTGTGTTATAAGAAACTAAATAGTAATGTATATTATTTTGATAGTTTTGGAAATTTGCCACCACCTAAAGAACTTGAACATTACTTTAAATCTGCTAAAAACATATATTACAACTATAAAAGAGAACAACCTGATAATACTTCAATATGCGGCCATTTATGTTTGGAATTCCTAGCTAAAAGTATCAGTCACTATTGAGATGTCTTCCTATACGGTATCATTAACAGGAAAATCGTCCACTTTACGAAGTATCCTTTTTCCAGCGTTACGCTTGCAAAAAGGAAGATTTTGGGAGGCAGCACTGTTGGATTTTACAACTTACAACTCTATTCCCAATGTTACGGAAGGTAAAAATAACTTATTGCATTATTATAAAGGAAAAGATGCCAGTGGTAAGTTAACAGACTTAGAAGAGTGCAGTTTACCCACAGGTTCTTATGAAATTGATCATATTAATGAATTTTTGCAAAATAAAATGGGAAAAGACAATATATCGCTAAAAGGTAATAATAATACAATGAAAGCTGAGCTTACTTCAAAATATTATATAGATTTCACTAAGCCAAACTCAATTGGTGATTTATTAGGATTTCCCAAAGATGGAGCAATTTTAGAACCAAATAAAACACATTCCGGTAAACAAACTGTAACAATATTAAAAGTCAATAGTATAGACATAACTTGTAACATTATACAAGGAGCTTACAGAGATGGAGCAAATACTCATATAATACATACTTTTTACCCCAGTGTACCACCTGGATTTAAAATTGTTGAAAAGCCGCAAAACCTGGTATATCTACCTTTGAACACCACTTTCATTTCAGACATCGTGTTGAACGTATTGGATCAAGACGGTAACTTGATAGATTTCCGAGAAGAGTCTATTACGGTTAGATTACATTTAAAATCAACACTTTAATACAAAATCATGGGTTTAACATTTAAAAGCGAACAACCTACGGGAATCCGCATTAGTAGCTCTTCAGCTGTGGAGGAGTTAACACGCGAGAACATTCGTTTCTTAGAGAGAATTGGATTAAAAGTAACCGATAATGGATATACTGGATATAGCTCAGGTTCCAACATTCGACGAAACCCTATGGGAAAAAGAATATCACACCCACAACCCTTACACTTCATCAAAATTAAACAATAACGATGAAATTCGTATTCCCATACAAAATCAAGACATTTACACACTACCATGTGAAAGTTACTTGTATATTGAAGGAAAAGTTACTAAAAAGGACGGTACTACTACTGGTACAACAGTTCCATTTATAAATAATCCCATGGCTTTCCTGTTTGATGAAATTAGATATGAAATATCAGGTGTAACAGTTGATTATACTAAAAAAGTAGGTATTGCAACAACTTTAAAGGGATTAACATCTATATCACCTAATGAAACCAATTTAATACAACCTGCAGGATGGGTTTTACCTGCAAAAGACACAATCACTCCAGATACAAATGGAAATTTTGATTTTCATATTCCGTTACGTTTGTTGCTTGGTTTTGCTGAAGATTATAGGAAAATAATATTAAACGTTAAACAAGAATTAGTTTTGTTGAGATCTTCAAACGATAAAGATATTATTAAAGCTCCAGACGGTACAACAGATGCAACTTTAGAATGGAAATTAACATTAGACAAAATTGTATGGAGAGTTCCACATGTAAAATTAGCTGACGAGCATAGAATGCTACTATTAAGAAAGTTAAAGGCTGATCGTGATATTGTAATTCCTTTTAGAAGTTGGGAATTTCATGAACATCCCAGCTTGCCAACTACGGATCGACACACTTGGACAGTTAAAACATCTAATTATGTGGAACGAGCCAGGTATATTATATTTGGTTTACAAACAGGCAGAAGAGACACCATCACCAAACATGCAGGCCAATTTGATCATTGCAACTTGAAAAATATTAAAGTTTATTTAAATTCACAATTTTTTCCATACGATAATTTAAATGTGTCATTCGCTAATAAAAAGTACAGCATATTGTACGATATGTATGCAAGATTCCAAAGTTCATATTATGGTAAAACGAATGCACCTTTACTATCACCAGAAAAATACTTAGATGGTTACCCTATAGTTGTAATCGATTGTTCTAAACAAAATGAATCGGTAAAATCATCAAGTGTAGATATAAAAATAGAAATGGAATTCAACGCGCCTATATCGGCTAATACAACTGCATACTGTTTAATTCTACATGATAAAATCGTAACATACACAACTTTAACTGGAATTGTTAAAAATGTATTGTAAAAGACCGGTTTTCCTACATTCCAATGCATTCCGCGAGTATAAAAGCAGAGCGTTCAGCTCGCTCCTTATCAGTTTGTTGCCTGTTGTTGTATGGGTAGCATCTTATTCAATATGGTTTCTCCTAGTGGTACACAAGAAAATGTAGTAGATATTGAGAAGGAGATATCCGACTTTTTAGATCTTCAAGGTCAACCGGAGGGAGATGAACACAACGCTTGCGGACAACTCCACGCCAGTAATAATGTTGAGGAAAAAGGTAAAAGAAGAAAGAATGCACACAAGAGGAAAAGGGATATTGAAGATAATATTTCTCCTAACATATTAAGTGAGGTATTCTTGCGAATATTTTACCCAATCTCTTCCAGTTTGGACAAAAGTGTTTTAATCGGTGTTATGAAATCTACAGATTATTCCCCTACTGTAATTTTAACTCATGGACCCAAAATGATTTTGTTTACGGACACTGCTTGGGAATCGTTTATGAAACACTTGCATCTGCTAGAATGCTATTTAAGTAGTAACATGTTTGGAAGAAAGACAAGAGTAGGCCTTTTGGATTCAAATGTGGAAATCGATATTGTTAAACATCGTGGTGATCATCAGTTGCGGTTTAGAGACACAACAAGACATGATAACAAGATTCAACTTAATCGAGAAGAGTTTTTTATTCTAACTTGTGCAACTGAACCAATAACGAGATACTTGAGACAACTGGTGTTTTCAAGTTCAATTATTAAAGATTATCTGGAAGACACTTTGGACAAACAACCGGACGCACCTATATTGTACGGACCTGTAGATACTTCTATATTCAATAGGGTTCCTCATGAAGTACAAATGTGGAGACAATTGGAAAAGTACGCTCAACTACATAAGAAATCAGTAAAACATGAAAAAGAGGAAGAAGAAGGAGGAGAAGAATCAAGTGTTAGTGATGAAAATGAAAACAAGGAAAATGTAAAGATGGAAACCTAAATGACAATTAACTACACAGCAATGGTTAATTTTTAAAACAATATCAAACACTTTGTGGGGTTAGGCCTACCGGGGACGGTGCCCACGTTAAATATACACCAACGCGCCAACAACTGTACGGCCGGGTATAAAAGTCGTACCTACCGTGGTGTGGAAATCAGTTGACCTTTGGACTTCGTCATGAGCAGACGAGTGATCTTCGCAATGGACAAGGAAGAAGAACAAGTAAAGTCCAAACCTGGTATAATTGAGTTCCAAGCGTTTCGGGGTAATGATGATAGATTTATCATAAAAGAACTTGTGTTTTTCGACATCAATACAAGTGTTCCTTATTCGTTTTTATTTAAACCACCATGTTCTTATTCATCTTTAACCAGTAAAGCCGCTACTACCAACAGATGGATTTCAAAACACTTCCATCATATCGATTGGTATGATGGTTTTACAAGTTACATGGACTTGTATCACATTATGCATCACTTTTCAGACAAGTTTACCAATATTTACACAAAGGGGCTGGAAAAGAAAAGATGGATCGAAGGATTTACTCATGTTCCGGTTAATGATGTGGAATTGGATAAAAATTACAAGTATACGATGGAAAATGTTTGTATTTGTACTAAAAGTCCAGAACATGAAAAAGATAGACATTGCGCTTTAAAAAACGCCTATAAACTCGCATCTTACCTTCAAAGTGGGGAAATGGGGAGTGGTGGGGGTAACGGGGGTTATATAAGTGAGGAGCAGACCGGGACCTGGCATGAGTATTACTCGAGATTCCGAGACGACAACATCTCCCAGCAAGAATACGAAGAAGACGATCTATATCTCGACCATGGCATCTCACCAGTTCCTGCAAACTTTGGTTGAGCAGTTCAATGCTCACTCCAAATCTACCATACTACCCGTCAAGAAGTGTTCCGAACTTAAAGACGAGAAGCACTACATTATCCACGCCATGAAGAAGATGGAGACTACAATTGGAGAGGCCATCTGCTGCAGTCTTAGCGAGGCACCGTTCACTCCGGGGGATGAGCCCAAGTTCCAAGTCTACCTGCCGAAACGGTTCGTCCATCTCCTCCAGAACGAGGATCTGCGCTCCATCCAACCCGGCTGTCTCTACCTGGTTTCCCACGGTTGCACGGGTAGCAATTCCACCGAGTTGACCATCCACATCGCCGACAAGCAGCAGTGTTAGATTTAAGTTTTACTGTTGTAAATATGTTATTGTAACGTTTTATAAATAAATAAACCATAAAAAACAAAAAAATACAAAAGACAAAAAAATGCAACATATCAATATGTGAAGTTTGTCACATATTGATATGTTGCATTTTTTTTAAACTTCGCGGGTGACCTTGACCTTTGACCTTTGCATTTCACAGTTACCCCCACCACGCTACAAGTCAAACCTGTTTGAATGCAAACACCCCCACCACTTTTTCATATACCTCCAAGCGCTGTGCCTTGGCTTCATTTCTACTCCAGCAGCCAACCTAGCAACATCAGGATGTCTCTCAACGTAAGCTGTGCCAGCTATGAGGAGGTGACTATCAAGACACAACAGGAGCTGAACGATTTGTACAAGGAGTTGCAGCTAATGGTGGCAAGAGGCTACCGTATAAATGTGCAAGTCTACGCTTGCAATATACGGAACACCCGGCAGCCAAAGGAAGAGCCTGGACACTCATCGACAGCTTCCTCACCGACGTCCATGAAGACCGAGCCGGACAACTTGGATTACTTCAGCTGACTAGCAGTTGTATTTCTTGTTCTAACCATTGTAGAATATGTTTATTTTTTCATTATATTAAAGAAGTAAAAGAGCAAAAACACCTATCTTGTTACTGACATATTAGCTCAGTAACAAGATAGGTTTTTTTTAAAACACAATTTGAATGACCTTGAAACTTCCCCCTCCACTGCTTTGCTACCCCCACCACTTCACTATTGGTGTACATGGCACATCACGATTAGAAACCTCATTCCATCTTCAACAGCCAAACCGACAACATCAACAATGGCAAACCTACCAACAGATGAAAGATGTCCTCACGCATGCTGCGACTTCATCCACGAGTTAGAGAAGAGGATGCAAGAGAGGGAGATAAGAAGAAAGCAGATCCACTCAGAAAATATCATGATAGTCAACGGCTATCTTTTATTGTTCGGCCTTATTATGGTTGTACTTTTCATACTATATGGTATAGTCACATGTGTCGGCAAGGTTGCAGAAGAAAACGCCCGCCACCATCAGTTGGAAAGTTTCAATGTTACTTTATAGGTTTTCCTTTTTTTTTTAAACTCCGTTTGGATGACCTTGAAACTTCCCCCACCACTTCACCATGTTCCTGCATGAGTATCACATCACCCGTCATTCCTTGTTCGACAAGCAACCATGGCGGACAACACCATCAGCCAAGCTGACTCCACTACTGATGTTGGAACGACCTTGAACTTTCCCCTCCACTCCTTCCTTTTTTAAAACCCAATTTTAAATGACCTTGAAATTTCCCCCTCTACTTTTCGATAATGTTACAACTGACTGCAGCTCACCTCATTCCTTGCTTAGCTGCCATGGCGGAAGGAACTCTTTCTCAAGTTGACTCCACTACGGACGAAGCATTTCCCTTGCGGTGGACTGTTCATTTACAGGATGCGACAGAAGTGGAAGTCTTGTATCAAAAATTACTCAATGTATTCAACGGGAACCCTGGACCTCTTGAATGTAGAATGGATTTGAATTTTGATGCAACCAGGGTCGGCACAGAACCTTCAACTTCAAGCCAGCCTCAGCAACGAGATTTTACACATTTATACACTCCAATATCACCGGAAGATGTAACTGTCTGCGAGGCTGACTCAACTACACGTTATGTTCGGCCAAAGCCTTGGGTGTTGATTATTAACAATGTGTACAAAGTGGAATTGGTATGTAATAGATTGAAGGAGTTGATGGTACAAGATCCCGGCCTGCGCTTTCAAATAGATATACATTTCATCTGGAGAGCACCTGCACGGGGCTCTTCGTCTGACAGCTCTCCAAGTACGACGGACGAGGAGGACGACTAGTCATCTTTTTTAAAACTCTGTTTGAATGACCTTGACCTTTCCCCCTCCACTGAGTTTATTTAAGGTGCACTCTCACTGACTACAGCATTATTTCATTGCGCACCTTCACCGCAGCAACATGGAAAGTCAACTCAACTACTGTTGCGAACAGAAATGTTTTTCATGGCCAAATGACTCAACTTGGCATACCGAAGCACTCACTATCAATGAAATCGCTATAGACTCACAAGAGTAGTCTTTCTACTCTTTGACTTTTTAAAACTCCGTTTGAATGACCTTGAAATTTCCCCCACCACTTCCCCATATATCTAGAGTACGCAGGGCCTGGAGGTCAGTCGCTCGGCAGCTGTCGTAGGGTGCACATCCGTGTTGTGCAGTCTGCTGTGCAGTTTTAATTTTAACCAGTTCAAGGTCACCACACTTGAACTCTGGCGAAAACGTCAAGCTGTTAAACACAATCCTAAGCCCCAGGTTCACAGTCGACCTCAAGGTCATCACACTTTAACATGTAAATTTAAGGTAGCACCGAAACGGTGCTACCTGGCTTGACATTTTCGAGTTTCCCGAGGTCTTCGCAGTTCCCCCCACCACTTCCCATATACCTAGAGTGCGCGGGGCCGGACAGTCAGTCGCTCGGTGTCTGTCGTAGGGTGCACATCGCGGTTGCAGTAATGGTTAAAGTAAGGCTTTTGGGCCAGTTCAAGGTCACCCGAGCGGTGTCACATGACGGTTTAGGCAGAGTCACGTTGCAAACTTCAAGTTTCCTCAGCACTTTTGCTGTTTCTCATCGCAAATTCGCTCCAAGTTGTCAAGGTCATGGTAACTGTGACTGAAACTCGGAGCGTAGTGCGAGAAACAGCAAAAGTGCCAAAAAATTTTAGGTTTCAGCGTGACCTTGACCTTTGTGACATCGATGACGTCATCTTGGTGACGTAAGGGGTGATGACGTCATCAGCACGTCATTTCTGTGACGTCATGGGTGTGACGTCAAGGAAGTGACGTCATTGGTGATGACGTCATCGATGATGCAATCGATGACGTCATCGATGGGTCCATTGACCTCGATGACGTCATCGATGACGTCATCGCTCGGGTGACCTTGAACTGTTTTAAAAGCCTTACTTTTACACTACTGACCTTTTATGAATACGAGTTATGTGACCTTTAATGGAGATTCGCTTTGTATCCGATTACAAACAATTTTACTTCTGCGATAATTGACAAAACAACCGGACAATTGCGCCCAAGAGCTGCGAACGTAATCACAGGGCTTTAAATCCCGTCATAAAACAACGCATCTAATTACATGCATGCAAAGTTTCGAATGTCAGTTTGATTAATAAACTTATTCTATGTACGGGGATTACAAATAGAGATTATTGTTTTATTGGCTGGTGAGTTAATTTAAAAAAGTAATTATTTTTTAAGAACTCTTGAGAACTTGTAACTAAGGTTTAAAAACTAAATGTTTGAAATTTCAATTTGCATATGAAGTTATCTGTATGAGAAATGCCAGCAATTTCGATGCTCCGCAGTCTGAAAACACCCAGGAAACGCGGACATCATAAACGGCGGTGCACCGAGTGCCTCGCTTAGGGAGTTCCAAATTGATTACAGAGCAACAGATATACTTTAAGTCTTGGACCTAAATCCACCTTAGGAGAAGTTTAAAAGTAACTTGTACAAACACAGTGTGTTTCACAGATTTGAACTCCATAAATACAAATATACTAGGGGCTTGTAGGGGCACAGGCCCCTGAAAATCCAAATGGCATCTCCAAAATTAACTTTCAATTCCAGACCTAGTTGCGCAGATACTTTATTCCTTCTCGAGCTGTAGTGTGAATGTACACGGTTGAATTTTCTTATAAGATATTACCTAATCTTGACTAATCTTTTAGGCTGTATAAAATCAGTAATGAAGCAATAATCTCCCCTGTATTAAAATACAGTAGGTAGTCTATTTTGTGAAAAAATTAAATTTATTACTACACTATTACTTCCAGAAACGATAAAAATAGGTTTAACCCTAAACATGTGTACATAATGAGTTCGTAACTCAAGTAAATACAATAGTTCAATTCAACATCACAAAATAATTATTAGCCCATTAATACTGTACACTAATGTATCCTGGACCCCTGTGCCCCCATCCCATGCCACAGTGTCCACCACACTCGCCTTGTCCCCCAATAAGACTACGCCGTTCCCCTTTCGTGACCCGTGCTTCCTGTTCCCCCGTGGCCTGAGTACCCCCATGCCCCCGTACCAATGTGCCCCCCATACTCCCATGCCCACATACCCGCCGTTCTTTCCCAAGGCCTATGTGCCCTTTATGTATATTTTTCCTCCTCCATGCATCCCAACTACCCTCCCCCTCAATGCCCCAGACGTCTCTAGTGTAACTTGTGACCCCATTCCCATACCCTCGTGCCTCCCTTACCTCTGTGCTCCCTATGCCCCTAAGTCCCCTCAAGCCTCCCCTTTGTCCCCCGTTTCCCTCCCATGATCTATCCTTCCTGTACCCCCTGTGCCCCCGTGTCCCAAGTACCCTCATGCCCCCATATCCTCGAATCCCGAGTACACCCATGCCCCCGTACACCCCACTCTCTTGTGCCCACATGCCCGCCTTTCTTCCCTGAGGCCCCCGTGCTATGTCTCCCCTTCCATCCCCCTGTTAACCATGCCAAACTACCCCCCGTGCCACCGACTTCCCTAGTGCCACTGGCGCCCTATTCCCATGCCCCCGTGCCCCCATGCCTGCTGTTCCACCCCGTGTCCTCTCAAGCCTCTGCCTTGCCCCCGTTCCCCTCCCTTGACCTGTCCTTCCTACCCCCCATGTCCCTTTGTCCCGAGTACCCCGATGCCCCCGTACCCTCCACTCTCCCGTTCCCAAATGCCCGTTGTTCTTCCCCGAGGCCCCAAGCTATGTCTCCCATTCCTCCCCCGTGTACCTCAAACCACCCCCTGTGACACCAACTTCTCTAGTGCAACTTTTGCCCCCATACCTATGCCCCTATGACTGTCGTTCCCCTATATCCCTCAAGATTCTCTCGTGCTCCCCATGCCACCAATGTCTTTAGTGCCTCTATACCCATGCCCCGTGCCTCCACGCCCGCCGTTCTTGCCCATGTCTCCAATGCCCCCGTGCCCCGATGCCTGCCATTCCTTCGCGTGCCTTCTATTTCCCACTAATTCTCAACGTGCCCTCCGTTCCCTGGGTACGCGTTGTACTTCAAGGCGTGTACCCCTAGAACTGTGGTGTTCACTACCCTATACCAGTCCTTTGGGTCTGGGCGAACGGGCGTGGCCCCCTTTAACATTGAAGTAGACCTTGCTCTCAGGAACGGAGCATTGTCGAGCCTTCGCTGTGGTGTGCTGTAATGGCCAAAGAGTAAAGGGTGTATGTTGTACTTCAGGGCCTGCACCCTTAGAACTGAGATGTTCACTACCCTATACCAGCTCAAAGTACCGAGCTGGGCGAACGGGCGTGCTTCTCTTTATAAACTGAAGGAGAGCAGCTTCGGCTGTTCCGATCCCTGGCGGAGGTGGCCTTGTGCCAATCGCGCGCTTACTGGGTGTTTCACTCCAGCCTCCCCCCAAAAAAGGGAGAGAACGAGTCAGGATGTCGGGGATCTGGGGCTTCCGTGCTTTCGGGTGCGGTTGCAGTGTAGCCGGCGCCTTTGGCGTGCGGGTTTCCAGTGACCTAGTTATTCCGCTTGGGAACCACCCATGACCCAAGTAAAACCTAGAATGGGGACCTCGGAATCCGGTTCAAGCCCCTGGCTTCGGCCAGTCCGGATATTGGGTTGGACTCGAGGGGGTAGAGGTTGTCGGAATGCTCGGCACACAGCTTCGGCTGTGGGGGGCCCTCCAGCCTTATCTGGGGGCGTTGCTCACAGACGAAAGTTGAGAAGTAGCATGGGTAGTGCTGCCACTGTCACTCACAGCGGATGGTCAAATTTGGGTTCACCGACGGTTGAGTACCACAGGCCTGGTGAATTCCGGGTTTTGTGGGGGTCTAATCCGCCTTAATGTGATTTGGGACTCTCGTGGTTCCATAAGTTCCCCGTCCGGGGGGCTTTCCCTGTTACATGACATGTTCTGGCAGGGGGGTCTCTGTTATCAGACCGTCGGGGTATGCCGAGAGGTAGGTACCCGGCGCCATTTGGAGTGGGAACCCCCTTGTCTTCGGTCTTGGCGGAACATAAATGAATTGAAACACACGAATTGCCCTCCGTTCCCCTCTCGTGACCCATGCTTCCTGTACCCCCTATGCCCCGTGGCCCTTGTAAACCCCATGCACCCGTACCCCAGTGCCCACATGCCTTTGTGCCCCAAAATTATAAGGTGTCCATATGTCCATCATTCTTCCTTAAGGCAGAGTGCTCTCTATATCCCCCATTCTTCATCCGTGCGCCCCATGCCCAACTACCCATCATGCCACTGGCGTCTTCGGTGAACATTGTGCCCCCATGCCCATACCCCCATGCTTCCCATACCCCCGTGCCTCCAATATCCCCGTGGCCCCCATGACTGACATTCCTCCCCGTTCCCAGTATGTGCAGCCATGCCCCCTACCCCCAGTACCACCGACACCCCTCGTGGCCCCCAAGAACCCGGACCTATGGTGCTCCCGTGCCCCCATGCTCGCCGGTCCTCATCTCCTGTGCCCCCCGTGCCACCTATTTCCTCCATGACTCCCGGTGCCCCCGTGCCCCCCCGCCACCACCCGTCCCTCGTAACTACCGACGTTTCTTGTGCTATGATTGTAGTCTATTTTGTTTGTTCGTTCGATGAAGTAGAATATTATTTGACATATTGTTCGTTTAGCACACCGTCATTTACATGAAAAGATCCCTGCATTTATACACTAAAGGGCACTTGTAGTTTCTGTACGACCCATGCAAGGTAAAAATCAGATAACGGATATGACAAAATATTCCTTATACGGATGTTATCCAATGTTAGTAGTTTACATAATATGATTCAGTAAAAAAATAAACAAATACTTAATAAAACCATTCAACTCTAACCACTAAATAGCCATTATATAAACAGTAATGTAATAACTATACGACTTGCACTGAGTAAAGACAATATATTAACGATTTTATCAAACATACCATGGCTAAGTCACTTTTAGTCAGCACACAAAATCTTAATGTACACATACAAATTACATAGATTGGGCCACGAAGAAGAAATCTACTGTGGATTAGTAATTTTTCCATGACCCATGTTTTTCTTTCTTATAGTGCTCTGCCAATTTAAAAAGCTATAATTTAATGGTTATCTTAACTCAAAATATCTGCTCAATATTCAGCTGAGTTTACGATCAAAAATATACACACAGGAACATCTGCTTAATCGCACGTGTAGCTCTAAAAATCTTCTTCCCATTAGATTAACATTGGAACTTCAAGGTCCAATGGGGCGGAGCCCAGGTAACTTTTGATGATTCTGGTATTTTTCCTTGCGTCCTTGGCCCTCAAGCTTTAAAATGAGCCATCAACCGTTACCATATCTTCCTCTAACTCGAGATATTTCGTGGGGACCGATTCGCTTACGGAATTATATATACTAGAGATCGCCCACTGGTCTAAATTCGACCAAAAATTCTATTAATCTTGAGCTAATTAGTTTTAAAATGTTTTATAACTGAAACATCTGTTCTTCCTGATTTGCTAGCATTTGTTATTACAACAGCTGTCTTATGATTCAATCAATTCTTCTCCCATAAGGTTAACATTGATACTTTGAAAGCCTGTAGGGCGTAGCCCTGGGGGCCGATGGGAATTACAATGTGATTCTGCTCATCTACAGCACAATACCTTTCTAACGGTGTGCTCGGATTTCCCCTACGATGTACACGAGCTGAGAAAAAAGGAGGAAATGAAACATGCTTGCCTATTAATATATAGATAGATACCGTACTATATAAAATTTGAAATGTATATTTAATAGGATACAATTTGGTAAAACCCGAATTATACGTTAACTGTATCCTATTTAAAAACTCGGCCATTTTTTTAGTCGAAATCAAAATTTCTTTAAGTTTTTTAATCACAAAATTATTTAAGGCAAATCATGAAATAAAGGATTTCAGGGTGAATTCGGACTTTATAAAACAATAATAGACTGCCATTTTTAAATGGTTAACAATAACTCAAAACTTACGTTTTCACCAAAATATTTGTATTGTCTTTCCTATTAATTGTATGGTCATATTTGCAATTTCCGAGCAACTCCATTAATAGATTTTGGGACAACTTGTATCAAAATGACATTTTTTAAAATTGATAATTGGTGTTAACTTAGTGTAAAATAGTTTTATTTTAAGACTGTTGGCCGCAACGGTGATCTTCAATCAATTTGATGCATCTTTTGTGAGACAAGCGGCATTTAAGTTTTCCTGGTTGCGGTTTAACTGTGGTTTGTTGAACTGTGTATACTTCCATTGAAGTGCATGTGATCTTTACAAATGATATCTCCATTAGTGTAATCAAATCTGGTGCTAGTGCGAGAGAGTTACGTTACAACGTATTATGTTATAAATTAAATTATAGAATTTAATAAGAATATAAAATAAAGGGCTTCTTATTTAACCTTTTCTTAAATTGTAGAAATTATTTTGCAAAAGATATTGTTTATTCGGTAAGTAGCATTATTTCTTAGGTCAACTATTTGGTAGCATTATTATATGGTTGATTATGACCACGAGTTGAATCTTAACAATCAGTACTGTAAATGTATTAAATGAACTGACCAGATATGCTGAATGATAAAAAAGGAAGAAACCTTAGCATAGCGGTTAGAAACCGAATGTTTAAAGTGTGCTTAAATAAAATTAATTTTACTTTAACCAACAAGGCAAGGGAGCTGGATTCGTTGTCAGAATTTCCTGGTTTAGCCAATTTTCTTTCAGTTCCTAAATTATTCATTATGTCGAACTACTTTAGTCCCTGCCGACAAGACACGCATTGTTCCAATATTCAGTTCCATCAATAAGTAAGGTGGTTTCTCTGTAACTTATAGTTATATGTGACGTATGTCCATATAATTATATGGATTTGTAGGTCGATAAATTCCATGCACACAGTTAAGATACAGTATGTATAATTTTACAGATGCGCTGTAATAAACATTTCTGCACGTTTTCAACTGGGTTTAAAGGTTCCGCTGATTAATTCACTAACTTTAAATATCTATTTAATCATAATTAAGATAAAAATATTTACCTTTTAACGCTCCACAAAATAATATTGCCCACGTGATGTAACATTGGTCAAATGGGACTTTACAAATGCAGTACCTATATAAAATATTGAAAAATACTAACGTGCACAATTTTAAAAGAAAGATAAATTTTACATTTTCCACTTTATCTTAATACAGTAATATTTCATAAACTGTATATTGTATTTTTTATTAACTCTGTACAAGCTAGTTGCACTTTAATTTTATTACAAATTTGGAGAATTTTGAATTAAAAATTGTATAAAATTCCTAAGTTTACTTCTTGAACCATAGTGCAACTTATTTATAATTGTTTGGCGAGCTGCATACCCAAATTTTTTTTACACTCCGGAGCAATCGCTAAGTTGAAAGTTTCTTTTCTTGGCGAGTGTAAGATAAATTGTTCACGTTAAGAAAAGAGTTCAACGTTCACACTTAGCAGATTTCCCCTGTTCTCACATTCCCTGTCCAGATTCATATTCGAAGTTTCTCATTTCCCGCTGTTTCCTGCTTCCTTGTCCCAACAAGTAAACAATGGAGTCTCTGTTACTTATCTGAGCTCAATGATTGTTGTGCTGAAATCAAGGGCCTGCCAAAATAGTGAGAATGGCAATGAAGATGGAATTTATAAAACGAGTTACGGTATGTACTGTTAAGTTGTAATTGATATTGATTACATACAATACCATATAAAATTTTGCTACATTACTTGCATATTTGGGAAGCCGTGAGTTATTCTAATATTATGTGTCTATAAGCTACAGTATAGGTAGTAAACTATATGCAAAATAAAAAATCGAGTTAGAACTTAATATTTTATAAATAATGAAATATAATTACTGAAAAGATTATTATATTTAGGCCTACTTACCTTTTAAATAGTGTCAAAGTAGTACAGTATGTACCAAAATAAACAGTACTGAAACTGAATAATGACTTTAAAATTATTCCAAATCTTCAAGAACGGTACGATTGTTGCCTCAATTGAACGGAGGTTATAATATTAAGCATGTTATTAATTGATTTTAGCCCATATGGTGCTTACTTTTACTTGTATACGTTGGTAAAACTAAGTAAATAAAATTTTATAATTTCAGTAGCCTACGGTACTGTTTATTTTTGGGGCTTACTGTATAATTTATTGATATTTGTTTTCCAGGGAAAGAAGAGGCGGTGTCATATGTTGGTACCTGTATTTACTTCTTTCGTAGTAAATGCAGTACTGTATAGAATTATTTATATAAAATACAATATAATTGAGAGTTGGATTTATGGTTATATCATTTTCATGTAGGGTCCTAATGGTGAGTTTTTTTAATAAAATTTCATAAGTATGCTATTATAATAATTTTTTATTGAAATGTGCAAACCTTCGCTCGTTTCACTAACCGTTAATAGTAGTGGAGAAAAGCCACTTCTGGCACAGGTCACCTGCCCCGGAAGCCATGTGCCGGGGCACACAGCTTCCGGTCGGTTAGATAAGGTATCAAAGGAGGAGGAGGTATGCATAAATTAAAAGTTAGTTCAAAACTGAAATTCAACTTGATAATTGGGGTACGGAAAGTATGTCAAGGCCATCCCGAGTAAGTTTTAAAAAAGCCTACCCCGCTACCACAGGAAATAGTTCTGAGAGTTGAACTAACCGGTGATAGCGGGATAGGTATAAGCAACTTTTGAACTTTATTCGTAAAAACATATACAATCAATGTGCAATACCAGGATTCATACAGGTTGAACTTTTGTGATGAACTATGGAGTTGTAAAAATAAACAACGGCGACTAGGAGAAGGTAAACGCAGAGTCCCCAGATGATGTATTTGATAAGTTTGAAGAAACGTATCCTCTCGAGTTGGTTGTTCCGTTCCAGTTCCAATCGTTTAATTTCCAATTTCAATTTATCCTCTTCCATCCTTGTGACGAAGGGAACTTCATCCATCATATCCATTATGATTGTTGGTTTGGTGTTTGAAATTTTAAAACAAGTGATGTTGATAGTTCAAATGTTGAAGATGGAATGAGAAGTGAAAGCGAGAATCGTTAGTTAAATAAAGAAGTGGTGGGGGAAGTTGAATTACAAAGAAGTGGTGGGGGAAGGAGGTTGCTCATCATTTGGTTCAGTACTTGTTGTTGTCGTATCTGATTGTAGAGGTGTAAGTGGAGTAAGATTTAGTAAACTATCTTCATCAGAACTTTCAACTCTATCACAAATAGGACAAGCGTAAGTTATTTCCAGATTCATTTTAACAGTGTTGAATTTATTAACAATTTCGTGTAAAGTATTAAATATTCCTAGTAATTCTTCTTTAGAGTTTATTTCGAAACTAGAATTCATCCGTGCCAATGGAGAGTTGTTCATTGTTCGAGAGTCGGCGAGTAAATGAGGAACGCCGCCAAGGGAGGTTGCTTATTTAACGGCGACCTTGAGCTTATGATCAAATAAAAAGCTAAGTTCTTCTTCTTCGTCTTTTAATTCAAATATCTTAACTGGAGTAGTTGTTTCGTCTTCCTCACTCTGTGATGATGATGATGATGATAATTCACCAGGACGTAAATAGTGAACATCAATTCTGATCCATCTCATATAATATCTATATCTATCCATCATAGAGAGCAAGTTTTGAAACAATTCTTCCATTTCTTCCCTCTCAGTTATTATATGTTGAAACCTGACGAAAGGCGATCCCATGTTGTTAGTTAGAGTGTTGGAAGTGAAATGATTCAAAGGTGGATTTAATAAGATATGAAACTTAAACTAATGGTGGGGGAAATCTAAAAAAAATTCATCTGTCTTGTTCTGACTTCTACACATCTAACATATTTTTTGTGATGGATACGCAATGTTTGAAATTGAAACTTTTACGGACACAACACATATTACGAAATAATTCCAAACCTTCGGTTTCAAAGATTAAAACTAATTTAACAAAAGTAAGGAAGAAATTAAGTTTTAACCCTTTATACTCTGCTAGAACTTCGCGTGTTCACGTTGACGATAGTGTTATTCACAACATTTTGCGTTCAATGTTACGTTTCTACAACATCGAACTTGTTACACCTATCGACTGTGTTCAACAGGTTTTTCTATTTTACCCCCACCATTCTTTATATAAGTGCGCTCACGACAATTCCTGCTTCATTCTCCTGTACACTCTTCAGCTAACAACATATCCGCTCTAACTTACACTACACGAAGATGGATACAAACCAAGAACAAGTTCAAGTTCACGAAATATCATCTACCACTCACCCGAGGGAGAATCCTCCTAGAATTTCAACTTCACCGAATCCACAGGACCCCGTCCAGGTTTCGGATGTATTTCGACGGCGAGGAATGATGTTGAAGCTATTCTTCGGTCGCTCGTCGGTTTCGACTGACCTGTACTACGATTGACGTTAGACTGAACTCTTAGCAGTTCAATCTTTTTTCAAACTCCCTCCGGATGATCTTAAAGCAATTACCCCTCTCCTTTTTCAACTAACTTCTACTTTTGTTCGACTGTTGAATTTCAGTTTTGAACTAACTTTTATTTTATGCGAAGTTTTAGTTGAACCCGGTTAATTTATGCGCACATTTAGTTCAACCCTCAGTTGTTGAATTTCAGTTTTAAACTAACTTTTAATTTATGCGCAAATCGCTCACCCCACCTCCACCCCCCTCATTTAATAACCGACCGGAAGCTGTGTGCCCCGGCACATGGCTTCCGGGGCAGGTGACCTGTGCCAGAAGTGGCTTTACTCCACTACTGTTAATCAGATTTTTTTATTTTTTTTATTTTTTTTTTTTATTAAAAAATCTTTGAATATGAGCGTAATGCCGTGTCAGCGGGACACAAGGTTCTTTCTAATAACCTTATCTATCATTAGCACCATTATTGTGTCCAAAGAGCATAATTTCGTAGATCGAGCATCATGCTTAATTAATATACGGCTAGGTCCACGGCCAGAATCGCTCCTGCCAAATTATCAAGTGAGCTTAACCACTTGACAACTCCGTCATTTGCTACACAAGTAATCAAATAATTTAAATAGGCCTACCTCCAAATAGTTTTTAAAACTAAAAATACTAAAATATTTGTTTACACGACGTTTACATGTGACAGATAGAAGATGGTTGGTTAATGATTATATTTCATATAAAATTTGTGGGTTAAGAGATAAAAACAACAATCTCAATCCAACAGATCCAGGCTGGAAGTTGACAATACCGCTTAAAAATATAAAATAATAAAAATTTTACAAATATTAATTTTTTTCCAAAATAAAAAATGATTAGACATACAAAAACATTAATCTTGTTGTTTAATGAAAATATGAATCTTCCAAGCATCAAAGAGTGAATTTCCACTCTAGATAGCCCCAGGCTCTCGAGCACCCAAGCTTGCGAATCCACGCAAGAAAATAAATAACATTTATTTGTTTACATTAATATTTTATAATTTTCTGTCTTAATGAAAAAAATTACATAAATATTCGGTTATAAAGAAATTTGTTACAAAACACTAGCTAAAAAGTGTTTTTTTATTTATACAGTAAATATTTACTGTAAGTTTAGATGTAAACTAAATACTTTTTCACAAATAATGTTTGTAAATTATAAAAATTAATTAGGAACAATCGCTCCTGACTCATTGGATATTTTGGCCAAACAATGTGAGCATTGCAGAAAGAATGCCCTCGACTGATTCTAATCATAAAGCAATTCTTGACTGTGCAGCGAGAAGTATTGCGACGTTTGCAGGCACTGACTTATATCAAGGAAATTCAAAACCATTATTTATTTAAATCCATCAAACTGGATAATCTGTATAAATGCAATGCCTTATTTTGCTTTCCTTAATTATTGTCACTTTAGAAGAGGTGTTACCGATCATCCTTAGATCATATCATATAACAACTCGTTGTGATCGTGATCTGCTTGAATTAAACCATATCACCGACCATCATAACCATAAGCCCTCAGAGATGGGTCCGTTACACATAATCCTGTTCAGACACATTACTGTAAACTATACTAGCTGTTTCCCGTCACGGCTTCGCCCGTGATTGAATTTATTTTTTAGGTAATAAAATCTTTAAAAGAGCAACAAAATCTTCTTCCTTAAGAATGACATTGAAACAACAAATTACTGTGTGTTGAGCTCTGAAGGAATTTTCCAAACATTTTCTTAATGAGAACCATTGAGCAAAAAAGAACAACCATGTCAAATTTCGACACCGCTGGCCATACAGTCATTTTAAAATCATGTAGGGCGGATCCCTAAAGAGCATAAAAACTATATTTCTAAAACTGTTTCTTAGTAAACACCTATTAGCAAAACGGAACATAAACGTTAAATTTCAACACCGTACGATATATGGTAATTTTTAGGATTTGTGGGGGGAAGCCCCTTTAATAATTTTGAAGTCCTATGGGGCAGAGCCCTAAAAAACTTAGAAAACTATATTTGCAAATCGTTTCTAAGTGAGCACCTATTTGCAAAACGGAGCATCAACGTTAGATTTTAATCCCTTAGCATATATGGTAATTTTGATGTTCTGTGGGGTGGAGCCCTAAAGTAAATTTGCTAAATTGTTTCTTAGTAAGCAACTATGAGCAAAGAGGAACGTCCATGTCAACTTTCAACCAAGCGGGCCCAGAGTAATTTTCAAGACTTGTAGGATGGAGCCCTAAAGAATTTCAAAATATATATTTGAAAAACCTTTTCTTAGTGAGTAACCTACCTATGAGCTAAGACTAACGTCCATGTCAAATTTCAACCCCGGAGGCCCTAAAATGTTTTTCAAGTCCTGTTGGGCAGAGCTCTAAAGAACTTCGAAAACTATATTTGCAAAACCGTTTCTTAGTAAGCACCCATGAGGAAAAGATGAATGTCCATGTCAAATTTCAATCCCGTGAAGGCCCTAATGTAATTCTGGAATCCAGTGGGGTAGAGCCCCCTAAAGTGTTTTAAAAACTATATTTGCAAACCCTTTTCTTAGTGAGTATCCATGAGCAAAGGGAATCCTCCATCATATTTTAACCCCTAGAGTAATTTGTAAGTCCAGTGGGGTGCAGACCTAAAGGGCTTCATAACTATATTTGCAAAACGTTTCTTAGATTAGATAGATAGTACAGTATCTATGAGCTAAGAGAAGTCCTTGTCAAATTTCAACCTGAGGCTATACAGTGATTGTCAGCTTCTTTGAGGTAGATCCCTGAACAATTTCGAAAACTATAATGGTAAAACAGCTTCTTAGTGAGCACCCATGAGCAAAGAGGAACGTCCGTCAAAAATTTCAACCCCGCGAATGCCCTAAAGTAATTTTGAAATCCAGTGTGGCGGAGTCCTTAACTGCTTCAAAAACTATATTTGAAAAACCGTTTGTTAGTGCCTATGAACAGTAAAAAAGTATATAGTAATAAAATACGAAATAAAGTAAACTGCACTTAATACAACCAAAGTACACCAGACTAAAAGTAACAGTACATCACTATAATCTTGACAATGTCAAACATAAATAAATATTATATCTCACACCTGGTTACTTCTATGCTTATAAGCATTTTCTTGAATGAATCATCATGTGGCAGATGTAAACAAACCTAATTCAATTTCCATAATCATATGTTAGAATACAAAAATGTTGCTTCCATAAGAATAACATGGTAACTTTGAGGACGTCTAGGGCGTAGCCCTTTGTGAATATTAAAATGAAAATAGTCAGACTTTCCTATTTTGAGCCTAAAGAATGAGTATACAAAATTTCAGTACTCTAGCTAGTCGGGAAGTTGGAGAATTAGTGATGAGTGAGTCAGTGAGTGAGTGAGGGCTTCGCCTTTTATATATTTAGATAATCAAGGATTTTGTGCTATCACAAACCATGTTTACAGAGGAAGTTTTATTCCATTTTCACCAGTGTCTTAAATGTCTGTACTATTTTACCACAAAATGCGACAACTCAGTAA
Organism: Neoaliturus tenellus; assembly: GCA_030545055.2. Classification (NCBI taxonomy): domain Eukaryota; kingdom Metazoa; phylum Arthropoda; class Insecta; order Hemiptera; family Cicadellidae; genus Neoaliturus; species Neoaliturus tenellus. The sequence goes on along the minus strand of CM061533.1, from coordinate 69,308,036 downwards.
AAAGTTTTAATTCGAGGAAAACATTTCCACAATTTTTATCTTTTTAAACCAGTGGTGATTGTCAAGACAAAAAAGAGCTCACGCTTACAAATTCCTTATTATACCGTAAAGTTGGGCCTAAACAGGTCAAGTTTTATGCCTTATACTCGTTAGACTTCATGGCTTAGAAGCAGGTACAGCCTATTTTCTTTCAACCAGGCCAAAAATTCTTTTTGATGCTAACGAAAATAAGAAATTTACTTAGTTTTAGCGAATTTCCCTATAGGGAATACGCTATTACGGTAATAGCCATGGTAAGACCTAAGCCCGGGACCACTTTACTTTTTCATTTTGAGGTCCCCAGAAGCCAAAAAGACCATTCGTTCATTTTCATATGTATGTATATATATATATATATATATATATATATATATATATATATATATATATATATATATATATATATATATATATATATATATATATATGTGTGTGTGTGTGTGTGTGTCCGTGGTACTGATAACTTTTGAAGGGGACATCCGATTTTGATGAAATTTGGTATGGAGGTGTAAGACCAGGTCTATTTTCATGAGTTCGCGAACCAGCATTGTCGGGTTATGGGAACGGGGTTTTATGGGGTTTCAAAGGGGTCAAAAATGGGTTTTTGGCATTTTTGGACCTTAATTTATAAAATTCATTAATTTTAACTGAAACCATTTAAAAGAGCTTAAAAAACAAACAATTTGGTATTTTGAATTTTTATCATAGCATATCTGGTTACGGGGCAAATCCAAAAATGTGTTTTCCATGTTATTCATATGGGAAATCAAGAAAACCCTATATCTTGCTTATTTATTGACATAATCAAATTCGGTATGTACATTATCTATATAAGGTTTAACTTATACTTGCTTATAAAACCCATATGGCGGCAAACCTACATACTCACCCCAATGGGGTTTATGGGGAAAATAAAAAATTGCCAGAGTTTGATACAATTTTGTGTTTACATTCACCAATTATTGATTAACTTAGATTTTCTAACAACACCCAATGGCAGAAAACCTACATACTCGACCTATGGTGAAAAAAAATCCTATGGTGAAAATTCCATTGGAAATTCGCTGAGTACGCAGGTCTGCTGCGACGGGGGTATTATAATAACTGATAGTCTATATTAGGGTATAGGCTAATGCTCAGCAAATGTAATAGTAATTATAAGATTTATGTGAGTACTATTTAAAATAGTAGCCTTTGTTTAAGAAAATTACAATTTTATACTACAGAATAAGACAAGTTCATACAATAATAGGGCGATAATAAAATGGTTATCTTATCTTATCTTATCTTATCTTATCTTATTATCTTATCTTATATTATCTTATACTCTAAAACAAGCTCCGTTTGTCCGGGCAAAGTTTTTTTTCGCTCCAAGGATTTTTGATTTTTTGATTAATTATGGGGGTTTTGGCCACCAGAAATCGATTGGAGCTGGTCCCATAACTAGGAAAAATACGGGTTTCGCGCTAGAGTCCTTCAAAGTTTCCATGATATCCTTTATTATGGAGTAGATTTTATTAATTGAACAAAAATCAGCTGATAACTGAGATATAAACCAATTTGTTACATCTTTAACCTGTGGTTTATGAGAAAATTATACCAAAGTGCAGCACTCTTCGGCTTAGCGAGTGAGCGAAGCGATCGAGCTCGTCTTTAAAATGGAAGAGGGCGAGTGAGCGGAGCGAACGAGCTTTGTGTGAGAACGAGAGTAATAATTTTACCGAGCTTAGGCTTGGTCCCCCTGGTACTATACTCTAAAACAAGCTCTGTTTGTAAGGGCAATTTTTTTTCTCTCCATCAATAATTTTTCATTTTTGGTTGTATATGGGGGTTTCGGCCACCAGGAATCGATTGGAATCGGTCCCATGGCTGGGAAAAATCCCGTTTTCGTTCTAGAGCTCTTCAAAGTTTCCACGTTATTCTTATGGACATTTTAAAATAAAATGGTAATCTTATCTTATCTTATTATTATATCTTATCTTATACTCTAAAACAAGCTCCGTTTGTACGGGCAAAATTTTTTTTCGCTCCAAGGATTTTTTATTTTTTTTATTGAATATGGGGGTTTTGGCCACCAGAAATTGATTGGAGCTGGTCCCATGTCTGAGAAAAATCCGGTTTTCACGCTAGAGCCCATCAAAGTTTCCATGTTATCCTTATGGAGATTTTTTTAATTGAACAAAAATCAGCTGATAACTGTAGTTAAAATAAACCAATGTGTTACATGTTTAACCTATGGTTAAGGAGAATTATACCAAAGTGCAGCACCCTTCAGCCTGGCGAGTGAGCAAGCGAACGAGCTCGTCTTAAAAAGGAAGAGGGCAGTAGGCCTGCTGGGAGTATGGGACACGGCCTCTGATTGGTCGAGAACAGGTCACGTGACCGATGACGTCATCACGCCCCGCCTTCTGATTGGTCGAGAGCAAGTCACGTGACTTAGGCCACGCCCCTTTTCCAAGATGGCGGCCACGCCCCCAAGATGGTGGCGGGAAATTTCCTAACCTCACTTTTACCATGTGTTTGACCACGTGGCGTCTGTAAACTTACTACGTGAGTCAAGATGACGAATAAAATTTTCACTGTGTACTGCCGGGGTTTGAACCCGGGCCGCCAAGTTGGTGCGCCGCAACGCTGACCACTAGGCCATCACACTGTTGAGTTGAGAGCGTTGTAATGAGTCTAGTGACGCTGTAGTTTGGTGATTCTGTAGCTGCAGAGCGTACAGTCTGTAGTCCAATGATTCTCCACCAGAGCGTGGCACTGCCATCGTGGGAAGTTTGAATTTCATGAGCTTTTTTTAGTTTTATAATTCTCCACTAGATTGAAGCACTAAGCCGCTATGGCGGGAAATTTGTTGTGTTTTTGGTCATGGAACCTTACCATATGATGTAGTTCAATGATTCTCCACCAGAGCGTGGCACTGCCATCGTGGGAAGTTTGAATTTCATCATGTGAGCTTTTGTTAGTTTTATAATTCTCCACTAGATTGAAGCACTAACCCGCTATGGCGGGAAATTTGTTGTGTTTTTGGTCATGGAACATTACCATATGATGTGGTTTGATAAATTTTAGCTGATATGTTTAGCTGTCTGCAGAGCGTACAGTATGTTGATTGATGATTTTCCACTACAGTGTATTGTTTTCGCTATGGCAGAAAATTTCAATTTGACCATTTAAGTTTTGAAGTCACTGAAGCTTGATATAGCTATACTGTAGCTGTTTGCAATGGTCCTTAGTTTGGCAACTCTCCACCAGAGTGTAGCACTATCATCGCTGGAAATTCGAATTTTATAATGTGATGTTTTGTTAACTTTTTGGTCATGGACTCTTACTGTTCTACATAGTTTTAGAAAGTAGCTCTGCAAAACGTATGGTCTGTAACTTCACGAACTTCCACGAGAGTGTATTATCATCGCTATGGCGGAAAATTTGAATATTTCCGTGGGAACTTTTGTTTGGAGTCGCGGTAGTTTTAGGATTTTACATAATAACTGTCTGCAGAGAGTATGGTCTGCAGTTCGACGATTTTCCACCAGACTGTAGCACTTTCATTGTGGGAAGTTTGAATTTCATCAAATGAGCATTTGCTAGTTTTTTTAACTTTCCACCAGATTGGAGCACACACTTCTTATGGCGGGAAATCTATTGCGTTTTTGGTCGTGGAGCCTTACCGTATGATGTAGTTTGGTAATTTTTCAGAGTGTAGCTGTCTGCATAATGTACAGTCTGTTGTATGACGATACAGAGTGTACAGCCATCACCATGGTGGGAAATTTGAATTTGATCTTGGGAACTTTTGATTGTAGTCGATGTAGTTTGACCATTCTACACCAGAGTGTAGCACTACCATAACGGGAAGTTTGAATTTCATCGTGTGAGCTTTTGTTAGTTTTATATTTCTCCACCAGATTGAAGCACTAACCCTGCTACTGTGAGAAATTTGTTGTGTGTTTGGTCATGGAACCTTACCATATGATGTAGTCTGGTAATTCTTCAGAGTGTAGCTGTCTGCTGAGCGTACGGTCTGTTGCATGACGATTCTTCAACGGAGAGTACTGTCATCACCATGACAGGAAATTTGACTGTGGGAAGTTTTGATCGGAGTCACTGTAGTTTGACCATTCTACACCAGAGTGTAGCACTATCATCCCGGGAAGTTTGAATTTTATCAAGTGAGTATTAGTTAGTTTTTTATTCTCCACCAGATTGGAGCACAAACCCTCTATGGTGGGAAATCTGTTGTGTTCTTCATAGAACCTTACCGTACGATGTAGTTTAGCCATTTTTCTGAGTATCGCTGTCTGCAAAGCATATGGTCTGTTGATTGATGATTCTTCAACAGAGTGTACTGTCATCGCTCGTTGGCTTTCTCGTTATTTCCATCACATTAGATGGGCTAACCCTGGTGTCCTGTATTACACTACGCCAGGAAATTTTAATTTTACCTGGGAACTTTGGTTTGGATTTGCTGTATTTTAAATATTCTACACCATAGTCATTGTACGGTTTGTAGTTCGATGATTCTCCACCAGAGTGCACTATCATCGCTATGGCGGTAACTTTGAATTTGAGCTTGTTAACTTTTGCTCAAATAAAGTAGCTCTATTACTGTTAGAAAATTGAATTTGATCATGAGAGCTCTTGTTGTAGTCTTATAATTCTCCAACAGAGTGCACCACTATCACCATTATGGTGGGAAATCTCTTGAGATTTGGACCAAGTATCGATAACGCAGTTGTATTATCAGTGATATATTTGCATATAAGATTAGAATTGATGTACTTCTTTTCCACCATGACACTTGTGTAGCTTGGCTTTTTCCACAGGCGTGCAGCATTAGTAGTTCAGACTTTCTCCTCTAGAGTGCAGAATTCATATCTTAAAATTTTAATGTTACACTTGTATTACCAATGTAATACAACTACACGGTTTAATACAACTACGTTTGGTTAACTAGCTCCATGATGAATTGCATAAAATGGATGGTTTGTCTTTCGTCCACCAGAGCGTTATATTAGTTCGACTTTGCTTTACTACATTGCTGCAATGTTTTAATATTTGTTACGTACTGTTAACATGTTACTATCCTTTTCTACTAAAGCCCAGCCAATTTGTGTGTAGCATGTTTAGTTTAAAATTTCTGAGATGGAGTTCAGCATAATGGTTTATAACTATCAATTGTAATGTTACATATTGGTAACGTATTTTTAACTTGCTCTATGTCATATTATGCATATGGGTGGTTCGTTCTTTCATTGCCAGATCTCATCACACGGGTAGCTCAACTCTTTCCGCTAGAGTGCAGCTCATGTGTGGTTTTTTTTACTGGAGGGTCACTGTGTGTTTATTTGAGTGTGAAGCTTATTTGAATTCCACTAGCGTGGCAGTACATGTGAAACCTATTCTTTGATTATGGTGCAGCACTGTGTTGTGTATATTTTAAATATGCAACCTATTTGACTAAAGTGTAACGCATGCGTAGTCTTTTTAGACACATGTGCAGTAATATGATTTAAATTAAGGTTTAATGTTTCAACCGTATGGTTAAATGTTTGTATAAGACTGCTGTATGTGGACAAATATGGCAGAAACCATTCCAAGGAAACATATTAATTTGTATACAATAGAGTAAAGCATATGTGTAGTTTGATTTTTTATTAGAGTAAAACAGTAAGTTTTTTATCATATGCAAACTTATAATATTGCCAGAGTAAAACGTATGGCTAATTGTGAGGGCTAACTTAGAGAGAGTTATTTTTCATCCATTCTAGCTAATATGTGTAATTTGATTTTTTCCATGAGTATCCACAACATGTGTGCTTTGAACTATTTTATTATGTTACAAAACCATGTTGTTTATTGCACACGTTTATATTTTACTAACGTGCAACTTTCTTCATACCAGATGGTAGCATGAGTGTGCAGACCATTTTTGTATAGGGTTGCAGCACTCGTAAATTTGTATCCTGCAGCGTGTTATTGGTAGTGTCCATGAGAGAGTAATTAATATTTACTCAAGAATTTCAAGTGTAGCAAATGTGTAGTTTTTTACTCCCCTCTAGTAGTGTGGGGTACAATTTTATGTAAGATAGTAACCAGTGCCAGAGTGAAGCATACTGTTTGGCACAGATAATGGAAGTTTTGTTACTTTCATTCATTAGAGTACATCAATTTATAGTTAGAATTTTCTTTACTAGAATGCAGCAAACATGTAAGGGTCTCCCGTTAGTGTGCAACACAATGATTTTTATACAAAATATGGTAAATATAACTTTTGTAAAGATGTTTTAGAATAGACTGTAGTACATGTGTAGTTTGACTTAACTCTACCACAGTGAGCACAATTTTTACCAAACATGATTGAAATGTGAACAAATATGATCTAAACAAAAGAAGCTGTGTTATTATTTTATTTGCCAGAGAGCTGAATATGTGTACATTTGTGTGCAGCTCTATGTTTTCTATTATGTACGTGGATGTATATTACCAAATGTGATGACTCTTTCCACACCGTAATACAACTCTTAAAGTGGAGCACCTTGTTTTTTTATCTTATATGATGCTACGCTGGAAAAAATTTAGTTTATGACTATATTGAAGGTTGGGTCTAAGCACAGGAGGTTTTGTTATTTTTTATCTGCCAACCCAAGCACAATACACGTGATTCGGCTTTTATCCGCTAGTGTGTAAAACATGTGTGGTTTTAATGTTATAACGCATCACTGTTACTTGATATTCACTGTGTTACATATTTACAAAATATCTTTAACATATGTCAATATCCTTAACCTTCTACACAAGACCGCTACATATTGATGTTTTACTCATATTGGTTCGCTTGTTAACAAAAAGTTAGATTTCTTACAGAAATTGAGTATAAGTTGTATATTATTAACAATGTATGTTTACTTTGGCGCAGTACGTTTATCACTAGGAGGTAGTGCATGTAAATTTTTATGTTTCTACACTACAGCACTCATGTAGTCTGACTTTGTCACGGTTTGCAGCACAAACATCGATTCACTAGGGCTAGAATTATTAATTTAATAATCATGAGTACTACCTATATATTATTATAGTTTTCAATACTGTCTTGCATCACATGTGAGAGTCATCTTTTCTCTACCAGAGCGTGATACTCAAGTAGTTTAACATTTCCACTAGAATGTGGTTTTGGTTTTCTCCACTAGAGTGGTGCACTGTTTTTATCATATGTTACGTGCTGTCAACATACTATTTCTCTCTTCCCACTGGAACACAGCACATATGTGGTTTTGGTTTTATCTGCTGGAGTGCAGCACTGTTTATAATATCCATTATGTTATATATTATCAAAGTATTACTAACAGTTTTCTATTAAACTGTAGCTCAAGTATAGTTTATCTTTATACAACCAGTGTGCAACACAATTGAAAACTGATTTGTATCATAGTGTACACAGTGTTATTTACATGTTTATGTGTATATGTTGTACATGGAACATATTCCAAAAGAGTGTAGGACATTTGTAGAGAGTATTTCCTCCTCTTTTATGCTATACTATGATTTTAATGTACATATTGGTACATATTGCGTATTTTTCAGATTTTTGTATTAGACCTCTGGATGTGATCGACACGGTGGCACCCGTGCCGAGGTAACTTATATTTTATTTGCTAGATTACGACACATGTTAATTTCTTCCCAACTGGAGTAAAGCACATGTGTAGTTTGTTTATTTAAAGTGCATAATTTTTATTACATACTAGTTAGAACAAATTTAGCTAGATTTTATATGAGACTAATTGCTGGGGCTTAGTCAATGAAAGGCTATATCTTTTATCCACCACATGTGTGATTTAAATTATGCCACTTAAGTGGAGCACCATGCTGTTTATTAGACATGTTGGTATATTTTTAACGTGTAGCTTTTTGCCTGCTTGCAGCATAATTGTAACTTGCCATATTTTGTATACAGTTTATGTACACTTAACTTTATATAGTGAAACCTCAGCACATGACCAGTTTGGCAGTTCCCGCGAGGGAGTAATTCTATTATTTCTTTTCTATTACAGTCCAGCATATGTGGAGTTAACCAGAGTGCCCTCCACCAGAGTGGAGTAATGTGTTTCTATTATACATGATAGGTCAAAGTGCCACGGTTTAACATATGACCAACTACTGGGGCACTGATAGTGGAAGTTAAATAATTTTTATCTACCAGAGCACAGTGCTTCATGGTTAGAATATTCCCTAATAGAGCGTAACAAATGTTTTGTTAGGTGTTTACCACTAGTCTTCTTCACTGCAATTTTAATACATCATATGGTACATTTAACTTACGAAACAATCATGTTTTCCATTGGACTGTAGCACATGTGTAGTTAGACTTTTACCCATCATAGTATATGTAACCAATGTGGTCTAAGCACAGTGGTTATCATTTATTCATCAGAGTGTTGAACGTGTATATTTTTAATTTTACTACAGCAGAGTGCAGTTCTGTGTTTTTAATATACATTTTGATGTATATGTGACTTTCTTCATGCCATATGACAGCAAATGTAATTTGACTTTTCTCCACCAGAGTAGAGCACCACGTTTCATTCACGTTCATGTACTTGGAAAAAGTTTTACACTAGAACATGATATACTTGTAGTTTGCTTTGTTCTAATATAGTGTTGCACTATACGCTTGATTATACAAAATTTTACATAGTGCCAGTGTATTGTTATTCTTCAGAGTGTAGCTTATTACTGATATGGTGACAACATTGCAAATTAAGAATAGTTATCATTTTCAGCTGTCAGAGCACAGTTTACTTTTCGACCAGTGTGCAACTCGATAATATGGTCGACTGATATGGTCGTATACATCATAAAATTGATTAAGTTCAGGTCAGGTTACCTATCACGTCTCATAGGACAGATCACGGTAAATTATGGTAGTTCACGATTGGACTAGTTAAGTCTAGACCAGATTAGGTCTAGTTAGATCTAGCCTGATCAGAACTAGTAAATTTGAGTTGGTCAACGAAAACCTAGTAGGTTTATAACAAGTGTAGCCATTATGTGTCTTACTGGATTGATTATCATAGGTTTGATCGGATAGCTCTTGTTAACTTATGTTGTTCTTGTTAGTCTGGTCAGACAAGATTACATTAAGTCTGGCCATATCTAGTATGTCAAAGTAAGTTACAATAGATCTGATTTGATTTGTCAGTTATCTAATGGTTCACATTGCCAAAAAACTTATTAGACTATAGTGAACACCCAATATGGTAGCGCCCTATTAGTGTAAATTTAACTAGTTTCTCACCACAATGAATCACATTTCTGGTTTACATTTTTTCATCTGTGACCATAACTGTGTGCATATAGACTGTAAGGTTTTTTTTTAACAAGAAGAAGGTAACATGAGACAAATGAGGAAGCAATTTTATGAGCTTTCCTCTCTAACACACCGCAGAACATTTGTAGGTTGACTTCTCTCCACCAGACTGGAGCACCATGTATGATACACATATTTCCAGCTTATATGGTATGACCAATTGGTGGGGAATGGATAAAGTTTAGTTATTTTTATCCAACATAGTGCAGCACTAAAATATTTATGCACATAATGATACCTATATATGGAGCAAGTAGCTTTACAATTAGAGTTTAGCACATGCCTAATATGGTAACTTCTATGTGAATGAAATCTTTCTAGCTTTTTTCCATGGCGCAGCACTTGCACGGTTGGCATTTCAAAGTTATCATATTACATAAAATGCCAGTCTTCATCTAAATATTCCTGTATTTTGAGTGTTGTTATAACCCAAAACATATCTTATATAGGTACCTTTAAAAATTAAGTGTCGATGTTCAAAACATCTAACTAGTGGGTTGTATTTAAAAAATAAAGGCGCAAAAGTTTCAAAATTTACATGTTGGAACCGGCTGGGTTGATTGACTTTGGACTTGCTTTATGTTTTTAAGACATGTTGTTAAAATGTTTAGTAAAGTATAAGTTTGGCAAATGGTGTATTGTTGAACGTACTTATGGTACATGTAACATATAACTAACACTTTTCTCATGCAAGCCAGAACATGTCAGAAAGCCTCATTTAACTTAGTCTTGCATAACTGTACCCAATACAGTACAACCCAAAAAAACCAATCACAATCTAACTTGTTTCAATGGCTCTAACCTAAGACATCATAGATTGTAACACATAAATGATATGACAGTTTTGCATAGTAGGATTAAGTTTTTACCTGTTTTCAAAAATTCAGAAATGTGGGTGATGAAGGCTAGTCGTTCTACCATTCTTCTTTTTTTTACCAACTAGGAAAGTTCATACCACACCCATCCAGACCAGTATTTACCAAATTAAAACAGTATAGTCCATACCAGACTTTATATGGTCCCACACTTTATTAGACGAGAACAAATAGGTCTAGAGCAAACCTAACTAGATCCAATAAAGTCTGATCATAAGAGTTCGCTGGCTTTACCAAACTAGAACCACAACAAATTAAATCGAACCAGATTCTATTGAAACTAACCATACTATCAAAAGCACTAGTGCAACATGCACACTCATTGCTGGTTACTTAACAATACACATTTAACCTCAATCAGTACAATTGCAAGTACAAGGTGTTGTAAAAATACCTTATGTGCTGCACCCTAGAAGAAGAAAAGTTAGTAAAATTGCTTCCACATCAAACCTTATTGTGCTCTGCAGGTTTAATAGATCAGATTATACCACAGTATTGATATGACCGAACCTGACCAGAATAAAATTAACATGGCAAGACTCAACAAATTTTCTAGTATTATCTGATCAGACAAAAGTACACTAGAATAGAGCAGTTGAAACTAGACTACACATATTTAAATCCAACCAAACGTGATCAGAATAATTGATCTAACTAGACTATAGAAATTGTCGCCTGAGCTGACCAAAAATACTAGACCACACTTAGTGAGACTTAATTAGATTTTCGATTTAATTAGATTTTTCGATACACACCAGATCAAATATAACCAAACCATGCCTCCTCTAGAACGTCTCGCTTGACCATATTAGGCCTGGCCTCACCACAACAAGAACAGTATTGGTCAAATATAATAATGCTTACCTAAAAAGACACCATTGATAATATATCGCTTTTCTATAATGAACCAGGTTTATAGAACCTTACTAGACTAGTTTATAGTGAATCAGGTAGCTACATCAGAAATACACTTATCACCTACAAACACACTTGGTATGGTTAAACTTGACCTTTTGACCCGACTAGGGTGGCCTGCCTAATATGATCTAGCCTTGCTTATGTTGTATGGTAATAGATTTAATCCGATCAGGCCAGGACTATACCTCTTCAGAACCAAAGCAGATTTAAAGTACCTTGACTTCACCTTACCTAATTAAAATTTACATTTTACTAAATCAAACATTATCTGACCAAACTTGACCTGGCTATACCATACCGGAATAGACCTCATTAGACCTATGTTAATTATATCTATCAAAATTTCTTTAACTGAACTTGGTGAGCTGGCATGCTTAAACTGAATGGATCGGACTTTACCTAATAAGATCACCTACCAAAATAACACATAGCAAAAACTGACATAAAATGCTGTGAGCTGACCAAGTCAAATCTGACATGACCTAATCATATCTCACCTGACCAAACCAAAACTCTATTGGATCAGAGCTATCCTGGATCTAGACTGAGGATAACTACATAAGAGCTGACTAGATATGATGTGACTTAGAAAATTGACCTTACATGTTAATAGATGAAAACAGATGTTACCTTATGTTATTTGACCAGACCCGGTCGGATCTAGGCCAATGACAAGTGACCCTGGCCTAACGAATAATTATGTCAACATAATGTATGAAATTAGTCCAATCACACTAGCTATCTGTTTTAATCTAATGAAGCTTACAAATATAAGGTGAGATAAGGATAAATAATGGTCGATGTATAATTAGATTGTAACACTCTGGAAGAGAATAAATAAACAGCACATGTACTAAGTATTATTGAATCTACCTTCCATACGTTACTGATGACATTTTGGCCTCACCATAAATTAATTGTGGTTCATTCTGGTAGTGGACTTTAGTACATCCCACGTTAAATTAGCATGGACATTATAATATCTAAAATAGCTCTTGTAATTCAATTTACCTTGACCTCTCTACTGATATCATCAGAGTGCAGCAAATGGCGAAAATTGCTGTTCCTATAAGTAGCTTATTTTACTAATCTTTCTCCCACCACAGTTCAGCTCATGATGTTTATCCACTAGATTGCAGACATATATTGTGTAATATACATATTGGTACATATTTCCAACATATTGATAACAACAAAAGAGTGCATTACATGACCATTAAGGTAGCGCTCACGTGGAAGCCCTTTTGCATTCTCGTCCAGGGTGCTGCATGTAAGGTATATTTACACCACTATGTTTTTATTATACATAATGGTAAATATTGAAAACTTTACACCCTCCAGAGTGTTACATAAGGCAAGTGGAACACTCCCCTGCGCCCATAACTATTTTTATAAAACGACAACATTTGTTTTATCGTTAATTCTTAATTTTATCACCAATTTGATGGTGCCCAACAATATTGTGCTCTTAAATTAAATAAAAATAAGTTACTGGGCACCATCAAATTGGTGATAAAATTAAGAATTAACGATAAAACAAATGTTGTCGTTTTATAAAAATAGTTATGGGCGCAGGGGAGTGTTCCACTTGCCTTATGTAACACTCTGGAGGGTGTAAAGTTTTCAATATTTACCATTATGTATAATAAAAACATAGTGGTGTAAATATACCTTACATGCAGCACCCTGGACGAGAATGCAAAAGGGCTTCCACGTGAGCGCTACCTTAATGGTCATGTAATGCACTCTTTTGTTGTTATCAATATGTTGGAAATATGTACCAATATGTATATTACACAATATATGTCTGCAATCTAGTGGATAAACATCATGAGCTGAACTGTGGTGGGAGAAAGATTAGTAAAATAAGCTACTTATAGGAACAGCAATTTTCGCCATTTGCTGCACTCTGATGATATCAGTAGAGAGGTCAAGGTAAATTGAATTACAAGAGCTATTTTAGATATTATAATGTCCATGCTAATTTAACGTGGGATGTACTAAAGTCCACTACCAGAATGAACCACAATTAATTTATGGTGAGGCCAAAATGTCATCAGTAACGTATGGAAGGTAGATTCAATAATACTTAGTACATGTGCTGTTTATTTATTCTCTTCCAGAGTGTTACAATCTAATTATACATCGACCATTATTTATCCTTATCTCACCTTATATTTGTAAGCTTCATTAGATTAAAACAGATAGCTAGTGTGATTGGACTAATTTCATACATTATGTTGACATAATTATTCGTTAGGCCAGGGTCACTTGTCATTGGCCTAGATCCGACCGGGTCTGGTCAAATAACATAAGGTAACATCTGTTTTCATCTATTAACATGTAAGGTCAATTTTCTAAGTCACATCATATCTAGTCAGCTCTTATGTAGTTATCCTCAGTCTAGATCCAGGATAGCTCTGATCCAATAGAGTTTTGGTTTGGTCAGGTGAGATATGATTAGGTCATGTCAGATTTGACTTGGTCAGCTCACAGCATTTTATGTCAGTTTTTGCTATGTGTTATTTTGGTAGGTGATCTTATTAGGTAAAGTCCGATCCATTCAGTTTAAGCATGCCAGCTCACCAAGTTCAGTTAAAGAAATTTTGATAGATATAATTAACATAGGTCTAATGAGGTCTATTCCGGTATGGTATAGCCAGGTCAAGTTTGGTCAGATAATGTTTGATTTAGTAAAATGTAAATTTTAATTAGGTAAGGTGAAGTCAAGGTACTTTAAATCTGCTTTGGTTCTGAAGAGGTATAGTCCTGGCCTGATCGGATTAAATCTATTACCATACAACATAAGCAAGGCTAGATCATATTAGGCAGGCCACCCTAGTCGGGTCAAAAGGTCAAGTTTAACCATACCAAGTGTGTTTGTAGGTGATAAGTGTATTTCTGATGTAGCTACCTGATTCACTATAAACTAGTCTAGTAAGGTTCTATAAACCTGGTTCATTATAGAAAAGCGATATATTATCAATGGTGTCTTTTTAGGTAAGCATTATTATATTTGACCAATACTGTTCTTGTTGTGGTGAGGCCAGGCCTAATATGGTCAAGCGAGACGTTCTAGAGGAGGCATGGTTTGGTTATATTTGATCTGGTGTGTATCGAAAAATCTAATTAAATCGAAAATCTAATTAAGTCTCACTAAGTGTGGTCTAGTATTTTTGGTCAGCTCAGGCGACAATTTCTATAGTCTAGTTAGATCAATTATTCTGATCACGTTTGGTTGGATTTAAATATGTGTAGTCTAGTTTCAACTGCTCTATTCTAGTGTACTTTTGTCTGATCAGATAATACTAGAAAATTTGTTGAGTCTTGCCATGTTAATTTTATTCTGGTCAGGTTCGGTCATATCAATACTGTGGTATAATCTGATCTATTAAACCTGCAGAGCACAATAAGGTTTGATGTGGAAGCAATTTTACTAACTTTTCTTCTTCTAGGGTGCAGCACATAAGGTATTTTTACAACACCTTGTACTTGCAATTGTACTGATTGAGGTTAAATGTGTATTGTTAAGTAACCAGCAATGAGTGTGCATGTTGCACTAGTGCTTTTGATAGTATGGTTAGTTTCAATAGAATCTGGTTCGATTTAATTTGTTGTGGTTCTAGTTTGGTAAAGCCAGCGAACTCTTATGATCAGACTTTATTGGATCTAGTTAGGTTTGCTCTAGACCTATTTGTTCTCGTCTAATAAAGTGTGGGACCATATAAAGTCTGGTATGGACTATACTGTTTTAATTTGGTAAATACTGGTCTGGATGGGTGTGGTATGAACTTTCCTAGTTGGTAAAAAAAAGAAGAATGGTAGAACGACTAGCCTTCATCACCCACATTTCTGAATTTTTGAAAACAGGTAAAAACTTAATCCTACTATGCAAAACTGTCATATCATTTATGTGTTACAATCTATGATGTCTTAGGTTAGAGCCATTGAAACAAGTTAGATTGTGATTGGTTTTTTTGGGTTGTACTGTATTGGGTACAGTTATGCAAGACTAAGTTAAATGAGGCTTTCTGACATGTTCTGGCTTGCATGAGAAAAGTGTTAGTTATATGTTACATGTACCATAAGTACGTTCAACAATACACCATTTGCCAAACTTATACTTTACTAAACATTTTAACAACATGTCTTAAAAACATAAAGCAAGTCCAAAGTCAATCAACCCAGCCGGTTCCAACATGTAAATTTTGAAACTTTTGCGCCTTTATTTTTTAAATACAACCCACTAGTTAGATGTTTTGAACATCGACACTTAATTTTTAAAGGTACCTATATAAGATATGTTTTGGGTTATAACAACACTCAAAATACAGGAATATTTAGATGAAGACTGGCATTTTATGTAATATGATAACTTTGAAATGCCAACCGTGCAAGTGCTGCGCCATGGAAAAAAGCTAGAAAGATTTCATTCACATAGAAGTTACCATATTAGGCATGTGCTAAACTCTAATTGTAAAGCTACTTGCTCCATATATAGGTATCATTATGTGCATAAATATTTTAGTGCTGCACTATGTTGGATAAAAATAACTAAACTTTATCCATTCCCCACCAATTGGTCATACCATATAAGCTGGAAATATGTGTATCATACATGGTGCTCCAGTCTGGTGGAGAGAAGTCAACCTACAAATGTTCTGCGGTGTGTTAGAGAGGAAAGCTCATAAAATTGCTTCCTCATTTGTCTCATGTTACCTTCTTCTTGTTAAAAAAAAACCTTACAGTCTATATGCACACAGTTATGGTCACAGATGAAAAAATGTAAACCAGAAATGTGATTCATTGTGGTGAGAAACTAGTTAAATTTACACTAATAGGGCGCTACCATATTGGGTGTTCACTATAGTCTAATAAGTTTTTTGGCAATGTGAACCATTAGATAACTGACAAATCAAATCAGATCTATTGTAACTTACTTTGACATACTAGATATGGCCAGACTTAATGTAATCTTGTCTGACCAGACTAACAAGAACAACATAAGTTAACAAGAGCTATCCGATCAAACCTATGATAATCAATCCAGTAAGACACATAATGGCTACACTTGTTATAAACCTACTAGGTTTTCGTTGACCAACTCAAATTTACTAGTTCTGATCAGGCTAGATCTAACTAGACCTAATCTGGTCTAGACTTAACTAGTCCAATCGTGAACTACCATAATTTACCGTGATCTGTCCTATGAGACGTGATAGGTAACCTGACCTGAACTTAATCAATTTTATGATGTATACGACCATATCAGTCGACCATATTATCGAGTTGCACACTGGTCGAAAAGTAAACTGTGCTCTGACAGCTGAAAATGATAACTATTCTTAATTTGCAATGTTGTCACCATATCAGTAATAAGCTACACTCTGAAGAATAACAATACACTGGCACTATGTAAAATTTTGTATAATCAAGCGTATAGTGCAACACTATATTAGAACAAAGCAAACTACAAGTATATCATGTTCTAGTGTAAAACTTTTTCCAAGTACATGAACGTGAATGAAACGTGGTGCTCTACTCTGGTGGAGAAAAGTCAAATTACATTTGCTGTCATATGGCATGAAGAAAGTCACATATACATCAAAATGTATATTAAAAACACAGAACTGCACTCTGCTGTAGTAAAATTAAAAATATACACGTTCAACACTCTGATGAATAAATGATAACCACTGTGCTTAGACCACATTGGTTACATATACTATGATGGGTAAAAGTCTAACTACACATGTGCTACAGTCCAATGGAAAACATGATTGTTTCGTAAGTTAAATGTACCATATGATGTATTAAAATTGCAGTGAAGAAGACTAGTGGTAAACACCTAACAAAACATTTGTTACGCTCTATTAGGGAATATTCTAACCATGAAGCACTGTGCTCTGGTAGATAAAAATTATTTAACTTCCACTATCAGTGCCCCAGTAGTTGGTCATATGTTAAACCGTGGCACTTTGACCTATCATGTATAATAGAAACACATTACTCCACTCTGGTGGAGGGCACTCTGGTTAACTCCACATATGCTGGACTGTAATAGAAAAGAAATAATAGAATTACTCCCTCGCGGGAACTGCCAAACTGGTCATGTGCTGAGGTTTCACTATATAAAGTTAAGTGTACATAAACTGTATACAAAATATGGCAAGTTACAATTATGCTGCAAGCAGGCAAAAAGCTACACGTTAAAAATATACCAACATGTCTAATAAACAGCATGGTGCTCCACTTAAGTGGCATAATTTAAATCACACATGTGGTGGATAAAAGATATAGCCTTTCATTGACTAAGCCCCAGCAATTAGTCTCATATAAAATCTAGCTAAATTTGTTCTAACTAGTATGTAATAAAAATTATGCACTTTAAATAAACAAACTACACATGTGCTTTACTCCAGTTGGGAAGAAATTAACATGTGTCGTAATCTAGCAAATAAAATATAAGTTACCTCGGCACGGGTGCCACCGTGTCGATCACATCCAGAGGTCTAATACAAAAATCTGAAAAATACGCAATATGTACCAATATGTACATTAAAATCATAGTATAGCATAAAAGAGGAGGAAATACTCTCTACAAATGTCCTACACTCTTTTGGAATATGTTCCATGTACAACATGTACACATAAACATGTAAATAACACTGTGTACACTATGATACAAATCAGTTTTCAATTGTGTTGCACACTGGTTGTATAAAGATAAACTATACTTGAGCTACAGTTTAATAGAAAACTGTTAGTAATACTTTGATAATATATAACATAATGGATATTATAAACAGTGCTGCACTCCAGCAGATAAAACCAAAACCACATATGTGCTGTGTTCCAGTGGGAAGAGAGAAATAGTATGTTGACAGCACGTAACATATGATAAAAACAGTGCACCACTCTAGTGGAGAAAACCAAAACCACATTCTAGTGGAAATGTTAAACTACTTGAGTATCACGCTCTGGTAGAGAAAAGATGACTCTCACATGTGATGCAAGACAGTATTGAAAACTATAATAATATATAGGTAGTACTCATGATTATTAAATTAATAATTCTAGCCCTAGTGAATCGATGTTTGTGCTGCAAACCGTGACAAAGTCAGACTACATGAGTGCTGTAGTGTAGAAACATAAAAATTTACATGCACTACCTCCTAGTGATAAACGTACTGCGCCAAAGTAAACATACATTGTTAATAATATACAACTTATACTCAATTTCTGTAAGAAATCTAACTTTTTGTTAACAAGCGAACCAATATGAGTAAAACATCAATATGTAGCGGTCTTGTGTAGAAGGTTAAGGATATTGACATATGTTAAAGATATTTTGTAAATATGTAACACAGTGAATATCAAGTAACAGTGATGCGTTATAACATTAAAACCACACATGTTTTACACACTAGCGGATAAAAGCCGAATCACGTGTATTGTGCTTGGGTTGGCAGATAAAAAATAACAAAACCTCCTGTGCTTAGACCCAACCTTCAATATAGTCATAAACTAAATTTTTTCCAGCGTAGCATCATATAAGATAAAAAAACAAGGTGCTCCACTTTAAGAGTTGTATTACGGTGTGGAAAGAGTCATCACATTTGGTAATATACATCCACGTACATAATAGAAAACATAGAGCTGCACACAAATGTACACATATTCAGCTCTCTGGCAAATAAAATAATAACACAGCTTCTTTTGTTTAGATCATATTTGTTCACATTTCAATCATGTTTGGTAAAAATTGTGCTCACTGTGGTAGAGTTAAGTCAAACTACACATGTACTACAGTCTATTCTAAAACATCTTTACAAAAGTTATATTTACCATATTTTGTATAAAAATCATTGTGTTGCACACTAACGGGAGACCCTTACATGTTTGCTGCATTCTAGTAAAGAAAATTCTAACTATAAATTGATATACTCTAATGAATGAAAGTAACAAAACTTCCATTATCTGTGCCAAACAGTATGCTTCACTCTGGCACTGGTTACTATCTTACATAAAATTGTACCCCACACTACTAGAGGGGAGTAAAAAACTACACATTTGCTACACTTGAAATTCTTGAGTAAATATTAATTACTCTCTCATGGACACTACCAATAACACGCTGCAGGATACAAATTTACGAGTGCTGCAACCCTATACAAAAATGGTCTGCACACTCATGCTACCATCTGGTATGAAGAAAGTTGCACGTTAGTAAAATATAAACGTGTGCAATAAACAACATGGTTTTGTAACATAATAAAATAGTTCAAAGCACACATGTTGTGGATACTCATGGAAAAAATCAAATTACACATATTAGCTAGAATGGATGAAAAATAACTCTCTCTAAGTTAGCCCTCACAATTAGCCATACGTTTTACTCTGGCAATATTATAAGTTTGCATATGATAAAAAACTTACTGTTTTACTCTAATAAAAAATCAAACTACACATATGCTTTACTCTATTGTATACAAATTAATATGTTTCCTTGGAATGGTTTCTGCCATATTTGTCACATACAGCAGTCTTATACAAACATTTAACCATACGGTTGAAACATTAAACCTTAATTTAAATCATATTACTGCACATGTGTCTAAAAAGACTACGCATGCGTTACACTTTAGTCAAATAGGTTGCATATTTAAAATATACACAACACAGTGCTGCACCATAATCAAAAAATAGGTTTCACATGTACTGCCACGCTAGTGGAATTCAAATAAGCTTCACACTCAAATAAACACACAGTGCTACCCTCCAGTAAAAAAACCACACATGAGCTGCACTCTAGCGGAAAGAGTTGAGCTACCCATGTGATGAGATCTGGCAATGGAAGAACGAACCACCCATATGCATAACATAAACTACTAAAACACAACTAATTTACCAAGTTACAGCTGCAAACCGACTAGTATGACTTTCATTGACTAAGCCCCAGCAATTAGTCTCATATAAAATCTAGCTAAATTTGTTCTAACTAGTATGTAATAAAAATTATGCACTTTAAATAAACAAACTACACATGTGCTACACATTTGCTACACTTGAAATTCTTGAGTAAATATTAATTACTCTCTCATGGACACTACCAATAACACGCTGCAGGATACAAATTTATGTATATAAGTATAACACAATAGTAATACTAAAATAAACAGCATGATGCAATGTTCAATTGTATTTCATCAGTAGTAGTGAAAATTTTATTCGTCAAACGCCATCTTGACTCACGTAGTAAGTTTACAGACGCCACGTGGTCAAACACATGGTAACACAACACAACAAGTAGTCAAGTAGTTATTGACGGGCAAACAGGGTTTGCTTATGTCAAGTTAAAATATTCAAATTTTAACTTGACATAGAGCAAGTTAAAAATACGTTACCAATATGTAACATTACAATTGATAGTTATAAACCATTATGCTGAACTCCATCTCAGAAATCTTAAACTAAACATGCTACACACAAATTGGCTAGGCTTTAGTAGAAAAGGATAGTAACATGTTAACAGTACGTAACAAATATTAAAACATTGCAGCAATGTAGTAAAGCAAAGTCGAACTAATATAACGCTCTGGTGGACGAAAGACAAACCATCCATTTTATGCAATTCATCATGGAGCTAGTTAACCAAACGTAGTTGTATTAGACCGTGTAGTTGTATTACATTGGTAATACAAGTGTAACATTAAAATTTTAAAATATGAATTCTGCACTCTAGAGGAGAAAGTCTGAACTACTAATGCTGCACGCCTGTGGAAAAAGCCAAGCTACACAAGTGTCATGGTGGAAAAGAAGTACATCAATTCTAATCTTATATGCAAATATATCACTGATAATATAACTGCGTTATCGATACTTGGTCCAAATCTCAACAGATTTCCCTCCATAATTGTGATAGTGGTGCATTCTGGTGGAGAATTATAAGACTACAACAAGAGCTCTCATGATCAAATTCAATTTTCTAACAGTAATAGAGCTACTTTATTTGAGCAAAAGTTAACAAGCTCAAATTCAAAGTTACCGCCATAGCGATAATAGTGCACTCTGGTGGAGAATCATCGAACTACAAACCGTACAATAACTATGGTGTAGAATATTTAAAATACAGCAAATCCAAACCAAAGTTCCCAGGTAAAATTAAAATTTCCTGGCATAGTATAATACTGTACAGGACACCAGGGTTAGCCCATCTAATGTGATCGAAATGACGAGAAAGCCAACGAGCGATGACAGTACACTCTGTTGAAGAATCATCAACAGACCATATGCTTTGCAGACAGTGATACTCAGAAAAATTGCTAAACTACATCGTACGGTAAGGTTCTATGAAGAACACAACAGATTTCCCACCATAGAGGGTTTGTGCTCCAATCTGGTGGAGAATAAAAAAACTAACTAATACTCACTTGATAAAATTCAAACTTCCCGGGATGATAGTGCTGCTATCTGTTGTAGAATGGCCAAACTACAGTGACTCCAATCAAAAATTCCCACAGTCAAATTTCCTGTCATGGTGATGACAGTACACTCTGTTGAAGAATCGTCATACAACAGACCGTACGCTCAGCAGACAGCTACACTCTGAAGAATTACAATTCTACATCATATGGTAAGGTTCCATGACCAAACACACAACAAATTTCTCACAATAGCGGGGTTAGTGCTTCAATCTGGTGGAAAAATATAAAACTAACAAAAGCTCACACGATGAAATTCAAACTTCCGTTATGATAGTGCTACACTCTGGTGTAGAATGGTCAAACTACATCGACTCTAATCAAAAGTTCCCAAGTTAAAATTCAAATTTCCCGCCATGTTGATGGCTGTACACTCTGTATTGTCATACAACAGACTGTAGATTAATCAGACAGCTACACTCTGAAAAATTACCAAACTACGTCGTACGGTAAGGCTCCACGACCAAAAACGCAATAGATTTCCCGCCATGAGAAGTGTGTGCTCCAACCTGGTGGAAAGTTAAAAAACTAGCAAATGCTCATGTGATGAAATTCAAACTTCCCACGGTGAAAGTGCTACAGTCTGGTGGAAAATCGTCAAACTGCAGACCATACTCTCTGCAGACAGTTATTATGTAAAATCCTAAAACTACCGCGACTCCAAACAAAAGTTCCCACAGAAATATTCAAATTTTCTGCCATAGCGATGATAATACACTCTCGTGGAGGTTCGTCAAATTACAGACCATACGTTTTGCAGAGCTACATTGTAAAACTATGTAGAACAGTAAGGGTCCATGACCAAAAAGTTAACAAAAAATCACATTATAATATTCGAATTTCCAGCGATGATAGTGCTACACTCTGCTGGAGAGTCGCCAAACTAACGACCTCTGCCAACAGCTACAGTATAGCTATATCAAGCTTCAGTGACTTCAAAACTTAAATGGTCCAATTAAAATTTTCGGCCATAGTGAAAACAGTACACTGTAGTGGAAAATCGTCAACCAACATACTGTACGCTCTGCAGACAGCTAAACATATAAGCTAGAATCTATCAAACCACATCATATGGTAATGTTCCATGACCAAAAACACAAAAAATTTCCCGCCATGGCGGGTTAGTGCTTCAATCTAGTGGAGAATTATAAAACTAACAAAAGCTCACATGATGAAATTCAAACTTCCCACGATGGCAGTGCCACGCTCTGGTGGAGAATCATTGAACTACATCATATGGTAAGGTTCCATGACCAAAAACACAACAAATTTCCCGCCATAGCGGCTTAGTGCTTCAATCTAGTGGAGAATTATAAAACTAAAAAAGCTCACATGATGAAATTCAAACTTCCCACGATGGCAGTGCCAAGCTCTGGTGGAGAATCATTGGACTACAGACTGTATGCTCTGCAGCTACAGAATCACCAAACTACAGCGTCACTAGACTCATTACAACGCTCTCAGCACAACAGTGTGGTAGCCTAGTGGTCAGCGTTGCGGCGCACCAACTTGGCGGCCCGGGTTCAAACCCCGGCAGAACTCAGTGAAAATTTTATTCGTCAAACGCCATCTTGACTCACGTAGTAAGTTTACAGACGCCACGTGGTCAAACACATGGTAAAAGTGAGGTAATTTCCCGCCGCCATCTTGGGGGCGTGGCCTAGGAGGCCGCCATCTTGGAAAAGGGGTGTGGTCACATGACCAGTCCGACCAATCAGAAGCCAGCAAGGGGGCGGGGCGTGATGACGTCATCGGTCACGTGACCTGCTCTCGACCAATCAGAGGGCTGGGTTATACTCTCAGGAGGCCTACTCCTAGTTGTTATGCTTATCATGGCAGCAAACCTGCATACTCTTTTCCCATGTTAATCATATGGAGAATAGGCAAACTCCTTTAGCAATGGACAGATATTGAAGAAACGAAGTATAAGGCTTCATATGGTCGAAATATATTTATATTTTTAAGCTTTAAACCTACTTTTAGTGTTCCCCATGGCAGCATACCTGCATACTCTTTCCCTATATTTTTATCATAAGGAGATTAGACATTTGTTTTCCTATATATGGGCATGTGATGATATTTGGTTTACAGGTTTATCTGGCCAAAATTAATATTACTAATTTGGAAATTCGCTGAGTACGCAGGTCTGCTGCGACGGGGGGTATTTTTAAGTTTATATTGTAAATCTAAGATGTTTTATTTGAAACCTCATGTATTATTTGAAAACTAAGTATTTAATGTGTAATTGGATAATAAGATAGCAATGATAGGTTCCATAGTGTAATGCAATGTCTAAAAACTGTTTCATTAGGAGGTATTCAAAGCATGAACGAGGCGTATGACGGATTATTGGCTTGTAAGAGGATCGTCTGCGTGACTGTTTTGCAGAAAAGCTGCTTAGTTTGTATGCAGTTATAACGACAGAATCTTACGTTTATGATAAGGTATTAGTGAGGACGCCAGCTGGCTTCTACCTTAAATAAAATACATAATTTATGTTTAAAAAGTTTTTTTTTTAATGTGTATTAAGTTGTAAATTATGAAGATTTTATCTAATTTGTTACTATAAAACCAATGTAAACACCTTTACTGAAAGTTCAAGTAAACTTTAAAACGAGCTGAAGAATACATGCTCGATATTATCTTTATATATTAGATAAACAATTTATAGGTAATTTTTTCAACCTTTAAAATCATCATGATAAGACAAACAATTTTATTATAATCATTAAAAATGTAAATAACAGTTGTAAACAAAATTTAAGTTATTTCTTATTATTTATGAAATGAAGGAAAGTAAATAAAAATTATCAAACATGAATTCCTCTAATTTATTTATTTCTCAGTAAACATTGTGCAAGTCCAAAAAATACTATTTTATGTATATGATAATTTGAAAAGAATAAATTACTCTACAACGCGGAGACCCATAGAGTAAACACAGTGGGAAACGACATGCGCGCATGCAGATGAGACCGGTAGCTATGCTAATGTAGTGAAGCCGGTCTTTGCGATATGAGATCCCCACTGTAGGCCCCCACTGATGCTCTACCAACGTGGAGACCCGTAGAGTAAACACAGTGGGAGGCGACATGCGCGCATGCAGATGAGACCGGTAGCTATACTAATGTAGTGAAGCCGGTCTGGGCGATATGAGATCCCCACTGTAGGCCCCCACTGATGCTCTACCAACGTGGAGACCCGTAGAGTAAACACAGTGGGAGGCGACATGAGCGCATGCAGATGAGACCGGTAGCTATGCTAATGTAGTGAAGCCGGTCTGGGCGATATGAGATCCCCACTGTAGGCCCCCACTGATGCTTTACCGACGTGGAGACTCGTAGAGTAAACACAGTGGGAGGCGACATACGAGCATGCAGATGAGACCGGTAGCTATGCTAATGTAGTGAAGCCGGTCTGGGGCGATATGAGATAACCGCTGTAGTCCCCCACTGATGCTCTACCAACGTGGAGACCCGTAGAGTAAACACAGTGGGAGGCGACATGCGCGCATGCAGATGAGACCGGTAGCTATGCTAATGTAGTGAAACCGGTCTGGGGCGATATGAGATAACCGCTGTAGTCCCCCACTGATGCTCTACCAACGTGGAGACCCGTAGAGTAAACACAGTGGGAGGCGAATACGAGCATGCAGATGAGACCGGTAGCTATACTAATGTAGTGAAGCCGGTCTGGGCGATATGAGATCCCCACTGTAGGCCCCCACTGATGCTCTACCAACGTGGAGACCCGTAGAGTAAACACAGTGGGAGGCGACATGCGCGCATGCAGATGAGACCGGTAGCTATGCTAATGTAGTGAAGCCGGTCTGGGCGATATGAGATCCCCACTGTAGGCCCCCACTGATGCTTTACCGACGTGGAGACTCGTAGAGTAAACACAGTGGGAGGCGACATACGAGCATGCAGATGAGACCGGTAGCTATGCTAATGTAGTGAAGCCGGTCTGGGGCGATATGAGATAACCGCTGTATTCCCCCACTGATGCTCTACCAACGTGGAGACCCGTAGAGTAAACACAGTGGGAGGCGACATGCGCGCATGCAGATGAGACCGGTAGCTATGCTAATGTTGTGAAACCGGTCTGGGGCGATATGAGATAACCGCTGTAGTCCCCCACTGATGCTCTACCAACGTGGAGACCCGTAGAGTAAACACAGTGGGAGGCGAATACGAGCATGCAGATGAGACCGGTAGCTATGCTAATGTAGTGAAACCGGTCTGGGGCGATATGAGATAACCGCTGCAGACCCCTACTGATGCTCTACCAACGTGGAGACCCGTAGAGTAAACACAGTGGGAAGCGCCATGCGCGCATGCAGATGAGACCGGTAGCTATGCTAATGTAGTTAAGCCGGTCTGGGCGATATGAGATCCCCAATGTAGGCCCCCACTGATGCTCTACCAACGTAGAGACCCATCGTAGAATAAACACAGTGGGAGGCGACATGCGCGCATGCAAATGAGACCGGTAGCTATGCTAATGTAGTGAAGCCGGTCTGGGCGATATGAGATCCCCACTGTAGACCCCCACTGATGCTCTACCGACGTGGAGACCCGTAGAGTAAACACAGTGGGAGGCGACATGCGCGCATGCAGATGAGACCGGTAGCTATGCTAATGTAGTGAAGCCGGTCTGGGCGATATGAGATCCCCACTGTAGGCAACTACTGATGCTCTACCAACGTGGAGACCCGTAGAGTAAACACAGTGGGAGGCGACATGCGCGCATGCAGATGAGACCGGTAGCTATGCTAATGTAGTGAAGCCGGTCTGGGCGATATGAGATCCTTACTGTAGGCCCCCACTGATGCTTTACCAACGTGGAGACCCGTAGAGTAAACACAGTGGGAGGCGACATGCGCGCATGCAGATGAGACCGGTAGCTATGCTAATGTAGTGAAGCCGGTCTGGGCGACATGAGATCCCCACTGTAGGCCCCCACTGATGCTCTACCAACGTGGAGACCCGTAGAGTAAACACAGTGGGAGGCGACATGCGCGCATGCAGATGAGACCGGTAGCTATGCTAATGTAGTGAAGCCGGTCTGGGGCGATATGAGATAACCGCTGCAGACCCCTACTGATGCTCTACCAACGTGGAGACCCGTAGAGTAAACACAGTGGGAAGCGCCATGCGCGCATGCAGATGAGACCGGTAGCTATGCTAATGTCGTGAAGCCGGTCTGGGCGATATGAGATCCCCAATGTAGGTCCCCACTGATGCTCTACCAACGTGGAGACCCGTCGTAGAATAAACACAGTGGAAGGCG
Organism: Neoaliturus tenellus; assembly: GCA_030545055.2. Taxonomy (NCBI): domain Eukaryota; kingdom Metazoa; phylum Arthropoda; class Insecta; order Hemiptera; family Cicadellidae; genus Neoaliturus; species Neoaliturus tenellus. Next base: position 69,281,058 of record CM061533.1, on the reverse strand, counting down.
ACATACGAGCATGCAGATGAGACTTGTAGCTATGCTAATGTAGTGAAACCGGTCTGGGGCGATATGAGATAACCGCTGCAGACCCCTACTGATGCTCTACCAATGTGGAGACCCGTAGAGTAAACACAGTGGAAGGCGACATACGAGCATGCAGATGAGACTGGTAGCTATGCTAATGTAGTAAAACTGGTCTGGGGCGATACCAGTTTTGAAGTTTGGATATTTTAAACGTGCGATTTCCGAGAGTTGTTCTGAGGAAAATTAATACCCCAAATTAAAACCCGTTGCTCAGTGAGGTCTTTAACGTTTAGGATTTACTTTAAAATGCAGGAACTAGTGAGAGCTCATCAATTGTTGAAAGTTTTTTTTTTTTAACTGACGTAATTCGCATATCATTTATTAGTTTCATTACTAATTAATCAGCTTTTAGTTGTATTATACATCTAACCTCATGGGATCATATGTGAGTGAGAACGATGATTTGATATAGAAGCATTTGTGAGGCTACTTTTTGGATGGGTATCCCCCTATAATAGAAATTTTCGACATGTTTAGTACAGTAATTTAATAAATTTATGTTGGTCGCAGATAAAGTAGCGTATGCAACGATTATATGTATTCTTTAAGAAATTTGTAAGTTATATATAACAAGAGCTAGTATAATCGTGGCATAAAGGCCATCATAATAAAATCATCGCATAAAATAATATTTTGCGATTAGAGCCAGTCCCCTATCAGGAGTATTATTAAATTGTAATAATTAACATATTGTTATTTTTACACATAGTAAACGCTTCAAGTTTGTTAACGTAAATTTCCTCATAATAAAATTTTAAAAATAATTGTGACATATATGACGGACAATTAGAAAAGCATTAATGTAATAATTTAATTAATGTAATAATTAAGATGAAATAATTTCCTATATATCTTAAATCTCAAGGTTTTACGAAAATGTCCAACACTAAAATATTCTAAACCAAATTACACATGTAATGGACCTCATTACAATAGAAGTTTATTACAAAGTTTCACGAGAGGATCATGGGATGGGTGCCCCTAAAGTATTTATCTTAGTTTGTTCATTTAAACACTTTCAAAAACATAAGATTGATGTTGTAAGTTTTGGATTTTACTGTAAGTGGTATATTGATATACTGTTTAATTATATGATTTACCTTTGTAAAAAAAATAAATGTATGTTATTAATTTGTAAATTAATAAGAATATTATTTTAAATATTTAAATTTTGACTACAAAATGGTCAGAATTTTGAAATAGACAAAGTAACGTCAATTATGTTTACAACAAAATTATTTAATTTAATCTTTTTATTATCTACAATATATCCTATGCCTTTGGTTGAAACTTTTTAGTTTCGAACCAAAGGATGTGAGTTTTATAGAACACCCTGTATCTGGCCAAGATTCAAAATATCCCCCTTCGTATACTTCCATTTGATAAACCTCTCCAATCTTGTTTTATTTGCATAAAACTACAGGCTTGGTAAACATGAAACGGTGATATAACCACTGTTGTGAGATATTCTGTTTGCAACACAATAGTTGCACACGAAGCCAGTACCATACAGTCCAGTTATCTAACTAGTAAGTAGATCGTGAGCCAAAATTTGTGATATTTACTTTGAACAGTTTTTTATATATAAAATATTTTACAAGGAAACGTATAAATTTTTCTGAACAGACATTTGCAGAAAATGTTGTTAAAACAAATTTTTCATCGCGTTCTTACCCTATAATTGAAAATTGTCTAATGCAGCTTATAGTATCCAAATTGACCATTCCTAAGCACAAAACTAAAATGTCTAGAGGTTTTTTTCCGTTTATTTACATTAAGTACTTAACTGAAGCTTTCGTTTACTAAGTATTGATAGTTTACTTATATGATAAAACGAGAGTTTCTTTCCTTTGAGATTTTCTTATAAAAACATTTAAAATTATTTAAGAGTTATTTCTTATGTTGACAGAAAGTATAGGAAAGAGTAATAATACTTTGGACGACTAGTGATATATAATGTATATGTAATATAATGGCATTCTATGTTTATCAATTCAATATTTTGTTATAAAAAATTCTTTTTTAAATTAAATTCCTATCCACATTAACACAATTCTTGCATGGTAAATTTAAAGTGTTATTAAATACTAAGCATAACAATAAACCTAATTTTTTTTATAAAAACGCTTAAAAGCTCTAGTAGTTTACGAGTGAATATTTCAACATAATTGAATTATTTATAGTATCATTACGAAATATTATTTTTATATTAATTATTGGGTTAAACCAACTGGAATGTAGATTAAAATGCCATAATTTGTAATTTACTTTCATCTTTGGTTTTTCTTCATTTTTATCTCAACATCAGATTAAAAGAAAACATTTAATTATAGTTAAGAGAAATTTATGTATTTTAAGAAGTGCAGAATCCAGAATAGTTGGAAAATAAGAACTAGATTAAAATAGGATCTAAACGAGACCCAGTAATAAAAATATACGCTATACGCGCTATAGACGCTATACTTATAAAACATCTGCATGTACGAAGTAAATCATTCTTCTTTCATCCTAAAATTAGCAAACACCTATCGTTTACGGTTCTGTCAAATGTTATTTTTTTTATTAATGGAAGTTATTTGTCGATAATTTATTTGGAATTTCCAGCAAAGTTAATTAGGTATGAAAATATTTTGTGACGTGCCTTTTTAAAGCTCTATTAGTGTGCATACACTTGCTCCTCTTGGGAAGTGAAAGCACTTGAAACACAGTAACAGATTTGTTCATTTCTTGAAGAAAAATTGAAAATGTGCTATTCCCACATAAACGGGGTAGGCCTATATAATGCAGATATTTAATAACATATCAGACAAGTACCGAATTCCTATTGTGGAGTGGAGACTGGTTGGATTTTCATATTGGGGCTCAGAAGCCGTCATTACAATATTTGCATAGCTAAGCCTTATCTGTATGCATATATTCAACCCTCTCCCACAGTTTACTGGTCATTTGGTGAAATTATTGCATTATCACTAAGCAGTACTCATTTTCATTTCAAAATGCATAACACGAAATTTAATTGTACAGTGGAACATATTAAATAATAATACAATATGTTAAAGTAAAACACTTCTTAACATCAGTTAATAATATAACTATAAACAAGTTTAAGTAAAAATGTATATCGCCATAAAGAATGTATCCTTTAAAAATAAACTGGCATTTCATTTTATTAAAAAAAATATATTATTCGTGTGAGATAGCGGTAAAGTACTATATTTTAAATTTTCCAGCTTCTTAATAATCTCGGGGTTGGATATTGGGGTAATGAGCTAAAAAGGGTTGGTGAAGGACAAGGGTGGTAAGAACTCATAAATTCATGTTAAGTAATAAAAAATAAACTGAAGAAATTTTTCGAAAAAAATATAAATTTATGAGTTTGCAACACAACACATAATGACACGAGATTTCTTATCTATATAACATTAAATGTTAATTTTGATCAATTTAGATAACTGGAATGGCATTGTAAAAGACGCACCAAACTTCAATTCATAAACAATTTGTCTCACATTTCCATACCATATTTGATTTTGTAAAATGGATAATTTTATTTTATTTTATCTTATTTTATTTTTTATTTCTTGGTTGCATTTTTTCACTGGAAAGGTTTAGTTTGTTCAAAAAATTTAAAATGAGTGCCATTTATCAGACCATTTTCGACCAATAACACCATTGTTGTTTTTTATTAGAACAATGAATAAAAATATTGAAAATATATAAAAAATAAAAAGATGTTTTATTTTACAAAATAAGTGTGAAAATAGAAGGAGGGGATAAGATTATTCACATAAAAATAAATTATACAGTAAAATATGATAATAAATAATTTAAGGTATTTATAGTCAGGGTTGGTACAACTCTCTCAAGGATTTTATGAAATCTATTTAATATAAAAATGAATCAAAAGAACTACTTAACTGTATATAATATATAAAAGCAGTCTATATTACTGTGCATATCTTCTTGTGATCCATCTTGTCGCAATAAAAATATACTATAACACAATATATAATAAACTGATGATTTTTACTGTTTATCGGTATAAAAATTTTCAAAACTAGTGTGTTTTTTTTACTTTTATATTGACTTTCTAAATAAGATACAATGAAGTATCATATCACAACAAAATATTAAGCTATTCATTCATCGATTTACTAAATCCATTGTTTGAATAATGAAATAAATATTATATAATGTTTTCAGTTAATATAGTGGAAAAAATCTAATTAATAACATTAGTTTTTTTAGAATATAATTACTTTTTTTAACACGTTATATTTTATTTTACAACTAATTGAAAGGGATTTTGTATTAACTGATTTTAATATGTTTGTTTAATGAACCTATACCTAGTTTTATTAGAAATAAAACTCATAAATTCCCTCCTTGATGGTTGGTTGACGAACAAACCACATTGGTCGATCATCGGCTAAACCCCATGAATACTTACTAGTCCCCCAGCCATCCCCGAGCTTTCCCTAATTACTGTTCTTTGATAAGCCACAGTAGGAGGGTTACTACGCCATTCCACTTTTTATGGCTCCTGTTTTTAAATAAGGGCTGCTCCACCTAATTGGATACATTCAAAGCTTATCATCTATGAACTTTTATACAGATATTAACATTTTTAAAATTGTACATATATATTTTTTATGTTATATGGGAGTTCATAAACTAACTATGGTTGGTTATTTGAAGAATAACCTCTAGCTTGACTAATATTGAAAATGTAATGTATGACACTAACTCAAAAAAATTAACATATCAATCTAAATGTTCAGTGCAATAATTTTTGTGCAATTTTTAAGGCCAAGCCCGTTGTTGAAAACTTTGTTTTATAGTAAATAAGTGAACCAGAAATGCAATATTCAATTATTTTGTCAATTTTCAAATGCACTGGTGGTACATTCAGTGTAATATTCTTTTCTCCTTTGCGCGTATTATATAGATTCTGGGACGTTCTGATTGGTCTGTTGACCAACTCAATTCAGTCCAATCCAACTTATTAAATTATAACGTGGCACGGGGGATAAAAGAGTGGCCAGAAGGAACATCAAACAAAACATCAGGTTATTTTTATTTGTGCGTAACAGAAAATCAACTGAACGTGTAAAATATTAGGTTTTTCTGCATAAGAGATTTACTTAAAATCACTTCATAACATAGAACAGTAGTAAATTGTTGTTTTTTTTTTGTTTTTTTTTTACGATGTTAATACATTTTTGATAGGAAAATGTTTCCGGTTGGAACACGGCAATATGAATGTTCTATGAGTATCGTAAAATGCAGTGTTACCGTACATAAGCTATGGAAACCATGAACTACGGGACACTATTAATGTTTATTTCATTTTTCAAACTTAAATATTTCACCTTTTAATTTAATGTAAAGCATCGGCTCAGAATACCCAACTGAGACTCTGCCAATACAGTTAAGCAATCCAAAATATAATAATCAAAGAATATATAAATAGACAATATAAATTCAAAATAATTTTCAAGTAAACAAATTTTGTATTGAAATACTTCGGTGAAGGCCAACTAATATCTGGTGACAAAGTAGTAGTTATTGGCACCATAGAAGCTGATTAAAACTTAACAATGGAACTCACTAATTACCGTATTTAATGCAGTATGTTTTAAAGATTTGTATTGGGTGGGGTTTATAGTGAATAACATAAATAGAGATCAATCTCATTAGACAACACCAACAAGTTGCAACATACCAGATTAATTTATATATGACCCAGTTATGCGTTGAATAAATTGTTTGAATTTTATACCAAAAGTAAATTTATATAAGAAGAAAATGCTAAATAGATTGAATTTTTTCAGGGAAAGGTGGGAAAAATGCATTACGCAAGTAGGTGGCCAGCCTGTAGGGAGAGGCTCCCCTAAAAAACCTCCTCTACTCTTTGGGATTCTAACCTAGAATTGTTGACCACATTACGTCAGGCCAGGCTTTAACTTCACTTACGCCCGAGGGGCTCGCTCCTTATCCAGCCGCTCGATCAAGGGATCTGGGCCACTTCACGGTCCCGATCGGTTTTCTTTTCCAAATTTCCAACAGGAGGGCCCTTGCCCAGGACGAACTGTGATAAACAATAACAGTTGCCATCATTCTTCAAGATCTTTTGCAGACCGAGTCCACTGAAAATGCACCACAATTTTGTATAAAAGATAAAGAACTTTTTTGAGTTAAATAACCAGATATAAAAACGGCTTCGCCTATTTTTAACGCAATTGCGCACAGATAAAAACCACTTTCCATCATAGTGATAAAAACTAATATTTGGTTTTTATATTTGGTATAAAATTAACTTTTCAGATCATTTTTTGCGGAAGTTAAATTTCGGCGGTTGTTTCACTCTCTCAAACTAGGTTTCCGTCGCGTCAGACCTACCTTAATGCTCTGCTAACCTCTGGGTAGTCACCTACAGTCATAAACCAGAACGGTGGTGGTCATATTCTTGCTGTGGTATCCTTAGCACAGCCTTACCTGACAAGACGAACCATATTAGTTATCTGCATGTCAACAAATAAAGTACTTAAGTCTCCTCTCTTCTTATTTATTGTATTAGCATACAAATGTTTTATTAACCTATAAATAGTTTAAACAAATATTAAATTTTTTAAATTAACAAAACAAAAACATAAACTATTCTGTTAAGAAATAAAGTGTTTTGTTATTATTTGTTTAATATATCATTTTTATAAAAAAACTTTAATTTTATATCCCAACAAAAGATGGGTAAATTATATAATTATGTAATATTCAACATAATATGAATGAAATAACAACAAAAGATAAATTTTATTATATTGAAGTAGCAAATAATTCCCAGCGTTGATTTGGTTCATTATCAGCATAACTAAGTTCCAATAATTTATAGTTTTCAATATAAATGCAAATCACCCGAATTGGAAACCAAAGCTTATACAACAGGGTTGCTAAGGACAGTTGAATATCATATTAATGTGACAGCTTAGAATTAAACATTACAAATAACAGGAATTATTGTGACACCAAATGCGAAATGCTGTTTTCAACATGAGTTGCTTTATTGTAGTTGACATGCAGTAGGGTTTAAAGTCTTTACATGTATCATATGAACAATTTCCGCCCGTCACATGTAAAATTTCATTTATAACAAAAAATTCATTTGTAAACACAACCTTGATTGCACCAAACATGTACCGTACCATTTATTTATTGTGGTTTATATATTGTAGTTACTTTGGTTTTTCAGGCAATTTTAATAGTTAAAAAACTTACCTCTACAATAAGAAACGTAATTTATATTTTTGTACTGGCAATAATAAAAAAATTATTAATTTTATCAAGAAAAATTCCTTCAAAATTTAATTTTTACCAAGAGAAGCATAACATTTTAAAATAAACCTTTTCAAATAAGAAACAACTATTGATTTTAGTCACTTATTTCAATCCGTTTTACCAATCTTTATAACCAACAAACTAAGAAAACTCATCCGTCAATTATCTTGAAGTCGGCTGGTAGAAATACTTATTTATGATAGAATCAATTTATTTTTTGTCTAGTCATCAAATTAATACCTTTTCATTAATGTTCTACTATAAAAATGGTAAATGTTTAGTTTTCGTATTCTCAAAGTATCTAAAATAAACGTCAATAACATTGAGGGAACAATTTTACTCCCGAGGCGAAGCCAAGTGTGAAAACAGATCAATCCTTGAAAAATAACTTTCGAGATGAGATGGGTGAGTTATGAACTACACTTTATATCATGATGCAAAAATCACTCTAAATATTAAAGCAAATTTATCTAAAATGTATAAAAACTTAATTTTTCATTTAACAATAAAATAGTTTATAATTTTATATTTATCAAAGTCGGCTGTTCTTCTGAGTCTTGATATAACAACGTAAATACCCCTGTCTATAAAAGTAGGATCTTCTATTTAGAGACTTTGAAACTAGTATGAGTAAACTAAAAAATCTCAAGGCTGGAAACCGAATGTTCAAAATATTCTATAACCGTACTCGTGCAAAAAGAAAAATGTAACCACGAAAAATCTGTTATTTTATCAGGCTTCTATAAAACGGACACTTTTGTTAATGTGAGCTTCCTCATAAAAAAGAAACACAATTTATAATTTGTATTACAGATTTTATTTTGCGAGATATAAATATACGTTCCTATCCTGGCATATACTATCTTATGATTGATTTAATTTCCTGTAACAACTTTTCTATAGGTGTAATATACGAAATGAACAACAAAATTTTGGTGATTCGAACAACAAAATTTATGGTTTATTTTGTGTGTAATACTTAAATCAAGAAATATTCATAGTCCTACGCTAGCACATCTGGCGGTGGTGGTGGGCTGGCAGCTACAGTGACACCTTTATTTCCCAACAGCATGGCTTGTATGCGTCGATTGCTTATATACGCATCTTCTTTCCAAATAAGAAATCCCTTTTTAATTTCATCAAAGGTGACAAATGTATATATTAATATTATTTTTCTTTTTTTTGCTCTAAACATGTTCAATAGAAGTTTTTTTTTACACACAGGAATAAAATTGTTTAGTTGTAAAATTACATATTATTTATTACCTAGTGTGATTTATTCATTTATTTAACTCTTTTATGAAAACTCATAAAGCTTTCGACCTAAATACTCTCATAAGCCGATTCGAGTTGAAATTTAAAAAGAAAATTCTCTTAATGAGCTATTTGACGTAGGAATGTTTCATACATACTTTATTACGTAAGTGTACGGTGTTAGTATATCATCAGTGATAGATTATAAGGCTCTTACATTATATAGTCAAATTAAAAGTGTACTTAACAAACTCTAAATATAAAATGACGATAATATTAATATATAACGAATAAATAAGTAGTATTAATTGCGTACTTATGTTGTTGTTTACAGGAATTTTTCCTACTCTTAAAAGCGCAATATATATATTAACTAAATGTCGATATCTCTGACATGCACACTGTTCAAACACACGTGAGTACAGTACTCAGCAGTTGAGTAAACTAGGGGTATAGCAGTGGTTCACAGAACTTGTGCGTTAGCTCCCCATGTGGAGCCAGCGAGTTGATGGTCAAGGGGGGGGGTTGTTCGCGTCCGCAGTATTCCGTTAAAGTTGACTTAGGCCTATTGATAGGTGGAATACTGTCTTTGCTTACCTTTCGATGTGCTATGTTAATATTTTCTTTTTATAACTTATTAAATATATATAAAACTAAGATAAGATATTTGTAAATGAGTTTTTATTAATGTAAAATGTTACTAAATTTGATTCATTGATCGAGCAAATTAAGGTAACTGACCGAATTTCTGTAAAGTTTGCTTAATATTTCCCTCGACACACTCATATACTAAAACAATCAGTTTATGATAAAAAAATTATATAATAAACATAAAAAAAAACAAATGAAATATGTAAAAATATAAAGTCGAACAAGACATAAAAATAAGAATAAATTTTAATTCTTTACGGTGTACTAGATAATTTAAGTTTGTAAAATCTCTAATAATTATTTCAAGTTAGTTTATGATATAAAATTATGTTTGTTTCTCTTTTAATTCCTTCAAATGTTTTTATTTATTTATTTATTTATTTATTTATTTACCAACGGCAAGCAGCCAATTTACAAAGAGTACAATAATACAAAATTACATGCGAATTTGAAACAATTGTGCAAATTTGCGTACAAAGAAGATGGACAAGTACCGAAAAATATGTAAAAAGCATGCAAAAAATTGACTAGAATAAATACCCAGTGCAAAACCAAAATACATTAGACTTACATGCAAAATATTACGAAACTAGAGTAATAAATTACAGAGAGATTACAGAGCTATGTACAGCAGTATATGTATATGTACAAAAACAGCTTAAATATAAACATGCAGACTTAAAGCTAGATACAACAATGTGGTGGTGACTAGAACAAAAAAAAAAAAAAAAAAAAAAAAAAAAACAAACAAAGTGAACAAGAAATGAGAAATGTACACTACAACAATACAACAATAGGAGGGAAAGTGCAGGTTGAATTAAACTGCGAGTCTCAACTGGAGAGAATGTCCAGCGCCCGCCTTCGAATGACCAGCATCTTGTCGAAGAAGATGTTACATTCGGATGCCACTCGGTTTCCCAGCCTGACGAATCTTGCTATGGGACTGTTGTAGTCGTAGTTGGTGTGGTAGTGTCCTCGACTCAGAAGCTCCTGGGATCTTGTGTTTGATGGAACTCTGATGTTGAATTCAGCCAAGAGGTCAGGACACTGCACAAGGCCGTTGAGGATCTTTATCAAGAAGGCAACATCAGCTACGTCACGCCTCAGGGCCAAAGGTGGGAGATTTAAATTCCTGGAGAGATCGTCCACCGGCGCCTCCAAGTAGCCAAAGCCCAGACGCACGCCCACCAAGCGTAAGAAGCGCCGCTGCAAAGCGGCACATGTTTGTATATATAATATTTTTTATTGATATAGAGCAATTGGATATTGTCATCGGTTCATGAAGACACGTTTAATTTATATTAATTTTTTATAATTTAAACGAATTTCCAACGTATCAAATTCTACATAATAACTACATTTACAACGCATGTGCTTCCAAATTTAAAGGTTAGTTTCTAAACAGAAAATAAAATATCGCACACCTGTAATAAATTGAATGGTACACCCCACATCGACACAAATCCACCGGGCACCGGTGTTACATAATCTGTTGAGCTACCTAACTCCACCACATATTGACTCTATCTTCACTTCTCTTGTTATACATACATCTACCTCCAACTTCGTTGTTGAATCGTTGTTTGGTTGTTCACCTAATAACAAGCACACGTTCCGAACTCTGTTGTTGAGCTTGCTTTTTGTTTAAAATTGGTTGCCAACTATAGTGAAACACATTATATGAGTTTCCTGTAAAATATAGTTGCAGTAGTTTGGTAGACTCGCCTAACATTACATGATCCGTCGCAAAAGTACTCCATCACCCATTATTTACTGAGCTTTCAATTACTTTGTGTTATTTTTGTCGATGTTTGTTTTTCGGGCTAATATTGAAATAAAATAAGTTAACTTTTACAGAAAATATAAAAAAATCATTGTATGAAAACATAAAATACAAATCGATGAAACATTTTAGTACAATTAAAACCTGCCTTAAAAAAAAATAATTCCACACAAGTCCAAAACAGATTGTTATAGTAATTTAATTCTTATTTGGAATACCACTGGAATAGACTAGTGGGACACTATATTAAAAGGACGAATTTGAAATGAATTGATTATCAGGCTACACCATCATGAACTATCTAATTAGTAAATTTATTCTTTAGAGTGTAATATGAATAATATGGCTCAGCTACCCAAATGGTTACGTTTGGTTATTGGAAATAAATCAAATTAAATGTGGGATGGTTTATATTTGTATCTTGGTAGACGACTAGTTTATTCTCCACAATGTTTATGATGTCCTAAATTATAGTCAAACTTCATAAGACTCATTTGCCACTGTAAAACGCTTACTTTGAATTTAATCTGACATAATATATCTAATATTATTTTAAGAAGCATCCCCTATCACGATCAGTCCTCTGCTACCCTTTGATGACTTCTCCTTTCGTACGCCGTCAACGATGTCCGTTTTTCAACTTGAGCGTATAGCTTCTTTGGCCAATGTGGCGAACACTAAAAGTTTTAATTTAAAAACAATTGAAGAACCGATTAATAAATACTGTGCTTCTTAGAATTCCTTTACTGTCCCATCAAAGTTTATTGTCATATGTAAACACTGTATATAACTTAGGTACATTGTAAATATCACGTCAAAAATACATCTTTAAACCCTAGTTGAAATTTTCAACTGTAATTACACATCCGCATTATTATAAAAAACATTTCTTATCACTCATAACAAAAGTATGTTGATCGGTTTTAAAAGCTTGGATGTACCTTGCTTTTAAAACAAATTGCTCAACAAAAAGAGCAACTTTTGCTTCTAGTGATGAAAACTGCTAAATGTTTGGTTATTTTCATGTTTTTTCCGAGATTTGGTAGCTCGTGTTCCCACTCAGTGATAAACAAAAAAACTCCACATAAAAAGTACTGGTGTCTGCCATATTGTGCAAAGAATCAATACGCTCATATCACTATCCCCTCAACATGTTTCGCTCACATCACTTCCTCGAGCTATCTTGGTGACGGAATTTTAATTAACTTAACGCTTGCAGTTTGTGAAATTTAATCGAAATTATTTTAATAGAGTAAATTAATGATTTTTTAGAAAGGAAGTACTATTTAAGGTGTGTAAGTATTTTTCTAAGCTAAAATTGACACATAATAATGACATATTCTCAATAAACAGAAATAGATACATTACAATAAATGCTTACCATTTTGTACACTCTTCTCTTTATTACGTATTTACAAATTACAGGTAACAAACGGATTACAAAATTGGCAGCTAAAATATGGTGTTTGTAGTAAGTTATCTCTAAGTTAACGTAGACTTAACTCTCTCAACCTAGACGTAGGCTAGTCTTCATGTTGAGGTAGACTAAATTTGTAAAAATATAAATTTATAATGGTAAATTGGAATTTTTCCCAGCAGCAGCAAAGAGCGAGTGAGGAATAATTATGATAATGATCGGACCTCTCAACTTTGATGGTACTAGTCGATGTCCGCAGTTTTGAAGGGGCATTCGATCATCGATCCAGAAGGGGAATGCTAATCCATCACTAAACATTAATTTAATGGTCATTTATTGTTGGTATAATTTGAATAATTTAGAAAAATAAAACATTCATCTGGAAATAATTTTAACGAACGTATTAAATCGAATCAGAATGTTTTGTCTGTAACTGGAATAAGCTTGAAAAGCTTCGTTACTTGATGGACCATACCTAATCTAATTGATCATGTTCATCAATTGCACACTAAATATATGATTTAAACATTACAAAGTATTATAACAATATAATAAAAGTAATCACGATTAACTAAAAGATATTATAAGTGTATATTGCAATATTTAAAAGCTCAACATTATATAAAAATTGATGTTACACATTCATAGGTCATAGTCTAAAATGATTTGAAACAGTTTTCATGTGTTTTCGGACAAATTTAATATCATATGTTATAAGTTTGTAAATTTAAAGTTATACTCTTTTATATTTTGTTAACCTAAGCTACTGAAAAAGCGGGCCAAAGGGCAGGTAAAATATTCGATTCAAAATCAATATGTGTCAGAAAATCCCAAAAAGTGTTTTTAATACTTTAACATAACAAACTGTCAGAGTTATTTCAGATTTAAGCTTCCACTATTTTAATAAAATGAAAAATGCGTGAGTTAAAATATTAGATTTAATATCGATTACTGATACTTAATTGATAACATGTTCATATATGGATAGTACCTGTCAGTACTATTTCAGTATTTTTTCTGTAAATTACTGTCAGTACCTGTCAGTAGTTTTTCCCCCTGAAGGTTGTTTACATAAAAAACTAAGTGTGTTTGAAGAAATAAATTTTTTGATTACTTTTAATATTGCATTTATTTGTATGCTATTTAAATAAACATTTTATATGTTTAAGGGGTTAAAAATTATGAAAACAACGCAACCAAAATATGTATATATATATATATATATATATATATATATATATATATATAGGGCCTTATAGTCCTCGAAGTTTCCCTGACGACTTACTTTAGGGACGGGCTTAATTAGCTTACGTCATATGATACACAACTTTTGAGGCTTTCCTTTTTGACAATTTGCCTTATAGGGTTTATACCCTACTTCAAAAGATTGAGTGTATGGAGTGTTATTGCATATTTTTTTCGACATTATGATTATAATGCAAAGTTTGTTCGCCTGCAATTTCTTACTTTGTTTAAGTCGGGTTTGTGATATTATTCTCTATTCATAAAGATATTTTATTTTATTTGCATTTTAAAATATGCTTACATATAAAATTATTTTTCTACTAACTCCTTGTGAACCTTTTCAATACCAATAAATCAGTGGGGAGTAGAATTCGACACTCAAAATTACTTGACAACATTTTAGTTTTCTTAAAGTTTTTTTTTTTAACATTACATCGACTCCAGACTTTTTTCCATTTCTATATTGAAAATATATGATTAAGTTGTAAACAAATGTCCCAAAAATTAAATTCTTCTTACCTTAAGTAGATACTACGCAAGTCATATATTATATTCAGATAATTAAAAGGTACTTTAACGTAGAACGTTTCCCCGGGTTATACATCAATAGAACCTTCCACAAGTTATTACAAGGACACTGGTTATTAGGGTCTGTTACCCCCAACAAAAAATACCTAGGTTATGCTAAACATTTAACCAGCGTTTTCTTTATTGATATATTGTATTGTTCAACTGTTAATATGATTTGTTTCCTCTGTCCATTTGAGGTGCAAATATTATTAGTATTCCTCCATCTCCTTCAGCATTGCATTGAAAGATAAACAGCTTGGTATTTAAGTTTTAAAAAAAGTTAAGGACAGTCACTTTTATAAAAGGTATTGAAGGTATAAAGGTATTTATAAGTATTATTACGTTTGTAATTTCTTAGTTGGAATAAAACGATAACTATAACTATAATGAAATGATGATTTTGATTATTTAATATTAATATTCAATATTCAATCAATTGTAATATTTGTTTTTAATAAATTACACAAAAACTCTACCTTAAAATAATGTATTTGGTACGAAATATAAAACAAATTAAAATATAACATGCAGAAACAACACTATTATGGCCACTTTCATAAAATAATTTATTTAAACAATGAAGTCAAACTAAATCCAAGAAAATAGTAACACACGAAATAAGTCATAAACAGTAAAAGATTTACTATGTTAGTAAATTCACTAACAATATTTAAAACTAAAAACATACGCGTACATGAAAAGGTCATTCGCCATTGTTACAATAAAAAATAACTATAAAAAGTTACCGACTTTGAATACTGATGCACATTTATTCGTAAATTTGTATAGTAAAGTAAAGTGGTTAGAATTACTAATGAAGTATATCATTGGTTCATAACAATTTGTTGGCACTTAATGCCAACAAAAACTTTGTTAACAACAAAATGCTCTTAAATAAACACTGTTTTAAAGCCTCTTCATTCAACGTGGAACGAATACAAACTAGAATAAACATACTTTTTTATGTTGAAAGCAATTTAAGTAGCAGGTTAATGCAATATCTACTGTGTATCAAACAGAAGTTAAGTAAGAGTAGCGGGGGTCAGGCCATGTCTCAACACAAGGCTGGTGCCCACCATGCGGAAAACAGCTTCCTGCCTTTTCAGCTTTCCGTCACAGAAAGCGATCCTGTCAAGCTCACTTGCAACCTTTTAGTTTTAAAATAAAACTCTGTTGATAAAATATTCAGAATGATAACCTAAATTACTTTGTTAGAGTGGTCTTCTCATTGATTTAATGCATTTGTGACGGTATTATTATTTAACTGTACCATATAAAAAAATACAAACTTATTAATTTTCCTTACGATCATTTAACCGACTTATTTTATTGGTTTGACAAGTTCCCAAAATCACTTACATTTATATCGACAGAAATAGGTATTGTATTTCAATATAAATAATGTTTGCCAAAGTATCTACATATAAAACTAAAATTTCAAATGAAAAACACACACTATATATAGAATTAGTCATCCTTGAGGTAAAGTGAATTTGAACTTTCCTTTTGACAACCAAAGCTACATCTTCCCTCTTCAAAACACTTTTTGCAAATTTATTATATTTATTGCATTGGAATCTTTAAATTAATTAATCAACAATCAATGAAGATAATTTTGTAAAGCTTCTAAAATAACATAATATTGTGAAATTTGTTAAGTTTGAGAAAAGAATTTACTATAGTATACTAAACAAGTTATGCAATAATTGTTCATGAAATGTTAGATGGTAAATTCATGAAAATGTTATGATACCCAAATGCGATTCACAGTCGAGAAGAGCGCTACTTTATGCTGCTACGATTGACATTAGCTGTGCCTGGCGATGGTTTATAGGGCCTAGCAACAATAAATACCGATCACGCGGTCGTTCCTCACCGCAGACGACTCTCCCGATGGATTCTTCGCGTTTTCCATTTATATTTTTTATGTAATAAAAAATTTTCAGAAAGCTTTGAAAATCGGTTTTACGTTACCATTAAAGAGTGCTTAAATTTGATATTGTAAGTTCTTAAAATGTATGAAATATTTTAGATAAAAACAATAACAACTGTTGGTCTCTGTTAAGCATTGGTGTATTATTTTTTTACACAGGGTAACTTTTTATGCCTCCCCCCTCCAATTTTTCCACATTTTTCGAGAAATTGGCTCCCATCCACCACCAAACATCATTGAATACTTTATATATTTTTTATGTATTTCGCTTTTTTGGCCGCCATCTCGAATCCGCCATATCGCAATGAACTTTATTTAATATAAAGGTAGGGTTGTGACCTATCCTTTCGAAGAGATGTTTTGTGTAGAACAAGACGCTGCAATCCGTTTTTTTATTTTCATCTCTTTTCGTTCTCGAGTTATAACCAGTTTTGTAAAACTGAATTTCAAAATAAAAAAAAACTAAAATTCCTGGTTTTATTTAATTTGTCAAAAAAGATCATCGACTTTTTATTACCACCTATCCCATGATAAAAAAGTACTTAATTTTAATGAGACTTACATTATTAGAAGCCATCTTTGAATGAAATTAAATTTTCTTAATATGAAAGTAGGGTGGTGACCCATAATTTTAAGTAATTTCTTTTTTCGTTGAGTACGATGCCGCAATCCGTTTGAATATATTTTTTCATTCAAAAAATATAAGCGATTTTGTAAAAAAAAAAAATTAAAAAGAGATTGTGCCTCTATAATAATAATAAAAAAAAAACTTTAAAATGACGGGTCACAACCCTGCCTTCACATAAAAAATAAGTTCACTCAAAGATGGCATATCCAAGATGAAGGCCAACAATTTAAGTCCCATCAAATTGAAGTACTTTTTGTATACGGGATATCTGGTGATTAAAGTCGATGTTCTTTAAAAATGTTAATAAAATCAGAGATTATTTATTTGTTTATTTTGAAATTAAGTATTACAAAACTGTAATATCTCGAGAACGAAAACAGATAATCAAAAACGGATTTGGGCGTCTTGTTCTATACAAAACATCACTTTCAAATGATGGGTCACAACCCTACCTTTATATTTCAAAAGTTTAATCTTATTCCTATATGATGGATTCAAAATGGCGGTCAAAAAAGTGAACCTCGTTGAAAAAAAACCGTATAAACTGGTCAATTATGTTTGGTGTTGGTTTCAAGTTAACAAGGGGGGGGGGGCATTAAAAATTCACCCCGTATGTATTGAGTATAAGAAAACAATTTTTTTCCCAAAAACATGCAAGTAAAAAAATAGAAATAAATAATAACATCTATATTATTAATATCAACATATCAATGTAAATAAATGTGATAAAAGGGCACTGGAAATATTAGGGAATGCTGTATCTCAATTACACAACTAAGAAGTGTAACTAATATGTTGCCTACCTTACTATATTTTGAGATCCAAGTTACCATACCACTAATAATTATAAAAATCTAATTATTACGTAAGGGTATATAAGGGTATACCCATATTTAATTGTTACCCATATTTAAGGATATATACTAAATAAATTGTTATTCTATGATTTGGTAATATTTCATTTACTATACATATGATGAAGAATTTATTCATATAATAAATTATTTTCAATAATAAGGGGCTTATAATTCCTCACAGCATTCATTTTAGAGTCTTAAATGAGAACGTGTCAAAATGTTTACGAGGCGGTTAAAGAACCCTTCCCCCCACCATTCCCCACCAGTGGGGTTGATACACTCCTGATACCTCATGCAAGAGAGGTCCTCTTCTTGTTCAAGTTTCCAACTAGACCCATCTAAACGTAATCAAATAACACTTGAACTAAACTAATTTAATTAATATTTACTTGAAGTTATCTGGATTGACCTTGTTTTCACACAGATATTTGAAGCCAAGTGTATCATATTCATGAACAGTTTACATCAGTAGTAAATCAATATACATAAGCTTTGTGGATTTATTTTACTCTAGCGTATTTCTTTATAATTAAGAGTACGCTTATTCAGCGCGTTTACAAATAAACGGACAGTGTATATAAGTCAAAACTAAAGTTAAAACATGTTATTAAATAAATAAAAACACTTCTTTAACTTTAAAAAATAAAATAAAACAATGTTAAAAGTCATGCAAATAATTCATACACCTTTTAAAATTTGCATAATGGGTAATTTATTTACTTTACTCATACTTTTACTTTACCGTTTACTTTTTAATCATGTGATTAAACATTGGAAGTAGTTTAATAATTAATTATAAAATTATGAAATAAAGCTACATAATATCCTAATGTCTTAATAAATGGCCTTAATGTCTTAATATGCTGTTTATTGGGATTTTTCATAATTTTTTTTTCAATTTTTCATCTTTATTTCAGACTAAATATTTGTACGTCAGTATAACAACATAACCTTTGTCACGAACCGTTTGATTAGGCTACTACAATATTTTTTATATTAGTCTGCTTTTGCAGCAGTTAGCTGATAGTTAATTTATTTATGGTTGTAATATTTTTATTTATATATTTTAGATCAGATGTGTCGATTTCAATCATAAAAAATGTTAATTATTAGTTTAACTACTTTAAAAAACCTTATTTTTTGTTATTAATTAGTCCATACAAAATATATATTTCTTTATTTGTAAATTATTTTTTATTTCTTTGTTGAATGGCAAATTGTATTTCACGTAGAATCACAGTGGGCAGAAAATCATTTTAAGATCCTTATTGTATGCCTGACGCATGACCATTGGTTAAAAACAAATAACTCAATCACAACTAAAACAACCTGCAATGCATTTTATACGGGAAACTAAATTGCTGTTCACAAGTTTTTTACTTAACAGAATAACTCCAGTAACAAAATTCAATCTACAAATCAAGCATAAAATCTATCTTAAAAGTTTAAAGTCGATCCCAGGCTTTCTTCTAAAGAAATTATACTTACTTACTTGAATACTTGAATTCTGCATCATTGACCGACCGTGGTCGGATGTTAAAAAAAGTTAACACAACACAACACTGTCACAAAACATACATCTACATTACTTAAAACTTGGCATGGCGGAGTGACTTTGGGGTTATTAACTTGAAAAAAGAGACTCGTCCTCCAGCTCTTTCAGAGAATAGAGCGGTCGGTTTAAGAGGCACTCATCTAGTCACCCTGCTGAAATATTTCAAGTCCATCTCGCGCGCACTTGGTGGTAAGTTTTTAAAGACTTTTATAGTGTAGCGAGGGTAACTCTTGAGAGTGCGATCAAGACGACAGCGTGGAACATCAAACGTTGAAATAGGGGTTTTATCAATACACTGAGGCGCCAACAGTCATGTATGAGAATTTCACTCCTCTTCAACCTTATCATCAAAATATGTAAAATTTCATTCCCAATTTCTCATTCTGATTACTCGGCACCAGACGTCCGACTCATCACTGACTCCTGTTCTGTTGGCAGGAGCGGTTTCGGGTGGAGGCGGATGTGGCGGTCAACCGTGCCAACATGCTCACCCGCCTCTGGAAGTACGCCTCACCGGAAGTGATGGACTCCGAGTACCTCCTCCACGCCGGCGTCTTCTCCATGGTGGAGTTCGACGACGACATCTTCGCCGCCGGCAACTGCTATGATCAGGTAACCGACTGGATACTCATCAGAACCACTGTGTGTAACATGCTACTAAATTTTGTTAGGAGACATATTTCATACTTTAAACTTTTTGAAAGTGTATTGTAAAGTAGAATAATGTATTTATGAAAGTGAGGATATTTTATTTTTTGCCAATTAACATAATTACAACAGTAAACATAAACATCCTCAGTTAAAAGGTAAATATAAACATTTTATCATAATGACTTTAATTAGACTCTTTTAGCCTAAAATTTATAACCTCCTAATGTAAAAAGTTTTACAAAAACTATTTAGAGTTCATTGGATGGATAAAAGGTTTGTTTCAATAAGTTTTACTTAACTAATGGTAAAGCACGTTTCTTTGATGTATGGAGTGGGGTCGGTTATTCCCCGTGTTGTCAATAAATCTCTTACAACTTTGGAATCAGGGTGTTACGGTACATAGTTCAAAATAAATGGTTTTATTTATTTATAATATTTTTTTTTTACAAAATGTTAAGTAAGTAGTGGCAAAACGACGGTTTCAGCACAGATCAAAGGAGCTTTAAATGTGACGTCAATATTGACGCCTACAGTGACGTCACATACCCACGTCATTACCTGACGTCACGAAGGACATAACAGACATGACGTAATCGGTGACGTTTTGAGCTACGTCATTATTTATGATTTAATCAACGTTATGTATGTCAAGGACACCCTGAAATGAAAACTTTTCTAGCACTTTTGAGATTCCTAATGCCTTTTTCTTATTTTTATACGAATCCCCGTGACCATTGGGACTTCACGCTTCACCACAACTCGTACTAAGCCGTCGTGATATACACCACTTTGAGGTTAAAGTTAACTGAACCGAAACCACCCATTATTTAATTTTTACGATTTGTAATCAATAAACTTTAAGTCTAGCTAAAAACGAGGATGGTGATGAACCCTCCACGGTGACGCCACTCATCTGAAGTACTTGACGATTTGGTGGTGGGGGGGGGGGGTCCGCAACATCATCTTACAAACAATTAAAGTTTTCAATGATTTTACAAGCCTCTAGGTCACCTGTACAGTCAAATATCAGATACATCTTAAGATTTTTCAAAGTCCCCAACCTCTTTTACCCACTTTTACCAAAGACTTACATCTCAAGTTTGTTAAGAGTCCCCAAGGTCGTTTAAAGGACACAAACCACTTTATATTTATGTTATTCAAAGAAAGAAAAAAATCATGTTTTGAAGAGGGTGCAAGTTTTTAATTTATTTATCTTAAGAGCAAAACTCAACATGGCAAAATTCCAATTCCCCCTTAAAGAATTAATTGGTTATGTGTTAAGAGGATGAAGTGTGAATACATTTTTAGGAAGGTTAAACAAAAAAATTATATTAGATAATAGATTTTTGTCAAATAAACATAGGTCATGCTAGACCAAAATTAATACATGAAATTGTTTTCAGTTCCAATACAAGGACTACTGGCTGTTCTGTCCATATGCGTACCGTCTTCCAGAAGGCCCCATTCTGGTAAAGGATCTCGCAGTCGAGTACAAATACCTCAGCAACACCAGCGAATGGTTCTTTATAGCCAGAAAAAATGCTGAAAACGTTATCAACAATTTCAACCATTTCAGCAGAGGTTAGTAAGATAGATGATACGAATGAGGGCAAGACCAAAGGATAAGTTTAATTGATATTGAACCATTACCTACTCACAAAAGGCGTTAAATCAAATTTATATCACATAAAAACTGTTTTATTAATTTAATAATGATTATATCGTTCGTTTTAAATTGTAACTTTAATCATATAAAGACCACATAAGTTCAGGGAATGTTCCGTTTTAAGCCTTACATTACAACATTTTCAGAAATTTAAAAGACACTCAGAACGATACTGTCACAAAATGCAGCGTATGAGAATAAATCAATGATTCTGACGGCAGGTGGCTTGGGTATAAAATACGGTTTCGTTTTCAGTCCTTTCTTCTGTTATTTACCACCTACCTCTCACATGAATCACTCTGTGATGGAGGTATTTCTTCTTTACTAAAATATTAAAAATCATCTTCTATATGAAAGTTCTTTTCTTGGAAAAGAAAATTTTCTCTAATTAATTATTTATCAGCAACCAAAGTATGTATGTTTAGAAACATATTTTAAAAACTAAAAACTATAGTATTGCTATTTTACCAAAGAGCTGGCGATCGTTTATCTAAAAATAACGCAGATCACCCAAAAAGATTATATTTGGAAGGTGAAAAAGCAAGAAATAGTAAGCTTTATGCTAGTTTGTTTTTCGCCTCACTATCTATGTCACACATTTTAAATTAAAAATTAAAGCTTTGCTTGGAATTTGTTTTGTCATATGGTAATTATCACATCATATTTCGTACCAGTTTTTGATATTTCATTATTTTTTGTTCTTTTTCGGTCATTTTTAAAGTTTCAATGTCTCTATAGTTAATATCTTCGTAAAATGTTCTTAAAGCACCCAAAAATAGCAAAAGAAATCCAAAAAAAACATGAATAAAACAGAGTTTTTAAAAATAAAACTATAGAAGCAACATTTTAACAACAAAAAAAATCAAATAGCTTTTGAAAAACATGTTACAGCAATAATTTCCTTCATTATTTTTTAAGATTTAATATATTGGTAGTAATAACTTCGTTACTCTTTCAACTGTCTAAAACTTGTGTACACTGTTTGTTGTATGAGCCTTATTGTCCCTACGCCCCCAGGGTACAACACGTACACGTACAACGAGACAGCGCACACGGATCGAGTCCCAGACGACATCCTCAGCGTGCGGTACGAGGACGGCAAGTGGAGCAAGCCCTACTACGACTGTGGTGGGGGCAACATTTGGATGCTCACCTACACAGTGCCTTTCTTCGGGTTTGCTAACAACAGCTATTTTTTCAAGTAAGTATTTACTGTTTAAATAATTCTAATTGTAATAATTGTAATTTAAATTTGTTTATTTATTCAATACAACATCTTTCATCGCATGTCAACAGAAAAATGTGTAAATTATACATTTTCCTTGCCCATCAATGTCCTAAAAAATAATAATAATTCAACAAAGACTGTATAAACATTATGTGGATTAATATTATTTAGGTAAACACTTTGTATTTATTAAGCTTATGTCCTCATAAAATAATAAATATTTAGGGATAACGACAATTATCTAAAATTAAGTACAGTAAATCAAGAGGTTACTAAAAAACTAAAATATTTAAATGTGGTTAATTACCTTAACGGGACTGCATACTCTTGTAAATGCATTAAAATAATGTTATCACAATAATAGTCTATGTTAATGACTAAACAATGTAAAATTAAAATATAGTGTAAATTTAGTTACAGTTTTCATAATTATACTATTAAACAAATCTTACATATATTTTTTCTTTTAATAACTATATTATCTTCTATAAAAACATTATCTTCTACTAACTATTAATGTTTTTTTCACGACAGAGGCACCAGTGGGATCGACATTGACTTGAGGAGAGTGGACATAGACCAGTGTCCATTGCCTCCCGGTAGTACGCAGCTCAATATATTTGCTGCATCTGACAAATGTAAAAATAAAACAACTGAGGTAAATACAGTTCTTATGTAAGTTATATGTAAGTACTTTTATTTATTGCACTGTTATTA
Organism: Neoaliturus tenellus; assembly: GCA_030545055.2. Lineage (NCBI taxonomy): Eukaryota > Metazoa > Arthropoda > Insecta > Hemiptera > Cicadellidae > Neoaliturus > Neoaliturus tenellus. Next base: position 69,257,490 of record CM061533.1, on the reverse strand, counting down.
TTAAAAGATTTACTTTTAATTAAAATTTATTCATTTTGAAACTTAATTAGCAGAATATTTTATACAACGTAAGGGTATCCCGAATTTGTAGTAGCATTTCAACTAATAAAAATAAAATTTGGACAGTGATAGCATAACCCAAATGATACTTTACTGTTGCATAATACATCTACCCGTGTATAACGTGCCAGATAAGGAAACCGTTTTTCACCAAAACAACGGATTCTTTCTATTTACTTCAATAAAACGTGTGTGATTTTTTTAATTAATCAGATTTAAGAAACTATATTTTTTGTTTTTTAGTTTAACTGTAAATTTATTTTTTTAATCTGGTTAGTAAGTTTTAGCTTATTTATTTACGTGACTTTTATCATTTTAAACTTTATTTATAGGAACTTAAATTTTTGCAACGTTATATTTTTATAATAATTAATTTATTAAAAAATAAATAAATTTCAATAAGAACTGTAAATCCTTTTATGTTAAATTTGTTCTATTTTAAGTTCGTAAATTAATTTATAATAAAAAGAAATTCTTAATAAACTTACCGTACTTTACTGATCTGTTTAAAAACAGATGGGCTAAGGTTAAGGAAGTAAATGCTATAGTGCATTTTCAAAGCCACTCGTGGGGTTGTTTTTGAGTAATATTCTAGAAATACGTGATTTAATTAAAAGTCCTATTATAGATTACTAGTAGGATGGAAACAAAGGAGATCAAATTATAAGTGTATTTTTGGAAGTAATGTTTCAACAACTGGTTATTCTTATTTTTATGATAGTAGTTGTATGTGAATAAACATACAATGCATTCATTATATAGAAAAAGTTGTTGGTTATTCCCATAATATTACTCATAAAATAGCTGGTCCTTCTTTATTTTGTTACAAAAATCTAATTAAATGCTACAAATACTTACATTTTCTGAAAGGGAAAGAACCCAAGTTGATTATTGATTGGAGAATATTATTGACCTATATTTATTTCTCTGGAAAAGTTTATGCGATGATTCAGTTTTTCACACGTACCTTCTATCGTAACGTATGTAAGTATCAGAAATAATATCTGCAACAAACCTCTTTAATCACGTGGTGATCGTGGTCACCCGTGTTTTACAGTATTTTTTATGATTGGGAAAACCGGATTATAACTTATCAATTTGTAATGCCACGGATGAGCCTTCATATTTTAATCAAACACATTTGTTTAACTTTGTATTACAGAATATCAAATTATATATTTATTTATAATATGAATTCTTTTAATATACCCCTATCAATGAGATAGTTCCATTGTAAGCGTTTCAAGTGCATTTCAGTGCGTGGCTCTGCCGGGACTGGGGTTCCGACGCGGCAGCTACAAGTGCGTCTGCAAGCGAGGCTTCTACTTCCCCGACACCAAGGCCGCGCACCGCTACTACAATGGCACCGTCATTGAGGAGGAATACGAGAAACTCATGATGGTAGGTGAAACCTTAATGTCCGTCATATGTTAAAATGTTATGCTTTAAGAAAACAAATGAAAAAGTGAATTTTTAGTCATTTTCTAAGCGATATAACTGCTAAGAGCTTTAAAGAATTTCAATGATTTTACATTACCTGAATGGGCATATAGTCTAATAAACATTTAGGTGGAATAAAGTCGATTTAGTTATTAAACCGAATTTTACTAAAGGAAAAAAAAGGTTTCTTATTATTATTATTTTTTTACCCATTAATTTATTATTCTATCAACAGATATAATGGTCTTTCCCTTAATAGAGGAGGGTGGATCTAACGCTCGGACTAAGTATAACTGGACCGCGCATTCAATGGGCGAAAATCGTGGACGTCTCAGGACCATTGGGTGGCAAAAAGCAGCGGAACCGAGCGACGGAAACCAAAACAGCGCTTCATTAAACCTGTATTTTTACCTACTAAACCGTTACTTAAATACATAAACTTTATATTAAAATTTTCTGCTTGAAATGGTGATTCTTACAGTATTTAATAGATTATGAAAAGGTTTTGTAAATAATAATAATACATAGTTTAATCAAACTTACTTTTAATTCAATTCAGTAATGACATGAAAAAAGTAAGATGCAGGAAAGTTTTTTATTTTTTGGCCAAATAAAAACTGTCAGCGGAAGTATTGTAGCTAAGATTCTGAATTTTATTTTTTATCTCAAGCATTTCTTCGTGAGACCTTTAGATATCGTTGTACAAATTATTTTCTAGAGCGTCTGAGTATTTCGCGGAAGCGCGCGCGATTATCTCGCATCTACTTGTTATGATATGAGCTGATATTACAGTGCAGTTTGTATACAACAGAGAGTAACATTATTTCAGTTTGCTACAAATTGGTGTTTGAAGAGATAAATGGGTGGTAGAATAAAAGACTTTAAACACTCACACTCTGTTTATTTACAATCCCTGTTAAACATGACTAAATAGAATTAACTTGTTTAGTTTTTGTCTAGTTCCTGGAGATACATTAAATTTGCTTCGGCAGTTGCTTTCTTACCCAAATCATGGTGACGAATTAACAAACAAACATTAAACTTATCATCTTAATTAATTTTATTCAGTGAGGGTCAACCCCACATTCCTCTACTGATGGATGTTTTGAAAAAACCTTTGTCTCCAGTTCATTGCATGCAAGCAATTCTATCTTGTTTACAAAATTCATAGATATTTGCGTTTGGTTACAATTGTTAACAATTTTTTCTAAAGCTTTGACAATGAGCAATACATATTTACTTACTTTTAAGAGACATGACAATCTCGATTGCGATTTCCTGGCATTAAATCTACATATATGTGATATAAAACACGTTATTATTTAAAATATATTTAAAAAATATTACTATGATGTTTAGAACTAAAAATACTCGTATACAATAGCTCACCTGAAAAATGACAGGTCTTTGTTCTGTCCGTCAGCTCGGTTGGTGCAATTAAAGATTTTACCATAGCTAAAAAACTATAAAAACTACATAGCCATAACTAAAAACTGATCACAAACAGCAACTACATCCTCTCTTCACGGTGTCCTAAATACTGACTGAATTTTTATATATATTTGCCAGACAATAGGGTTTATTGATAGCACGGTATTGTGTATGTGTGCGGTTCGCGCTCTTGCGTCGAGCTCGCGGATATCCAAGAATCAGCGCTCGAGCCGAATCCATTGAAATAAAATATTATCTGTAGCGGAAACGGCTAATGTTAGAAAAGATTACTTGAGATAAAAAAAAATTATTTGGAATGTCCTCTACAACTTCTCCGCGGACACTTTTTACCTGACCCAAAAATAAAAAACTTTCTCGCTTACTACTTTTGTCGTGTCACTAATTAAGACGAACTAAAAAGAATTTTAGTTTAACTAATATTAAAAATTAATAGCAGATAATTTAAAGTTTAAATACATACCATTAGATTCACAATTTCATGATGAAAATTTTAATATAATTTTAACTTTTTTACTTTCATTCAGAATGGCTTAAATGTCAGGTTACATGAAGCGCTGTTTGGATATTCTTCGCTCGGGTCCCGCGACATCGGATCCTTTTGCCACCCGTCGGGCTCCAGACTTCCACGTTTTTTGGTTCAGTTTTGCATGGCAGGGCTCGGTCCAGTTATACTTAGTCCGAGATCTAACGAAAGGCATTTCAGTAGTTAAATTGAACATAAACCTCAGGATACGCTACATAAACAGAGGTCCACACGCATCAGCAAATGGAGAGGCAGTCATTGAAGGGGAGCTTTGTTCAAGGGTCTTTGTGGTTAGGCTTGGATGGAATCTTTGTTTCTTCTGAGGAGCGTTGTTCTCACTGAAAGGATATTTTGTATGAAGTATCCAATTTTAAGGTTCGGGTTTTACCAAGTTAGAGCAAGGAAATCAATTTAAAACTGTGCTGGGATTTTATATATCGTCTAGATACTAACTTTAGTTTCGGCTAGCGATGACAGATATTGGCGGGTGACTACCACAGTCATAGCAGTGGATATTTTACTTTATTTGAACATAGCGATGTTAATGAGTTCTTTTTTGAACTCATAATCGTTATAATGTTAAACAAAGTTGAATACTTTCAGTGTTTTCTAACTTATTATTATTTATAAAAAGAATTTTCAAACAAATCTTTACCATTATTCTTAAAGATTTTCTAGATAATAACAATACAGATTACCAAAAGTTATGTTAAAAGTTTCACGAATGAAAAGAACATTCACATAAATAACTATCAAAGAGCTACACATTTTTATTCTGCGATTAACATCATTATATTAACGAATCGCATCGTCTTGCAGGAGTGTATCAACTTGAAAAAACTTAGAACTCTGCAAATCAATTTTTCTACTAATGAAACTATAATTTTAAATGCACGATATTAACAAACACGGTTCATAAACCTATAGAAATATCTATTTTGTGATTTTGAGGTATAGTGACTGTAAAACAGGATAAAAATTCCAATTTAGTGATAGAAATAGTTATAGAAATGTACTGTGAAATGTAAGTTACTTTGTATTACAGCAAAATACAAAGTCATGAAATATCAATCATAATATGGTCTCTCGTGCAACTCATCAGCATGACTTTGTGTTTAGGGAGAGGACAACCAGTACAACAGCAGTGAGACGTTCGTGTGCCTGCAGTGCGCTGAAGGCTGTGAAGCTTGTATAGACGCCAGTCCTTGTGTGGTCTCGTTGAACTGGGTTATGCGGACTGGAATTCTCATCATGTCTTGCGTCTTCATTTGCTGTCTGCCTGTTGTTGTCTTATTCACATGGAAATATGGAAACGTTAAGGTATTTGATTTTAGGTTTCTATAAAATACGTAGTGTTAGTACCAAAATGCGTGTAATAAATCAAGTTTTCTTTTTTGTAACTTTTATTAACTTATACTTAGTTCTTTCTGAACCTCCTATAGCATTGCATCATAAGTAATTTAACTGTAATGTGTTATGAAAAATTATGTAGGCTGAAGCAAAATACTTGTTTGGATATTTATTCAGTAAATACCATAATTTACAAAAATTCTGCTTACCTTACATATGTGAGGTTTTATCAACATTACACAATCATTGTATTAATCTTAGTATATATACAAAATAATTAAAAATGGTTAAAATTGTACCTGTTTATAAAGCCGGAAAACTGATAAATATATTAATTTTAGACAAATTAGCATTGTTCCAGAGATTTCAAAAGTTTTTGAAACATATTATTAACATACATATTATTTGAACATACATATGGAGATTTTGAGAAAAACCAGTCTCATTTGTAACACTATATTATCAGCTATAGAAGAGGGCCAAGTAGTATCATTCAAACGTCTGATTTATCAAAGGCTTTTGACACTGTATGCCATAAAATACTAGAAAATAAATATTTGTGGCTTTGAATCTCAATTTGTTAATTTAATTGTATCGTTTTTAAATTAAAGGTATCAGGCAGTATTTGTGAATTGCATACACTCTAAATTCAATAAAATTAAAAATGGAGTTTCCCAGGGTCTGCCTTCTAGTCATTAATTTCAATATGGCCCCATTGATATATATATTTAATGTAATAAATATAATGTTATATCAACGTACATCTCATTGATATATAACAAATATTATAATATTTGATTAAGACAAAGGGATTTAAATATCATCAAGCAATATAAAAGACATAAAAGGAAAAATAAGTGAGATCACTAACCGTTAAGCAGATTGGTGTAAATTAAACAGATATGTTATTCATTTTAGAAAGACTCAACAAATTGAATTTGAGTATTTGGAAAAAATTAAAGTAAATTATAAATTCAATATCTTTAAAATTGTTAGGAGTTAAATTAATTGTATACAAATTGGAATGAACAGAAAACATGTGGTTTATACCCTAAAACAATTATAAAGGGATATATTACCAAAGAAGAATAAAAGACAATGTAAGAGAAGATGTACTGTTTTCGATATATTATTCATACAAACATTCTATAATAAATTATGCAATAATTTTATGAAGGCAAGGAATTGATGCTAAAAAAATATTTAAAGCTCAAAAATTTCCGTTAGAATAGTTTGTGGAGTTAATAATAGGACGCACTGTAAGCCACTAATGCAAAAACTGAATATAATGCCATTGCCCTCCATTTTATTCTTTTATGCTTTTATAAACGTACAAGAAAATATTAATCTTTATGAAAATATTGATGAAAGTAATTCATATAGATTGAAAAACAATAATAACTTAAAAATTGGAAGAGTTAATTATATAAAATGCAGAAGAATTTTACATATTAAAATATTAAATTGTATAACCAATTTTCAGAAAAATATAAATTTGAAGAAGCTTTAATGAGACAATGAAGACAATTTTAATTGAAAACTGCTTATATAATGTTGAATAATTCTATAATATTAAATTTAAATAGTTTATAATATGTAACTACCAAACTTTAGTATTATAGTTAACATTGTACACGTCTTACAACATCTATATATACTAGAGATCGCCTCCTGATCGAAATTCGATCAAAATTAGAGTTGATCTGGACCCAAGAAGCTTAAAAACATTTTTGAACTAAAACACCTGTTCTTCCTAATTTTCTAGTAGTTGCTTTTACAACAGCTGTCTAATGATTCATTCAAGTCTCTTTTCTTCATAAAATTAACATTTGAACTTCAAAAGCCTGTGGGGCGTAGCCCTGGTGTCCAATGTGAATTAGAAAGTGATTCTGCTCATCTACAAGACTATATCTTTCTAATGGTATGCACGGATTTATCCTACGATGTAGGTCTACACGAGCTGAGGAAAAAGGAGGAAATGAAACATGCTTGCGTATTAATCTATATATATAATTCTGTAAGCGATATTTCTTGAGCAAAATTTTGAGCGTTCTACAGATCGCAGAAAGATGGGAGGGGTTTTAAATTAAAGGTCTCGGTCCCATGCACGAGGGAAAACTATCGGCGTGTCCATAATGTTAACAGGAAATGAGAAATCACGTAAAACGTCCTCCATAAGAATAGCATGGGGATTCGAAAATCGTCTGCTTTGTATACATTAGAACATGTGTTATGGTTTAATTTCAAAATGAGACACAGATGATAACATTGAGTGAAGATAATAAAATAATTCACACCAAGAGAAGCAATCTATATAAGAATTCTGTAAGCGAAATGTCTTGGGCAAAACTGTGAGCATTTACAAATCGCAGGAAGATGGTAGGAGTTTCAAATTAAAGGTTTCGGTCCCATAAAGCGTATCCATAAAGTTACGAGGAAATGAGAAATATAGAGAAACGTCCTAGCATGATAGGGATTCGAAAAATGTCTTCTTTGTATACATTGAAACATATGTTTTGGTTTTATTTTAAAACGAGAGAGAGAGAGAGAGAGACAAATGACAAATGACAAATGACAAATGTTTTATTTTACGATGCAAAGTTAGGACCATAAGGTCCTCTCTTACACTTAACATCAATTGAAATGATAAACATAATACTAATAACAATTTTTTAAAATAAACTAAATATAAATTAAGTTTAACAATTTTACAAAAATTTTACAATTTTTTTTTATATTTTTTTTTATTTATTTTTTTTTTTAATAATACGATAAATTTTTACATAACATTCTTATCTTTGGACTTTCAAACTGTTATAATTAATAATTTCTTTTAACGATATACAGTAGCTTTATAATGCAGGTCGAATACCCCACGATACTTCGGATAGCCATGTTTTTATTGCTGCACCAAAGACTCGCCTTGATTCAATAATTTTGATATGGTTAGGAATCATATTCCATAATCTACATGCAGTTACATGAAATGATTTATTATACATTACCGTGCGATGGCGTGGAATAGATAAGTTATATGATCCCCTTCTAGTATTTCTTCCACTAACTTCAGTGCAAAATGTAAATTTTTGGAAAAGGTAATCTGGTGTTTTAGAATTTAGAATAGAATGCAACAAAAAACAAATGTGATAAATTCGTAATTCATTTAGTTTTAAAAGATTCATTTCAGTATAAAATGGTGTTATATGTTCATCACGATTTAAAATGTATATAAAACGTAAACAATAGTTTTGAGCTCTTTGCAGTTTTTGCGAAAGTTCGACTGTCATGTCATTTGTTACAACGTCACAGTAATCAAAGTAGGGGAATACAAGAGTTTTTACTAGCATTACTTTTACGGTAAATGGGATAAAGTTACTAAGTTTTTTTATTGATTTAATACCGGCAAAAACTCTATTACATGTATTGTTTACGTGTTCTGTCCAGTCAAGTGTTGATGTCATTGTCAGTCCTAAATTCTTTACTGTCTTACTATATTCAATAGGATTGTCATTTATAGTGATCTTAGGGGCTTCATCAATATTAATGTTGGTAATAAGTCTGTTGTAAGCAATGATAATAGATTTTGTTTTTGTTTCGTTTATCTTAAGCCCATGATTCATCGCCCAGTGGTATACAGCTGTGAGATCTTCATTGACATTATTAACAGCGTTTACTAAATCCGTTGTTTTAAAATGATAGTAAATTTGTAAGTCGTCAGCGTAAAGGTGGTATTTTGTATGACTAAGTACAGTATGAATGTCATTAATATAAATACTGAAAAACAGTGGACCTAAAACAGAACCTTGAGGTACACCTCGAGTTACAGGTTGCCACTGCGAGGAAATACCATCTGCATTAACACACTGAAGTCTGTCTGTAAGATATGATCTAATCCATGTTATAGCTCTATCCGTAAAACCTATTGTTTTCAGTTTAAGTAGAAGTAAAGGGTGATATACGCAGTCAAAAGCTTTTGTGAAATCAATCAATGTCAAAAGAGTTGCCTGTCTGTTGTCCATGGCACATCTAATGTCATCAGTGATATGTAAAAGTGCTGTAGTTGTACTATGATTTTGTCTAAATCCAGATTGAAATTGGCAAAGTATATTATTCTGGTCTAAGTAAGATGTAATTTGCTGATGAACAACTCTTTCTAAACTCTTGGATATTGCAGGCAGTATACTGTTAGGTCTGAAGTCTGATGGGGTTTCCGGTGTTGGGACTTTGTTCAATGGTCTAACTATTGCACGTTTCCAGTTACTTGGGAAAATTGACGTCTGCAAAGATGTATTAAAGATTTTTGTAATGTAGCGTAAAGTGACCGGTATCGTGTATTTAATAAATTTTATTGGAATACAATCAAATCCGGTAGCATTACTTCTGATGCGCATAATGGCTCTATACACATCATCATTTGTGACTTCATGAAAATAAAAATGTTCATCAATATTAGTAGTGGGGTTTGGTTACTTTCAAAACGGAAGTCGTGCCAATTGCCAGCCGCTGCCGGCCAGCTGCCATCGGCCAGCTGCCAAATCAGTCGCTGCCGCCATATGCCATGCCATATAGCTTCAGGTGGGGAGAGGCTAAATCAAATGAAAGGGTGGAGAAGGGGTGAGGAGATGGTGTTAATTTTTGAAGTAGGAGTTAGTGTATAAAGGAGAGGGGATAATTGCTTCAAGGTCATATGGAGGGGGTTTTAAAAAAGACTGAACTTTAAGAGTTCAGTTTATCGGTGATCATCATACAGGTCAGTCGAAACCGACAAGGGATTGAAGAATAGCTTCTACATCATTTATTGTTGTAGAAGATACATCTGGAACTTGTACAGGGTTCTGAGGAGTTGTTGAAGTTGAATTTCTAGAAGGATTTTCCCTTGGATGAGTTGTTGATGATATTTCATGAACTTGAACATTTTCTTGGTTGGTTTCCATTATTATTGTAGTGTGAATTAGAGTGGAGATGTTGTTAGCTGAAGAGCATAGAAGATAATGAAGTAGGAATTATTGTCGGGGCCCTTATATAGGGAATGGTGGGGGTAAAATAAAAAAACTTGTTGAACACAGTCGATAGGTGTAACAAGTTCTAAGTTATTTAAGTGTAACATAGAACGTAAAATGTCGTAAATAACACTATCATCAACATTAACCTGAGAAGTTGTTGAACAGTATAATGGGTTAAAACTGTACTTCTTCCTAACTCTATTTAAATTAGTTTTACACTTTGAAATTGAAGGTTTAGAAGTACTTCGTAATATGTGTTGTGTTCGCAAAAGCTTTAATTTTAAACATTGTGCAGTCATTATAATCGATGTGTTAAGTTCAGAAGTTAAAAGAAGACTGAGATATAAAATGAAGTGTAAAAGAAATTGAAACAGAAAGCCAGAGTAGTAATTTTATAGGTTAGAATTTACAAAGGCTATTTCATGGATAATTCTAACCTCAAACCTAGTAAGTGAAGTAGTCATAACATAAAACTAACGAGAGATGATGACCGAGCGGATGCGAGGCAATGAATGTTTGTAGCGAAATAAACTACCCACCTTTATAGAGGCAATAACTCCAGCCAGATGGCGGCAGATGGCAAGCAAATGACTGGTTGACCGACTTTCACTCACTTGAGTAGTAAGAGAAGTAGGGTTCTGTGTCTACCCCTACTCCTTGGGGTCAATGACCGACCGGAAAGGTCAATGACCTCCCCCCCCCCCCGAAAAAATGGAGCCCCCCCCCCCCGAAAAAATGGAGCCCCCCCCCCCCTTCCCCTACTATTTCCCCCACTCCTTCCCCCACTCTTCCAGGTCAATGGCCGGTCACCACCGGTTGTTGACTTTATGTGGTGAAACCAGACTAAATATGGCAGCTGCCATGGATAATTCTAACCTCAAACCTGCTGCGCATGCAACGAGTTCTCCGGATCGGAATAGTGACTATGCTATTGCGCATGCGCCTAGTCCTGTATTACTCACTTTAGCGCTACTGCACATGGATAATTCTAACCTCAAACCTTGGTTTTGCGTTGCTGTGCATATGCTGCTCCCCACTCCTTCGCCTTCCTTTTACACTGCTGCGAATTGGACTGGATTGAACACTGTACTGGAGTGAAACAACTTCCCCCACTCCTTGAAAACCCGAGGAGCGATAGGAGCTATATCTTTGCTTCAGTCGCCAACAAACTTTCATAGCGAAAGGTTGTTGGCAACTCAGCAAGAGGTTTCAAATATATAGTAGGCCTATATATATTTGAACTTCTTCTACTATGTTGCGTTTTTTAATGCAATGTGGTATGTGTGTGTGTGTGTGTGTGTGTGTTTAGTTTTAAGGTGTATTTAATTTAAGAAATAATTTGCGCATTGCGATGTTAGTTATAAGTTGGGTTTAGCATTAAGGTGTATTAATTTTTAAGAATAATGATGGTATTTGGTTGTGTTGAATTATTTGGTTTTTAATAATGATGTGTTGGTACTAATAATTTATGTTTGTTTTGTGCATTTGTTTTGCCTTACAGCTAGATGTTAGGGGGTAGATTAACTGTAAATTCAGAAGTTCAGTTGAACTTTATTTAAAATGGGTGGGACATCCGCAAGTCGGACTTTTTTTTTGCATTTTGTTTAGGAATATGATGGGTGGGATTAGTTTGGGTGGGGTTAGAGTTGCGTTTCTGCATTAACTGTTCCAGTTTCCCTGAAATTAATGGTTACGCTTTGATGCGGACGGGAAGTTACGCTTTGATGCGGACGGCCCAGGGACCTCCCTTGCAGAACGTAACTAGTGGGTTGGGAGTGGGAACCGTTAGGCAAACAGGGTGGTGGGAACAGTATTACTGTTTCCATCACCTTGGATCATTATAAATCTTGAATGACCTTGACCCACTTTCGGAAAGGTCAATGACCCCCCCCCCCCCGAAAAAATGGAACCCCCCCCCCCCCCCGAAAAAATGGAGCCCCCCCCCCCCCCCGAAAAAATGGAGCCCCCCCCCCCCCTTCCCCCACTCCTTCCCCCACCTCCTTCCCCCACCTCCCGGGCCAATGACCGGTCATGACCGGCTGCTAACCCCTCTCATTTGCATACCGTTATAAAAGCCGAGCCAGCCGCGGCCAGTGTTTCATTCTGATTCCAGACGTTACGCTGCGAACTTGGAGTTATAACCATGTCTTCTGTACCGACTACTACTTCTACTTCGACTTCTATTTCTACTACAGCTGTTCCTGCACCTAAGAAAACTCTTCGCCTCAAAAACCTTCCTGATTGCTACAAGAACCGACTTGCATCTGAACCTTCAACTTCTAGAGCTATTCTTCCGCCAACTAACACTTCTAGACTTCGTAGTATTTTTTCACCGCCTTCGCCTTCGCCTTCAAAGGACTCTGTACCACCATCAACTACTATGCCGCCACCACCATCAACTACTATGCCGCCACCGCAGAAGCCAGTTCATCACTATCCTAATACCCCTTCCGTTGAAACCATTGTTCATCGTCTTAGCACACCTATTATCCCACTATCACCATTGCCTCCTACCCCACCACTTAGTACACCTAAAGATCATACCTATCATAAAACTGATTCCTCTCAATCTGCTACTAAACCATCTCCTAAATCAGCTCCTAAACCAGCTCCTAAACCTACTCCTAAACCTACTCCTAAACCCGCTCCTTCAGAGCAATTTCAATTATTACAAGAAGAGCGTCGTAGGGCATTTAGCCGTCCCACTACTTGCCCTGAAATGCTTACTAGGGGAATTAAGAAAGGATCACCTTGTGGGAGGAAATGTGTAAAAAACGAAAGTTTTTGCCGTGTACATGTCGTAAAACACATTTCTGAACCACAAGTGACAGAAACCCCCACTGTTGAATACCAATCCAAAATTATTGGTGTGAAAGGAAATAGGCTTAAGAGAGGTTGTGTTTATTTTTTTGAACGTGTTATTGACAACGAACACATTTTGGCAACTTGTAACGGCTTAAGATATAATATTAAAGTGATTGAATCCTTGCGCAAAGAGAAATCAGTTTATGAGTTAGACTCTAAAGACTATCTCCTCAGACACAAACTGGATGGTATTACAAGGTGGGGGCGTAGCAAGTAAATTCACATAGCTTTTTCCAAATTATTGCTTAAAAAATACTGGGGGAGAAACACAACGCGTTATAGCGTTGTGTTTCTCCCCCATTATTTTTTAACACTCTAAGTCTCGTGACCTACTTTCATGTGAGTAGTGAGTAAAGGATGGTTCTGTGTCTGTGTGCATTCCTTCGGGTCAATGACCGGACCTGAAAGGTCAATGACCCCCCCCCCCCCCGAAAAATGGAGCCCCCCCCCCCGAAAAAATGGAACCCCCCCCCCCCTTTCCCCCACCACTCCTTCCCCCACCATTCTTTCCCCTACCACTCCTCTGGGTGAATGGCCGGTCATGACCGGTTGTCTACCTACATCTAACCGTTATACTAGCTACTCCAGAGTCTTCATTCCAATCCGTGAGACCACTGCTGCAACATGCCTACTCTATTAGAATTATGTTTGCGACAGATAGTTTCAAATATAGTGTTGGCGGAACTTGCATTTGAAGATGGAAACCTTCCACTAACACTACGTCAAGAAGTGTATTCTTTTTATAGGGAAAATTTTGGACTTTTTCATTATCTTCAGTATAAATTTATGGATGGAACAAATATGTGTCCAGAATGTGGTTCGGCTGCAATAGGAAATGGATTATTGGATTTTACAATAGATGGTGGAATTTATGAATACAAATGTTACTTGTCATATAAGTTTATCATCCCAGAAGAAGAAAAATGTGATATTTGTGCAATTAATTTGTACAAGTTTACACAAGCCGATCCTGCTGAAATCCATTTGGAAAACAACATTGAAGTCCCTTATTTTTTTATGCCTTAAGCTCCATAGCAGTCCACCAAACCCAGCCAAACGGCCCTTTTCAGGGCCACCTAAGACTTAAATTTAGGGATGTAAGCTATTTAGCTTACATGCGACTTAGCAGAAATAAGTTCTGGTACATGGCTAGTTTGATCCGTGTAGTAGTAAGCAAAGGAGGGTTCTGTGTCCATCCCCACTCCTTAGGGTCAATGACCGGACCTGAAAGGTCAATGACCCCCCCCCCCCCGAAAAAATGGAGCCCCCCCCCCCTCTCCCCCACTCCTTCCCCCACTCCTTCCCCCACCTCCCGGGCCAATGACCGGTCATGGCCGGCTGCTAACCCCTCTCATTTGCATACCGTTATAAAAGACGCGCCGGCTATGGCTAGTGTTTCATTCTGGTTTCTTCCACCACTCTCGTTGCTTCGCCGCTCTTGTTGCTTTGTTCCTGCCAGTTTTAATATCTTTATTTTTAAAATGCTTCCTTACTTTAATGAAAATTTTAATCCTTCAGAAAATGCAGATGTTTTTCAACCACCTGAAGATGGTTTCCAACATCATGAAGAAAATGCTTTCCAAGAACATGAAGAAGATGTGATAGAAGACATGGATAATAGCAGTGAAGATGAAAGTGAAGATGACAGTGAAGATGAAATTGAAATTAATGAACAATTCAAAGTATATTTTATAGAAACACAATTCCCTTTTGATGTAGTTGAAAGATTTATTTTTGAAGCACATAGATGGCTAAATTTAGGATTCAACATTATAATTGGTTCACCTATTGTCTACAATAACAGTAACTTCTTCCTTGTAACTCCAAATGATCGAGAACAAATTCTTACTTGGCAGGACGATGTGATGAGATCATACGAACTGAACATTGGTGTTGGGTACTTTGTTGCAAGAGTGGCTTAATAACCACATTACCCTTCCCCCACCTCCACCCTATCCCTTCCCAATCCTTATTCCTTCCCCCTCCCCATATTTAAAATTTATAAAAGTGGGGCTATGAACCTTCAGGTTTCTAGTCTGTACTCGCACTTTGTGCCGTGAAGTACATCTCTTGTATTTTTTTCTCCACCTTTTAAAATATTATTTATTTGAAAAAATGCCTCCTAATGTGAATTACCATTTTAATTCTTCCGAAATTTCCGATGTTTTTGTACAACCTGAAGACATTTTAAATAATGATAGTGAGAGTGAGAGTGAAGAAGATGATGATTATAGTGTTGAACTTAGTGAAGAACGTAAAGTTATAGCAATTGATCCACAATTTCCATTTGATACAATAGAAAACTTTTTGGTTGAAGCTAATAAATGGTTAAATTTAGGATGTTATATACGAATTGACTCTTTTATATTGTATGGTGATAGTCATTCTTTCCTTGTCACACCAAATGACAGAGACCGCATGTTGCAGTGGGCACAATCTATGATGGAGTGCTATGAACAAGGTGTGGACACTGGTGGCTATTTTCTTGCACAAGTAGTGTAATAACAAAATTACTTTTCCCCCCACCCTATACCCTATCCCTTCCCAATCCTTATTCCTTCCCCCTCCCCATTTTTAAAATTGATGAAAAGGCAGGCTATGAACGTCCAAGTTTCTAGTCTGTACCCACACCTTGTAGCATCAAGATGCTTACCAGACTTGATGGTTTTATAGCCAATGATATTAATATATGGAGTTTAATAACAAACTTACGGATAAAAATTGAAGAAAAAATTATGGGAAACAATGAGCTAGGAGTTATTGTTTTTGTTTCATTAGTAGAACATTTTGAAATTTTGTATAGTATAAAAGTAACAATTAACAATATTAATGAACTATTTCCTTGGACAATATTTATTCGCAATAAAATTGAAGAGCAGAAAATTATAGTAGATGTGACAGCAATGAAATATAACCTAGATAGAGAAGAATAGATACTAACCCCCTTCCTATTCCTTTGTTTTGCAAAAATAGTGGGGGTAGGAGTATATATAAGACTAAGTAAGCGATACATAGTTTGTTATTTGAAGTAAAAGAAGTAGTAAAGAAACATGTTGTCTAGAGATACTCCATTTATTAATTATTCTCAAGTTAAAGATGTTTTTGAAAGCACAAATGAAATACAGGAAGAAAACATAGAGGAAACTTATGACGAAACTGATAATGATTCTATGATGGAAGAGGAAGAAATGGTACAGATTGAACAAGAACTATTTGAAGAAATGATAAATGATAGTGATGAAGATATAATTAAGGAAGCTATTGAAATATTTATATTGGATTCATCATTGGAATCACCCATATCACCTTTACTGTCTTCTGAATCTGAATCTGAATTGGACTAAGGTACCCCCACTATTTTGAAGAAGTAGTGGAGGGAAAATATCCCCACCACAAGTTAAAAGTTGGTGGGGGAATGTTTATAAATGTGTTAAATATTTGTGCAGGAGATCAGTCTTAAAGAGACTAGTGACCGAAGATGTTTCGCAAAATACCTTTTGATCCTTCATACTACAATCTGTTTGATATACATCGTTTTCCAGACATTGAGGAGAAATTGTACAAGAAATTTTGTTCTCTACTGGATAAACCACAAAAACTACCACCTAATACTTTTACCTACAAGCTACCTATCATGGACAAGGACGATGTAAGCAAAATACCATTGGTTCAAGTCAAATTTTTGGAAGAAAAAATTCTTGTTTGTGTCAGGGAAGTATTTCACAATGATTATTCAAAAAAAATTGGCTTTCAACTTTATTCAAGAACATGCGGGATCTGAAAGAGAACAGTATCCCGAACCATATTACAAATATCTTTTCGAGAATGGAGCGAGTGTAACTGTAGAAATAACCATTACATTAGTATAACTCTCCCCACCACTGACGTCTCCCCACCATTGGCATCTCCCCACTACTGACTTAAATTTGGTGGGGGAATGTGGATAAATGTGTTGACTATCTGTGTAGAAGCTTACTCTTCGAGAAATTGTTGATCAAAATGTTTCATCATGTACCTTGTGATCCGACTTCTTCCTTCAGGGAAAAACAAAGATTAAAACGACTAGAAAAAGAAAGACAAGACCGAGAAGATATGAAGATGGAATTTAATAGACTACAATTTCAAATACCAGGAATTGAACTTGGAGCACCAAGATTGAAAACTCTCCACTGGGCTGGAAGTTATATCAAATTTTTGAAAGTACAAGTTGAAGCAAGAGATCTAAAATTGAAAACATTAGAAATGGAAAATCGAGAATTGAAGAAATTAATATCACACATGTCTGGTAATACAACTGTTCAAGAAGGTGAAGAAGAAGGAAAAGAAATTTTAGGAATCTAAATTATCAGCACCCCTTTTAGAGAATAGGGAATAGATCACTTTGTGGTAATGTAATAACATGCCGCTTAGTGATCTATTCCCAGTTCTCGCTTAATATCCGATGACCTTGACCTACATAAAAGTGGTGGGGGTAAGAGCATATAAAGAGATAGTTATGGATATAACTTTCAGTACAAGTCTAACACTATGGACAGCTTGTTAGTTTTGTGTTTACAACAAATTATCAATAATGGGTTTCTTTACCGTTATATAATAACATCAAATAAATGTGAAATACCTCAACCAATTCGTGAAATGGTCATGAAATTTAAGAAGGACAATAGTGGATTTGGTATTTATCTTGCTTTTATTTTTGAAGATGGAACAAAAATGTGTCACGATTGTGGAAAAGCATCTGTTTTAGACTTTGAACAATTTGAAGATGATGGAGGTAAATTAGTTCACCTTGTAAAAGGCCAAGTGATGAAATTTGAAACAGTCAAGAAAAAATGTAACATTTGTGCACAAAACTTGTTTGAATTTATTAAGTATAGTGCATTAAAATCATGATATCCCTTCTACATATGAAGAAGGTGGGGAAGAAAAAGAGTGGGGATTATAAAGTGGTGGGAGAACTTGTATAAATGTAGGCTGTTTGAAGAGACTTTTAATATTGTTGCAGCATTTGTTGAAACAACATGCAGTTCGAAATTTGCCATTTTAAAATTAAATATGAAGATTGGAGCTCTGTTGCAGGATTTGTCAAGTCTAAAGAAGAAAATCAAAAGTTGCTAAATGTACATTGCTATATTCACAATGAAGAAAGTCATGACAAAATAATGGCATATTTAAACACACCTAATGTAACATCAGAAAGCTCTGCATTTATAAAATATTTAAAAGAAGAAGATTTGGATGTGACCCTAGAAGTTTGGTATCTAATTTAAATTATTGTGGTGGGGGGAAATGTAGAAGTTATTGGTGGGGGAAATGAGATAAAACCAGCAAAATTGTAGAACAGAATTCACTCTATACAACGATGGAGCATCCTTCCACAACACCTGTATTGGCATCTGTGGATTGGCATCAAAATTATCAACTAAATACTTCAAGTTCAAATTGTTATGAAAATCATCAGCCTAGCACTTCAAATTCAAATTGGTATGAAAATCAGCTGCCTAGTACTTCAAGTTCAATTTGGTATGAAAATCAGCAACCGGCCACTTCAAGTATAAATTGTTATGGAAATCAGCAAACTATTACTTCAACACAAAATTTCTATGAAAATCAACAGCCGACAACATCAACTAATTTTTGTACATCAGTATTTAAAGTATCAAAACCCCATTTGGAGTGTAATAAGTTAATATCAGCTCAATCAGGAAGAATCAGGAAAAACACATACATGAGAGAAAGGTGCAAGAGAGAAAGGATAGAATTTACAAAATTACAGTTAACAGTTCCCTCTATTAAAGTGGGATGTACTAGAATACAAACTTTGCAAGCAACCAATGCATATTTGTTGGAATTGTTAGAAAAAATTGAAAAGTTGGAGAAGAAGAATGAACATTGTAAGAAGTAAACACTCATTCCCCCCAAGAAAAACAAAAAAAATAATAAAATAGTAAAATGAAAAAAAAAGTAGATGTAGAATAGAGAGCGAGGAATAGATCACTTTGTGGTAATGGACTAACATGCCACTTAGTGCTCTATTCCTCGTTCTCGCGTTATATTGGATGACCTTGACCTACATTAGTAGGGTGGGGGAAATTGAAAATGGTGGGGGAAAGTGTATAAAGGAGAAGCCTACTGTAGAGGAATCACTCTGAAAGTAAACTTGTCAGAAGTATGGACTTGACCACAAGCAAAGGAGAAGATAGAAAACAAAGATTTCGAGAAATGGCTAAAGTAAGAGAGTCAAGAATAAGGTTGAGATTTTACAAACTACAGAGATTGATTCCTGGTGTTAAGTTAGGAGAAATAAGATCAAGAACGGTAGACATGGCGGCTGATTACATCAGTTACTTACAATCGGAATTAATGATAAAGGAAGCAAGAATAGAAGAGCTGGAGCACAAGATAAAACAACATATTGAAACATCGTACAATGAACCTATAAATTGTGTAATAAAAGAAGAAGATGTAAAAGACTTAAATTAAACAAAAAAATGAATTTGGACTTTGGTTATTGATTGGACACTTCTTAGAGAATGGGGAATAGATCACTTTGTAGTAATGAATCATCATGCTGCTTAGTGATCTATTCCCAGTTCTCGCTTAATCAAAAATGACCTTGACATACTTAGCAAAATATCATATAAGCCGGATCAAAAACAGTTATTCCTCATTTACTGGAAATGGCTCCTGTAGACAACACCGATTATCCAAGGAAATCTATGATTGAAATATTGTATAAAATTCAATTAGAGGATTTAAATATGGAAGAAGATGAAAATAATAGCGAAACTTCAGAAGTAGAAACTATAAATGATATGGATGTGGATGTAACAACATCAGAAGAAGAAAATGCCAATGATGTGGAGAATGAAAATTTGGATATGGATGTAGTAATATCAGAGTCTTCGTCATCATTTGAATATGAAGAAATACATATTGAAACTCCAATTCATATAGAGAATATTAATGAAGAATCTGTTAGTAGAAGATTAATATTTTGTCCAAGACGTTTGTTTTCTTCTGAAAGTGAAGAAGAAGAAGATGAAATAGTAGTGGGGGAACTATTATAAAAGAAGGAAAGGGAGAGCTCATTTCATTTATTGGCGAAATTTTGAAGAGTGAACACCACCAAACATGTATCATTGCGATAAATGTTTGGAATCGTTTAATGATGATATTCTGTTAGAAATACATAAGGAACTAATTCACAACAACATAGAAGAACAAGAAGAACAAGAAGAACAAAATGAAATAACAGCAAGACCTACAACAACTTTACCAAATTTACAAGTATCAGCTTTACCCGGAAAGGTAGTAATGCATCATAAGATTCAAAATGAAGATTTAAACTTAGAAGAATTTATTAGAGAAGCAAAACCAATCATCAGTAGAACTTTAAAAGAAGAATTAAAAAGATTGAATTTTCTCAAATTTGGATTACTACTAGAAGCTATGTTTATAAATGTACAAGAAGAATTATCACCAAGAGGATTTATAACTAAAAATCAAACTATCATAGGAAGTTCAGACATTGATTCAATAGTTGAAAAATGTATAGAAGAAATATTAACTAAAATTCAGGAACATGAAGGACGAGGATCAGGGTGGAGTCTTATAAGTATTGAAGGATTAAATATAAGAGTTCATAAACATGGATATGGACTAATGGGATCTAGTTATATTCGTTTACCAAAAATAATTGAAGATACAAGATCATGTGTTAATGTGAAAAATCAAGATAACGAATGTTTTAGATATGCGATGACATGTAAATTTGTACCAAATCATTGTAATGAACCAAACCAGCACTATGAAAATCAAAGATATAGATATAACTTTCAAGGAATTAGTTATCCTGTATCACTAAAAGATATATCAAAATTTGAGAAGAAAAATCCCGGCACATCTATTAATGTTTTTGGATTAGATAGTTCAAATAAAGTTTATCCTTTACGTATTGCTAAAGAAGAACTAGCAGATCATACAGATTTACTACTACTAACACAAGGAGATGTATCTCATTATGTGTATATAAAGAAATTTGACTCTCTTGTTAATAAACAACTTTCAAAAAATCGAAACAAAAAGCTGATCTGCAAAAGATGTTTTAATTTCCAACGAGAAGGAAGACAAGGAATGGAATGGTTACAAGAGCACAAAAGATTATGTAACAATAATTATGAAGCAAAAATTATTTTACCTTCAGAAAGCAGAGCATTTATTACATTTCAAAAAGTTCATCATCAATATCGTATCCCTATAGTTGTATATGCTGATTTTGAATCAACACTAATTCCTATAGAAGATGAAAATTGTGAAGCTAGAAAAAGTGTCAAATATCAAATGCATAAACCAAATAGTTTTTGTTTAATGGTTAAATCAACATTATCAGAAGAACATTTAAACCAATATGGATTAACTTCAGAACCTCTAGTATATCGTGGTGAAAATGTGGAAACAATATTTCTTGACCATTTATATTTAATAGCTGAAAATGTACAAAGATTATATACAAATATCATACCAATGAAACCGATGGAAGAAGAAGAGGAAATTCAACATGAAAATGCAACTCATTGTTTCTTATGTAAAAATGAATTTACCATTGACAATTATAAAGTTAAAGATCATGACCACCTTACAGGTTATTACAGGGGTGCTGCTTGTAATAAATGTAATTTGAGCTATCGTTTACCACTATTTATTCCTGTGGTTCTGCATAACCTCAGTGGGTATGATGCTCATTTTATAATACCTGAATTAGGAAGAGACGATGGTTCGATAGATATATTGGCTGAAACTTCAGAAAAATTTATAAGTTTCTCTAAAACAGTTGGAAATGTCAAATTAAGATTCTTAGACTCCTACCGATTTATGCCGTCGAGTTTGTCTAAACTTTCTGAAAATTTAAGGAAACAAGATTTTATTGAAACAAAGAAGATTGTAAGTAACGACAAACTGGATCTCGTACTTCGGAAAGGTGTTTTCCCATATGATTATATAGACAGTTTAGAAAAGTTTAATGAAACATCACTTCCGCCAAAAGAAGAATTTAAAAGTAAACTATACGACATGGACATATCTCAAGAGGATTATGATCATGCATGTAAAGTATGGAATGAATTAGGATTTACAACATTGGGAGAATATTCAGATTTTTATGTTAAATTAGATGTAACTTTATTATGTGATATAATGGAAGAATTTAGAAATACATGTTTTGCAGCATATGGATTGGACCCTCTTCATTCATACACTTCACCTGGACTAGCATGGCAAGCCATGTTGAAAGAAACAAATTGTAAATTACAACTTCTTACTGATATAGATATGGTTTTAATGTTAGAATCAGGAGTTCGAGGGGGATTGACACAAAGTGTAACCAGACATGTTAAGGCTAATAATAAGTATCTGCCCGATTATGATGCATCAAAACCAACAACATTTCTAGGTTATTTCGATGCAAATAACTTATACGGATGGGCAATGTCAAATCCCCTTCCATATGATAATTTTAAATGGATAGATCCAGAATCAATTGGAAACATAATGGATATACCAAAGCATGGTGAAACTGGTTACATTTTTGACGTCGATTTTGAATATCCTGAACATCTTCATGATCATCATTACGATTTACCACTTCTTCCAAAGACTGAAATTTCCCCTACTGGAAGATGGCCAAAATTATTAATGACTTTAAACAATAAGTCTAGGTATGTTGGACATTATTGGATGATACAACAGGCTTTAGACTTGGGATTAAAAATTACAAAAATTAATCGAATACTACAATTCTCTCAATCTTGTTGGCTGAAACCGTACATCGACAACAACACAAGAAGAAGAGCTGCTGCTACATCAAGTTTTCAAAAAGATTTTTTCAAACTGATGAACAATGCAATATTTGGCAAAACTTTAGAAAACAAAAGGAAACATAAGAATATCAAATTAGTAACTGATCCAGTAAAATTACAGAAACTAGTGCAACAACCAAACTTTGGTTCATCGGTAATTATAAATGAAAATCTTGTCGTCATTTCTATGAACAAAAAATCAGTTGTATTGGATCGTCCTTTATATCTTGGAATGTCAATATTGGATATTTCTAAAACACACATGTACGAGTTTCATTATAAGAAGATGGTTAATTATTATGGAAGAGATAACATTGGTATTGTATATATGGATACGGATGCACTTATTTACTGGATTAAAACAAATGACATGTATGAGGATTTACGGACCTTTGTATATAAAGATGATTTTGATTTTTCCGATTATCCTAAGGACCATCCAAATTACGACTATGACAAAAACAAAAAAGTATTGGGAAAATTTAAAGATGAAACAAATGGTGTGCCGATGATGGAAATTGTAGCATTAATGTCTAAACTCTATTCATTTCAACTGTACATAAATGAAAGGAATGAATATCAAGTCACAAAAAAAGCTAAAGGAATAAAGACATCTTTCCTAAAGAAGAACGTACAGTTTCAACATTATAAAAGATGTTTGTTTGAAAATGTTGAAACAACTGCAACATTTAACACTATTAGAAGTTATAACCACCAACTTTTTAGTGTCAAACAAACAAAGTGGGCATTAAGCTACAAAGATGACAAGCGACATATTTTAGAAGATAAAATTAATACTCTACCATTTGGCCACTATTCCTTAAACCCTATCGACCAGTAAACCTATTCTTCGTCCTTTACCTTCTTCCTTTTTCCTTTCCGTAAAAAAGAGGGGACATGGCAAGCTCAATGCCATGTTCCCTATTTTTTACACTAATATTAAATGACCTTGACCTATATTTCAACTATATATAAGAGAATAAACCATTGTATGGATCAGTATTTCTACAAACAGTGTGCAAGCAACACTTTAAGATGGAAAGTGTAAAGGATAAGATTGTAAATGAACTACATAAACCAGCAAGAAGAAGATTTCCAAGAAGAAGTACAATCATTAAAGGAATGAATGATCTTTACCAAGCTGATCTTATTGAAATGATACCACACAGTAAATTAAACAAAGGATTTAAATATATTTTAACAATTATAGACTGTTTTACTAAAATAGCTGATGCTTTACCCTTGAAGGACAAGACTGGTAAAAGTGTTACCAAAGCTATGGAGACAACAATACAAAGAAATAAATTTAAAATTAAACATTTACAAACGGATGATGGAAAAGAATATTTTAATAAAGATTTTGGAGCTTTGATGAAAAAATATAAAATAAATCATTATTCTACAAATTCTGAAGTTAAAGCTTCAATAATTGAAAGATTTAATAGAACATTAAAAGGAGCTATGTATAAACAATTTTCAAAACGAGGATCATATGTGTGGTATGACATATTACCACAACTTATAAAAGAGTATAACAACAAATATCATCGCACCATTGGAATGAAACCTATCCAAGTAAACAGTGCTAATGCTAAAATTGTATTACAACGCATCAAAAATAATACAACACCAAAAATAGAAAAGTTACAACCAAAAAAGTTTAAGGTTAATGATAAAGTTCGTATAAGTAAATACAAAGGTGTATTTAGTAAAAGATATCTGCCAAATTGGACTAATGAAGTATTTACAATTTATAAAGTGCAACCAACTATACCTGAAACTTACATTTTAAAGGATAATAAGGGTGAATTACTTCAAGGTGGATTCTATGGACATGAGTTGTTAAAATCAACAGTTGGTGATGTATATCTTGTTGAAAAGGTTTTACAAAGGAAAAAGGATATGGTTAAAGTTAGGTGGTTAGGATTTGATAAAAGTGAAGACTCTTGGATTCCTTCAAAAGACTTGGTATAGTTATTAAATAGCTCATTATGTGTTTAACCTTTAAACAAGATGGAGATTGTACAACAAAAAGATCGATTTAATATTAATAATATTGATGAATTGACAGTTGACAATAATAAGTTAAATCATGGTAAACATGGTGAATTACTACCAAATACTATAAGATGTTTAATAACTGGTCCTTCAAATTGTGGAAAAACTAATGTTGTCTTTAACCTTATAACTAATCCTAAAGGTTTACGCTTTAACAATATATATATTTTTTCAAAATCATTGCAACAACCAAAATATCAATTATTAGATAAAATACTTGCAAGTGTACCTGAAGTGAATTTCTACAAGTTTAATGCTAGTGAAACAATAATGCAACCAGGTGAAGCAAAACCATTTTCCATTTTTATATTTGACGATGTTTCTTGTGAAAATCATGATACTATAAGAAATTATTTTGCTATGGGAAGACATAATAATATTGATAGCATTTATATTGGTCAAACATACAGTAAAATTCCAAAACAACTTATAAGAGACAATGCAAATATGTTGATCATCTTTAAGCAAGATGAGACAAATTTAAAGCATATATATAATGATCATGTTAATGCGGATATGCCATTTGATAAATTTAAAGAAATGTGTGGTAAAGCATGGAATGAAAAATATGGATTTCTCGTTATTATGAAAGAAGAAGATATTAAAAATGGTAGATATCGTATAGGATTGGATAAATTTGTATTAATACGTTGAACTACCTATGCTACATCTAGTAACACTTTGAACTTCACAGTGTAAACATGGTGAATCAAGAAAAACTATTAAAAGAAATAAAATCACTCAGTGATTCTATTAGGATAAAGAATCGTGCATTAAGGATGGGTTTAAGTGAAAGAGAAGAATTTTTAGAGAATACATTTAAACCTATCACAGAACCTTTAAAACAGATATCAGAAACTATTGGTAAACCTCGTTATGAAGGAGATGTTTTACTACCAGTTTCTAAACAAGAAGTACAAGCATTAAAAAAAGAAGATGATGATGATGATTCATATACAAGTGCTAGTGAACAAGAAGAAACAAAAAATGAAGAAGAATCAATTGTTGAAAAGGAAGACCAGCCAATACCTGAAGCAGAACAATCTATTCCAAATTTAACTCAATTGAGTAGTGATATATTACAACATGGACCTCTTGGACGAAAATATATAATGAAAATGCTACATGACATGAAATCAAATCCAAATTTAAGTAAATCACATGTATATGGAGCAAGAATTGATGGAAATGAATTGAAAATTGGTAACTCTAAGCTTGAAGTAACTCAAGACGATTATATCATTATTGGTGACCATAGATATAAAGGAACAAAAGGATTATATGAATTAATTTTTAAAAATATACCAATAAAATATTCAGCAAAAGATTTAAATACTTTTAAAGAAATTTTACAAAATACTAACGCTCATAAAAGAAACTACTCAAAGGATGGAATGATTAATCGTTCACGTGCAACAAAATATAGTATTGTTATAAAAAAATTGTTTCCTCCACGAAAATTACCAACATTACGTACCACACCAGCTGTGAGACAACCTTTAAAAAGAAAATCTTTATCACTTATGGATTTATCACTTCTTGAACAACATGGTAAAAAGAGTAAAGGAGATACTTCAACATCTGGTAAAGGATTAATGAAAAATCTATACAATACAAATGTTATCTATTACAACGACATCAATAAATTAGTTGACAGAATGAGACTATTGCATGAAGCTATGGAAGCCGGTCATACTGGTTTAAATAATGAATGGGTGGCTCTAGTTGATGAACTTAAAAATCGTGGTATAATTGTATAATTGTCCGCAAATATAAAGAAGTTACAAGTATAAGATGTATCAGTTCTAACATGAGCGTCGACAAGTTCGGACGCTACTCCGCATTAGGAGTGCAAGTTGGAGAAGACAGAAAAAGAAGCGGATTACCGCAAACACCTGAAGGTGACTATAACATAAGTAATAAACGTTTAAAATTAGTTAAAGATCCAGAAGAAGATACTGATGGAGCAAATTTAAAGACAGTAAAAGAAGCTACTTCAACATCATTGAAATTACATAAGAATACTTATGATGTTGAATCACATAGATTAATTAATGTTGGTAAACCAACTGAAGGTTCTGATGCAATTACTAAAGAGTACTTATCATCTGAACTTTCAAATACTTTAAAATTGCAATGGGGTAACAACTTAAAAGATGGACAAACATATGATGCTGGAAATTATAGAATAACCAACGTGGGAAATCCCAAAAATGATAAAGATTCAGTTAATAAAGAATATTTACATTCTATAATACCGGAAAAAACTGAACATGGATATTCTTTTTATAAATTTATTATAAATGACATTGGATACCCAAAGGAAGACGGTGATGCTGTAAACCTAAAATACATCAAGGACAACTGTATTTTACAAGATGTTAATGAAATCGATTGTCATGGTAAAACATTGACAAATGTAAAGTTTGGTTCTCAACCAAAAGATGCTGTTACTATAGAACAATTATCTAAAGAATTAAAAAAGGAAACATCCAATTTTGTAAAACATGAAGATGCCGTATTAAAGCGGGGAGATAAATTTATACATGGAAATGAAAAGTTTGATTTAATGCAAGGAAATAATGATGAATGGAATGCAGGACGTAAAACAATAACAAATGGAAGATTTGGTATAAAAGATACAGATGTACCTCTAATGGTGCAAACATTAATTGCTACTGGTGGTACATTAGGTAAATACAATGGTCGTAATAGAAGAATAAAAGATATTTATCCTGGTTACGAAGCAAATGATTGTGTTACAATGAAACAAACAATAACTTGGGATAAACACTTTGGGACCAAATATGATGCAAAGATGAAGAAAATAATTAATATTTTACCAGGCGAAGATTCAAATGATGCTGCTACTATTGGACAAGTCATAAAAACATCAAAAAGTGATTCAACAGCTTACACATGTAATGATAAACGTATTATGCAATTACATGATCCTCAACATCCAAAAGATGCTGTAAATTTAGATTGTTTAATAAGAATAGTGGGCAATTTACTTATTGATACCCATAATCATATAGCTAGTACAACGAGTCATGTGATAATTCAACCCGATGAACGGGAAGCTTGGATTAAAAATAGAATTATAAATCAATATATAATTAATTTGAATAACTAAGTGTTTAAATATAAAAAATTATACATAACTTATTCATTTATGTAATGTATCTTGTGGAGTAAACACACCAGTTTATATAAGACTACATAATGAAGGCCGTATCACTCAGTCATCATCAAGACAGCAACAAGAGAGGACGTGGTATAACTTCAACTGCGTTATCCCTGCTTAGACGGATACCTATTGGTGCTGTTGTAAATCGAGCAATAGACGCTTTACCATACGAATTACATATTCCTGGAGGTTATCAATATTGTGGACCTGGAACTAAGTTGGCAAAACGTTTAGCAAGAGGAGATCCTGGAATTAATAAATTAGATCAAGCTTGCAAACAACACGATATAGCATATTCAAAGTTTAAAGATTCAACAAATAGATCAATAGCAGATAAAATTCTAGCAGAAAAAGCTTGGCAAAGAGTAAAATCAAGTGACGCAAGTATTGCAGAAAAAGCAGCGGCTTGGGCAGTAACAACAGCCATGAAGACAAAAGCTAAGTTTGGTGGTGGAAGACGACGTCGCAGAGGAAGACCTGCAAAAAGAAGAGCTCCCAAAAAAGGTGGAAATATTAGAAAGAGACGTCGTAGAACTCGTAAAGCAAAAGTAAAAAAGGCTTCTGTTTGGTCAATGGTAAAAAACGGAGCAGGTTTATACCTAAGACCGTACCGTGTGTACTAAATAAAAAAAATCAATTGATAATTCCAAATAAAGCCTTAACTAATCATCAGTTAAATGATTATGTAAAATGTTTGAAAATACCATTCTTTCGAGGAGTTTTTATGAAAGATGCATTACCAACTAAAATATGGAAAAATGAAACTGGAATAGTAAATTTGGATTCCACCTATGGTCCAGGCACTCATTGGGTATGCTATAAAAAGCTCGGACAAACCGTTTACTACTTTGACAGTTTTGGCAATCTACCACCACCTAAAGAACTTCAACATTATTTTCAAAACTCCAAAAACATTTTTTACAATTACAAAAGAGAACAACCTAACAATACTGAAATATGTGGACATTTATGTTTGGAGTTTCTAGCGAAAAGTGTCAGTCACCTTTAAGATGTCATCGTATACAGTGTCACTGAGTGGAAATTCATCCACATTAAAAAGTACTCTATTCCCAGCATTGCGTTTATCCAAAGAAAGATTATGGGAAGCTGCATTACTTGATTTGACTACCTACAATTCAATTCCTAATGTTACAGAAGGAAAAAACAATTTACTACATTATTATGAAACTAAGGATGCTGCAGGAAAATACTCAGAATTGAAAATAATTACATTTCCTACTGGAGCTTATGAAATTGATGATATAAACCAATTACTACAGAAAAAACTCGGAGAAGAAAATATCACCGTTAAAGGAAACAATAATACTTTAAAAGCAGAAATAACCTCAAAATATTATATCGATGTCGGAATGAAAAACTCTATTGGCAGTTTACTTGGATTTACAGATACAAAAAAGAAAATCTTAACTCCTGAAACTACTCATTCAGGTAATACAACTGTTACAATATTAAAAGTAAATAGTATTGATGTAACATGTAATATTATACATGGATCATATAGAGAAGGAGTAAATCAGCATATTTTACATACATTTTATCCAACAGTTGCTCCAGGTTTTAAAATTGTTGAGAAGCCACAAAACTTGATATACCTACCGTTAAACACCAGTTTCATTTCAGACATCGTGCTGAACATATTGGATCAAGACGGTCATAGTGTTGACTTTAGAGGAGAAACAATTACTATACGAATACACATCAGAGCGGCGACATAAAAATCAACATGGGATTATCATTTAAACCACAACGGAAGAGTCGGGAGCTCAGTAGCTCCTCGACATTGGAAGAGTTAACATCAGACAACATTCGTTTTCTACAAAAGATTGGATTGAAACTTAACAACGATGGATATCCTGGATATATCTCAAGGACCGACATTCGACGAAACACTATGGGAGAAGGAATATCACACACACAACCCTTACACTTCATCAAAATTAAACAATAATGATGAAATAAGAATTCCCATTCAACAACAAGATATTTACACATTACCATGTGAAAGTTATTTGTACATCGAAGGAAGGGTATTAAAATTGGATGGAAAAACTGCTTCAACAGTTCCTTTTATAAATAACCCAATGGCATATCTTTTTGATGAAATAAGATATGAGATATCAGGGGTGACAGTTGATTCAACAAAAAAGGTTGGTATAACAACTACATTAAAAGGATTAACATCATTAACACCACATGAGAAGAATTCAATAGTCACTGCCGGATGGGTTGCTCCTGATAAAGACACTATAACACCTGCTTCCAACGGTCATTTTGATTTTCATGTACCTTTACGATTGCTTTTAGGATTTGCTGAAGATTACAAAAGGGTTATAATAAATGTTAAACAAGAATTAGTATTACTCAGATCTTCAACTAATAAGGACTTAATACTTGCAGACCCTGCAACTACGGAAGATAAACTGGAATGGCAACTACAATTGGATAAAGTTGTTTGGAGAGTACCTCATGTAAGATTGGCTGATGAACATAGAATCGTATTGTTAAGAAAGTTAAAATCTGACCGTGACATTGTAATGCCATTCCGAAGTTGGGAATTTCATGAATACCCTACATTACCTCAAACAGAACGACAAACATGGACCGTCAAAACATCAACTTACTTGGAACGTGCAAGGTACATAATACTCGGTTTTCAAACTAAGCGAAAAGATGTTATTACTGCAAATGCTGGTCAATTTGATCACTGTAAAATAAAGAATTGTAAAGTTTTCTTAAACTCTCAATTCTTTCCATATGACAATTTAAATGTCATGTTTAGCAAAAAACGTTTTTCCATTTTATATGATATGTATGCAAGATTTCAATCATCATATTATGGAAAGACTAATACACCACTATTATCACCTGATCAGTATTATTCCAAAGCTCCAATAATTGTAATCGATTGTTCAAAACAAAATGAATCAGTAAAATCATCAAGTGTGGATATAAAAATTGAAATGGAATTTGAAGAACCAGTAGCGGATGGAACTTCGGCATACTGTCTAATTCTACATGATAAAATAGTTACTTACACACCACTGACCGGAATAGTGAAGAATGTACTTTAAGAATAATTAGTACAACTACTGCAAAATATTGAGGTTAGAATTATCTTCTTCAATTTTTAAGGTTAGAATTTTGTTTATAAAACACAAGTTGAAAATAAACAATTATGTAATTGTATAAATTTCAAAAATTTTACAAAAAATATAAAAGCAGGAAATTACCTAGTAGAAACTTCATTCTATCTTCAACCGTCGTTTGGGAAACATCGTTCGCAAGATGAATTCTACTAACGGAGAAGAAAATACACCTCTAATGGATGAAAATAGTTCTGATATAGAAAAGCAAGTTGAACAAGAAATGGATGAATTCCTCAAGTTTAACAAACATAAGAAGAAAGAAGAAGAAGGAGAAGATGAAAAAGAAGTAAAAAGAAAAAAGGTTGAAGTTAACATTACAACAAATATTTTAACAGAAGTATTTCTTCGAATTTTCTACCCTATTTCTTCATGCATGACAAAAAGTATATCTGTTGGAATTGTAAAATCATTGGATTATTCACCAATTGTTATGTTAAATCAAGGAAGTAAAATGGTTATCTTTACTGAAACTTCTTGGGATTCTCTAATGAAACATTTACATCTTTTGGAATGTTATTTAACTAACAACACATTTGGAAAAAGAACAAGATTAAGTTTATTAGAATCAAATATTGAAGTTGATATAATCAAACATCGTGGGGGACAAGTTGTTCGCTTCAAAGATTTAACTAGACATGATGTAAAATTACATTTCACTAAAGAAGAATTTTACACTTTAAGTTGTACTACCGGTCCTGTCACTAGATACTTAAAACAACTAGTATTTTCAAGTACAATAATTAAAGATTATCTAATCGATACATTGGACAGACAACCATTCATTCCAATTTTATATGGTCCTGTGGATACTTCAATTTTTAATCGAATACCTCAAGAAGTGGATATGTGGAGACAATTAAACAACTATCACACCAATTTTAATATAAACGAAGAAGCGCAAGAAATAAAAGAAGAACAATCGTGTTTGTAATAACAGTCAGTTGTGGATGAGACTTCATCATGAACAAACGGGTTTCGTTTTCTACTGCATCACAGTTAATGGAAGTTAAAAGAGGTATAATTGAATTTCAAGCTTTTCGAGGGAATGATGGAAATTTCATTATTAAAGAATTAGTAATTTTGGATATGAACACATCTGTAATTTATCATTACTTGTTCAAACCTCCATTTCCATTCAATAAACTAACAACTAAAGCGAAAGTTACAAACAAATGGTTAAACAAACATTTTCATAACTTAAAATGGGATGAAGGTTTTATTCATTATAACATGATGCCGCATATTATGAATCATTATTGTAAAGAGTTTAAAACTATCTACACAAGAGGATTGGAAAAAGCAAATTGGATACAATCATTTACAAGCAATGAAGTGATAAATGCAATAATAGATAGAGATTTCCAATGCTACTTTAATGAACTTTGTATTTCATCAAAAAGTTTTAAACATCGAAGGTCACAGTGTGCTTTGAAGAATGCCTACCGCTTGAATAATTTCCTTCAACAAAGTGGTGGGGGTAGCATCAGTGGTGGGGGTAGTGTCAGTGGTGGGGGTATTCTCGATAATAAAAGTGAGAGCGCTACCATGACACAGCATGAGTATTACTCGAACCTCCGAAGAGACAACATCTCCAACGGATATTCTTATTAACAAGAAGATTAGCATCAGCAAAAACATTAAGATGGCATCAAACAACTTACTTCAAAATTTAGTTGAACAATTCAACGCTCATTCAAAATCAACAATCCTACCTACAAAAAAATGTTCCGAGCTGAAAGAAGAAAAACACTACATCATTCATACAATAAAGAAGATGGAAACTTCAGTAGGTGATGCTATAAATTGCACATTAAGCGAGGCACCTTATACAATTGGTGATGAAGCAAAATTTCAAATCTTCCTACCAAAGCGCTTCGTACAACTACTACAAAATGAAGATCTTCGTATAATTCAACCCGGCGCACTCTATTTGGTATCACATGGACCAAGTGGAAACAATTCTACTGAACTTACAATTCATGTAACACCTACTACTGATTAGTTTGTACATAAGATTGTAAATATTTCTTTGTATTTGTTTCTCAATAAATATGATATAAACCTAAAAAAAAAAAAAAATAAAAAAAGCAACATATTGTAATGTGTTTGTACATTACAATATGTTGCTTTTTTTAAAAATTCCATGGGATGACCTTGACCCAATTTTGTGTGATAATAAAAGTGAAAATCAACTTGTTAAATTCATCAGTCTACGACTACCTTTCGTACCGTACACATCTCACTCTCTATCACTAAATACAAAACTTCAACATGTCCCTAAAGGTTAAGTGTGCATCTTATGATACCAACACCATAACTACTTTTGAACAACTTGAAGATTTAACTAACGAAATGCGAGTTTTACTTACCGGTGGTTATCACTTAACTGTTGATGTTAGTGCTACTAATACAAGGATGTTCACTAAAACAAAATATTGCGATAATGAAATATTTTTTTCTACACAACCTACAACTTCTTCATCGCCAGCTGGTCAACATAACGTCAAGTTCCAGAAGTATTACCAATGATGAATAACTTTTAATAAATAAAATTACAACTAAGGAATCACGTGATCAATATCAAGTTCATAAAAAGGATGTAACAGTTTGATAAATAATCATTCGCTTCTCAGCTCTCGCCACAACAAGATCTATTCTACAAAATGTTATACAGAATGATGATTGAACTTGATGGGAAAATCTATGGAAAGGATTATAACACTGTTGAACAAATGACTCAAGATTTAGATTTATTAACTAAAGAAGGATATCAAGCTAAATTAATTTTAAAATTTCCTGAAGTACATCCACTATCAACAGAAGAACTTATTGCTATGGCTAAGGCAGAGAGAGAAAAAAAGTCTGAAGAAAACAAACAGAAACAAACTTCCTAAATTTCAATAATCCTTACACTTGTAAGGTATAATTTTTTAAAACTCCATTTGGATGACCTTGAAATTACCCCTACCACTTTTCATAGTACATAAAACTCGCTATTCATCACTATACAATCTTATTCTTTCACTAGACTCCGCAGCGTCAACATGGAAGAGCAAAAATACAAGTACAAACCTCGTTACTGTTGTGAACAACAGTGTACAGATTTAGGACCAATGATGGTGGATGGGTTAGCTTGTACTAAATGTGAATTCTTCGGATCTTGTTATTGCAAATGTAAAACAAAACAACTACCGCCACCGGAATTGCGAACTTTCAAATTTTACAAATCAAGATATTTTCATACATGTTGTCCTCAAAGATGTTTCAAATTTCACCCTCTAGATCTTGCTCATTGTCAACGCACCAAGTCTCATCAAGATGATTTTTGTACACATATGATAAAAAGATGTAAATACAGATCAGATTGGTATTCCGATCCTGTAGAACCATCAAATGTATAATTTCAGTTTTACACTCTTTTTTAAAACTTCAATTGGATGACCTTGAGATTTCCCCCACCATTAGTTCTAATTTTTATATAATATTAAATCATTCCACTTCCAACACTCTAACTAACAACATGGAAGGAAAATTTATCAAGTTTGAACATATAATAACTGACAGGGAGGAGATGGAAGAATTGTTTCAAAACTTACTTTCTGTCATTGACGAATATCCTATAAGATGGTTCAGAATTGTAGTTCAATATTTAAATCCTGGTGAATTGTTTTCTTCATCGAGTGAAGAGGATGAAACAACTACTTCGGTTCAAATAATTGAATTAAAAGACGAAGAAGAAGAAGAACTAAACGTTTTATTCAATCATAAGCTCAAGGTCCCCAATATAGAAGCCCCCTCCCTAAAAAGCCCCCCTCCCTAAACACCTGCTCAAGGTCGCCATTATATAAGCCCCCTTCCCTAGGCGCTAATCCTCATTCGATTGCCAACTCTCTAACGATGAACACTTCTCAATTGGCACGAATGAATGCTAGTTTTGAAATAAACTCAAAAGATGATTTACAAGAAATATTTAATGCTTTAAATGAAATTATAGATAAATTTAACGCTATTACAATGAATTTGGAAATAACTTACGCTTGTCCTATTTGTAATAAGGTTGAAAATTCTGATGAAGACAGTTTACTAAATACTACTCCTCTTACCCCTCTACAGTCGGACACAACTTCTGAGGCAAATGATGAGCAGCATCTTTCCCCCACCACTTCTATGTAACAACGCTCTTTCCCCCCACCACTTCTTTATTTAACCGACATTTCCCTCTTTTAACTCTCATTCCATCCTCGCCTCTTCAACTATCAACATCGCTTCTTTCAAAATTTCAAAAAAACACAAACATGATGGATATGATGGATGAAGTTCCATTTGTAACAAGGATGGAAGAGGATAAATTGAAATTGGAAATCAAACGTTTGGAAATGGAACGGGAAAACCAACTCGAGATGTTACATTTGTTCAAACTTTTTAAATACATCATCTGGGGACTCTGCGTTTACCTTCTCATCGTCGTCGGTGTTTGTGTTTACAACTCTGTAGTTCATAACAAAACTTCAACTTGTTTAAACACTGCTGTCACACATTGATTGTATGTTTTTCACAAATAAAATTCACAAACCTAATTCTATACCTATCCCGCTATCACCGGAGTTGGTTCCACTCTCCGAACTATTACTCCGGTGGTAGCGGGATAGGGTTTTTTAAAACTTACTCTGGATGACCTTGACATACTTTCCATAACCCAATTGTCAAGTTGAATTTCAAATTTCAAATAACATCTCCTACCCCACCGGAAGCTATATGGCATGGCATATGGCGGCAGCGACTGATTTGGCAGCTGGCCGATGGCAGCTGGCCGGCAGCGGCTGGCAATTGGCACGACTTCCGTTTTGAAAGTAACCAAACCCCACTACTAATATTATTTGGAAAATTATTTATACAGTCTATTGTGAATCGTGAAACTTGGTCAGTACTTATAGGTAAATTGGTAAAAAAGTTATTTATATTATTTAAGTCAATTGATACTTTCGGTTGAATTTTGTTTAACCTGCTCCTAGATTTTTAACAACCTTCCATGTATTGGAAGACGATTTATTAATAGCTAGAACTTCATAAGTATATCTCACTTTCGCATTTCTTAATTGCTGTTTGACTCTATTTCTTAATCTCCTGTACTCCGACCACTGATTATCAATATTATATCGCTTTGCTCTTTTATGAGCAGAGTCTCTTTCTCGCATAAGATCACGAATTTGTTGGTTTATCCAAGGAGCAGGTTTCTTCGTTACTCTTTTCCGAATTACTGGTGCGTGTTTGTCAAATAGTGATAGCAAGTTATCGTTTAGACACGAGACCATTTCATCAACATTATTAGAATTAACAATATTATCCCATGGCAAATTGAGAGCATCTAACAATAACTGATGGTAATCAATATTTTTATAGTTACGATATTGTACTAAATTTGGTTTTGGTTTTGGTAGCTTTATAGAATAAACACAGTATATTAACTCGTGTAGTGACAGTCCAGGCACAGGTACTTGCCCGTGATGTTTCACAAGCGAAGCATCACTTACAATAATAAGATCAAGAAGAGTGTGGGAGTCTCCGACATGATGTGTTGCTTCTAGTGGTAACATGGTTAAGTCACAGGTGTAAAACATAGTCGTCAGTTGAAGTCTGTCGTATGTCATTCTTCCAAGTAAGTCAGTATTGAAATCTCCCATTATAATTACATGGGAGTAAAGTGGCAAATAACGTAAGAGATTACGTTCAAACTCCACCATAAAACCTATTTTCGGAGGTCTATAACACACTGCTAAAAGTAAATTGGTTCCTGGGAGTTTAACATCAACAAACATGTACTCCGGACGATCAGGAATTGAAGTGTCAGAACAATATAATAACTTAACACAGTAATGGGATTTAAAGTAAATGGCAACTCCACCCCTGCTTTTGTGTAAACGATCATTTCGGAGTATGTTATAACCATTTAGTTCAACTGCATGTGATGAAATATGAGGCTTCAACCACGTTTCAGTTACTAAAATAAAGTCGCAATTCGGAAGTAAAAATATGTCACGAAATTCATCAATATGACCGTGTAATGATTCTACATTAACGTGAGAAATTTTTAATAAATTTAGAAAGGGAGCAAAGGCCTGACAAAGATAATCACTTGTATTTTGGGCTAGTCTTGGTGCATCAGATTGGTCAGCTGTTGGCATTAGTTTTGAAGTTAACAAAGTATCGAGGGGTATTGACTGCAAATAACAATAAAGTTGATTTTTCAAACATGATCAAACAAAACAAAACAAAAATAAAAATAAAAACTCTTACTTATGTGATCACTGCTATTGTCTCCTAAAACTGAAATTCATAAATAATATATCCTAGATCTAAAGTTATTCACATAAAAATATTTGATTTGAGATAGCATTTTTCATACCATAGAACGTACAATTTTGCTGTTCCTAGAATTTACATGTCATAATGAATACCAGAACTAAAACTAAGTATAGCCTAAATATTATTGTATACAATAATCAGTAATTTATATAGTTCCAAACCTATATAGCCTAGTAGTTTTTGTAATAAAATAATTATAACAACATATTTATTGCAAATTTTTATATAAATATGAGTATTTATGCCAATAACATTAAAGTTTTTTTTTTAATTTAATTATTCCATCACCATCATCATATATCACGAGGTGATTCGTTGCATAAGAAGAGCAATGAATATGAAAAAAAGACAAAATTCAAATTAAATAAAAACACAAATAATTAATATAACTACGAAAACAACTAAAGCAGGCTTATGGTAACAGTTACCTCATTGTTTGGCTTGAGTCATTAAATAGGTTATGAAAAATACGCCTATTGGTCAAAAGAATACTATTAGACTATCACTAAATATTTATTATAAATACCTGATAGACCTACATTGATTCATCTTGTGTGTCTTTTACTCTACCAGTTTTTTTACACCGTTGTCGACGTAGAAAATTCGCCCATCATTCGTCCACACTTGTTTGTGTCCATAGCGCTCCTTACACTCTTTTAACTTTGCGAGTCTTAGTGATGTCAGGTCTTCACAAACTACCACTTTGCTTCCTTTTAATTCCTTCTTCTTCCTGAATATTTCAGCTCTTTTCCTATAGTTTGTGAATTTCACGATGATCGGCCGCGGACGTAGTGTTCCTTCACGTTTTTGACCAACACGGTGTGAACGATCAATGTCACTTTCACTGATTTGAATTTTCATTTTGTTCATAACTAAGTCCATGACCAATTTGTCCGTCGATTCATCTTTTTCCTCTTTCAAACCAAATATTCTAAGAATATTTCTTCTGGAATATTGTTCGGCGTCATCAATTTTTTTCTTCATGTCTTCTTCCATCTTTTCAAATTTATCCTTCCAATTTTTCATTTCCATAGTCACATCATTTATTTTAGATTCAATTGCTTCAAGGATAGGACTTATATTATTGATGACGGCTTCTGTAACTTTTTCTATTACAGTTTCCATAAACTTGGCCATAACAGATTCGTCTAGGAAACAATCTTTTATTGATGTTTTAATTGCAGACATCAAATCAGAAGAAATATTACTACCAGCTGATAAATGAGTATTCTGTGCTTTTCTGTTAGGCATATTTATTTATTTGCTTTAAATCAATTCTAAAACACAAATAGCAAAATGCCAGCTGATAATTCTTGTTGATCTAAATATTATTGTGACCTAGGAGTCTGTCGCAGCAATCACATGTGATGATTTAGTTCATTAGAATTTCGAAGAAAAGATTTTGCACGTGGTTTATAAATAAAGTTGGTTGCTTAGCAACACCAAAATTTGATTCTGAATCATAACCAAAAAAGTCCAAATAGTTGAAATAAAAAACCCGATAATTTACTTTTTGCGTACTTACTGATGTCACTTTTATTGTCCAGGGATTACAAATGTCTTGTTGAATGTAATTTTAAACAGTAAACGCACTTAGAATAGTAAAAATTTTAATAAACTTGATAAAAACTGGGAGCTAATAAACAACACGACTGAACGTAACAGCTGCCCAGCTGAGGTGAGAGAGAGAGAGAGAGAGAGAGAGAGATCATAAAATTTAGTAAAGAACTATTCATAGCCAAATGACAAAAATTAACCCTAGAGTGGTAATACGATAATAAGACGTTTTGTTGCTTTGAGCTATTTAAAATTCTACTAGGAGAGTTAACCTTACATACTATTACAAATTGACTGCTGATTTTACTGTTGTTACTATAATTTAAATTGTAAAAAAAAACTGAGCGTATATGCAAATCATAAAATGCTTTCTGATCGTTGATAGAGATGCAATGGGCGATGAATTGTGGTTTGAGAAACACCTACATTATTTCCATTGTTTTGGTTTTATTTTAAGACGAAAAGTGTCAAATGATCATATATAATAACGATGACACATTAATTGATACTTAAAGTGTATCAGTCAGAGAGTTTTGGTATTCTGTTAGATGAATTTTCCAAGAAAACTTTTAGTCATTTCATAGATTGTAGGATTATAGAAGACGAGTTAAAATCAAAGACGATTGTCCTACATACTAGAGGAAAATGCAGTAGGTAAAAAACTTAACAACGAAATGGAAAATATATAAGAATGGTTATTTTCTGAAAGGTTCTCCTTAAAGATTCTCTATGTAGTGATTTTTAAAAAATCTGCTTTGTTTATACAAAATTAAGAGTTTTGATTAGGAGGGATGAATATTCACAGCATGTGAAGATGCACTTTGAGGTGCTGTGTTTAAATTTTGTGACTAAAACATAAAAAATAAAAATAAAAACTGACAGGAGCTAAAAAATCAATGTTTTTTTTCATAGCCTCTTTTCTATGTTAATTAAAAAGCCGTCACAGCTCAATTAAGGGACTACGATTTCTTTCGAAACTTACTTTCCATAGATCGATATGAGTTTAACAACAGACAAAATAGAGCATTTACAAACGGGTGACCTAATAGTACAGGATTGATAAGAGTACTTGGGGGCGAATGGTCTGTTAAAACGGTATTGTTAAAATATTATATACCTCAAATTAAAATGAAATTTTCTGGAAACCTTCGTCGTAGAAGAAATGGTAATACCCTATGGTTCATGCTATTTTAATTTTATGATTAGGGGCTTTTGCCCCTATGAGCCACTAGTCCCCATGAAATATCTAGAGTTAGAAAAAATATAGGGTAACGTATGATGGCTCATTTTAAAGCTTGAGGGCCAAGGACGCAAGGAAAAATACCAGAATCGTCAAAAATTACCTGGGCTTCGCCCCATTGGACCTTGAAGTTCTAATAGTCCGTGGAGATAGCAAAAAAATATTTCAGTGCTGGATACTGGTCTAAAAGTTTTTTACACTGCTTCTACATCAAATGGTATGTACAAAACCGCCGGGAGACACTCTCTCAATAGTCCGGATCACCCCCATATGACGTCATCAAAATGGCGGCCAACCAAATTTGCAGTGTTTTAGTTAAATACTTATTACTGCCCACCAAGTCAACCAATTTTGACTTTGAATGTGTCGTTTTGTAGGTATTGAAATTCTGCAACTGTTAATACTCTTAAAATACCCATACTCTTTTTTATAAATAATAATTTAATACAGAAAATTGGCGTTTTTCATTAATTTTTGCTATAATATTTAATATACATGGTGGAGAAAGTCTTGAAACGATTTAATACTTTTAAAAGTATTTAAGTAATAAAACTAAAACTTTACAAATTGATTTTGAGTGACTAATACTATTTCCTAAAGTACTTGGTATCCTTGGACCTCCAAGGGGGACGGTCCACAAGGAGTCAGAAGAAAATCTTAAATGTAAGCATAGGTCAATATGTACATCAAATTAACGGTCTCGAAGAATAGAGAACAATGCCGCAAACCCGGCTTCAAAAGGATGATCGAGTCAAAAATGACAGGCAATCAAACTTTAAATTAAAATCATATTGCTGAAAACATAAAAATGCAATAACTACCGATCCACTCAACCTTTTGAGGTCGGGTTTGTGGAAAATTCCTCAGAATGCAAAGCCCTTTAAAATGATGTATCATATGACGTAATCCAATGAAGGTTTTTCCAAGACTTCCTTTAGGGTCGTCCCTAGGAGAGGTCGTCAGGAAAACTGTATTGGGCTACGTCATATGACATATCATTTTAAAGGGCTTTGCATTCTGAGGAATTTGCCACAAACCCGACCTCAAAAGGTTGAGTAGATCGGTAGTTATTGCATTTTTTTGTTTTCAGCAATATGATTTTAATGCAAAGTTTGATCGCTTACCATTTTTGACTTGATCATCAAAAAGAGTATGGGTATTTTAAGGGTATTAACAGTTGCAGAATTTCAATACCTACAAAACGACACATTAAAAGTAAAAATTGGTTGATTTGGTGGGCAGTAATAAGTATTTAACTAAAACACTGCAAATTTGGTTGGCCGCCATTTTGATGACGTCATATGGGGGTGATCCGGACTATTGAGAGAGTGTCTCCCGGCGGTTTTGTACATATCATTTGATGTAGAAGCAGTGTAAAAAACTTTTAGACCAGTATCCAGCACCGAAATATTATGTCTCTTTTTGGAGCTATCTCCATGGACTATAATGTTAATCTAATGAGAAGAAGAGTTTTAGATCTACACGTGTGATTAAGCATAATGTTCATTTGCATATTTTTTTATCATAAACTCAGCTGATTTTTGAACAGATATTTTGAGTTAAGATATGACCATATTTAATTATAACTTTTGCAATGCACTATAAAAAAGGAAAACACCAATAATGATGGAAAAATTACGGATCCACGGTAGATTTCTTTCTTCAAAGTCTATGTCATTATGATTTTGTATGCTGAGTATACAGCTGTAAAAAGTGACTTAGCTGATATAATAAATCGGCTTTAATCAGTGCATGTCGTTAAGATATTACGTTACAGCTTCATGTATTGGCTATTTAGTGGTTAGGGTTGAATCGTTTTCTTAAAGTAATTATTTATTTTTGACTAAATCATGTTATGTAAACTACTAATATTGGATAACCTCCATGAGGAATATTTTGTTTTATATATTCTCTGCTTTCTTTCCTTACGTAGGTCGTACGGAAACAATGAATGCCCATTAATACATAAATACGGGGAGCTTTTCATGTATGTAGTGTGCAAAAACAAACAATATGTCAAACAATATTCTACTTCATTGAACGAATAGACGAAATAGACATCAATCATAGCACTAGGAACGTCGTTAGACTATATATCACTATCTTGAGACAAGGACCTCACATACTCAAGTGACGGGTGGGGGGCATGGGGGCACGGGAGAACCGTGGGTGCGGGTTCTTGGGGGGCACAAGGGGACAGGGGGGCATGGGGGCCTCGGCGGAGGCATGGGTCTGGAGGAATGGCAGGTAAGGGGGCATGGGGCCACCAGGGGCACTAAAGACGTCGGTGGCAAAGGGGATAGTTCTGCAGGGAGGTACGGGGGAGGAATGGGGGAGATTGAGAGCACGGGGAATCGAAGAAGAACGGCACTTATGTGAGCTTTGGAAAATGAGGGGCACAGAGGCATGGAGGCATGGGGGTACGGGGCATGGGGGTACTCGGGCCACGGGGGCATAGGGGGTACAGGAAGCACGGGTCACGAGATGAGGGTATGTTGGAGTCTTGGGGGGACATAGGGGACACGGGAGAGGAATAGGGGACACAAAGGAGCACGGGAGCATGATGACAGAACGGCGGATATGTGAGCACACTAGAATGGGGGTCACAGAGGCAAAAGGGGTATGGGGGCATGCGGGGTATTCGGGCCGCAAGTCATACGGGGTACAAGAAGCACGGGTCACTAGGGGGGCACGGGGAGGAATGGCGGGCATCATAGGAGGTACAGGAAGCATGGGTCTCGAGAGGGGGCATGGGGGAGAATTGGGGGGATATAAGGGACACGGGGGAGAAATGGGGGACATAGAGAGCACATTAGAATGGGGGTTACAGAGGCATAGGGGGTACGGGAAGTACGGGTCACCTGAGGGGTAGGGGGCACGGGGGAGGCTTGGGACAGAGGGGGCACGGGGAGGAATGGCAGGAATCGGAGAACGGGGATATGTGAGGCACGGGGAGGATTGGTGGGCATCATAGGGGGTACAGGAAGCACGGGTCATGATATGAGGGCATTGGAGAGACTTAGGGGGGGGGATATAAAGGGGACGGAGGAGGAACGGGGAACATAGAGAGCACGGGGGCATCAAGGAAGAACGGCGGACATATGAGCACAGAAGAATGGGGGTCACAGAGGCATAGGGGGTATATTGGCATGGGGGTAGCATGGGTCACGAGAGGGGGGACACAGGGGAGGCTTAGGGGGACATAGGGGCACGGGGAGGAACGGCAGGCATCGGGGAACGGGGATATGGGTGGCACGGGGAGGAATGGCGGTCATGGAGGGGGTAGCTGAGTTGGGGGGGGGGCGATGGAGGAATGGGAGACATAGAAAGCACGGGAGCCTCGAGGAAAAACGGCGGGCATGTGTCCACAGGAAAATGAGGGACACACTGACATGGGGAGACAGGGGTTCGGGGTCATGAGGGGTACTCAGGCCACAGGGGCATATGGAATACAGGAAGCACGGATCACGAAAGGGGACGGGGGAAACGGGAAGTGTTGGGGGAGTGGGGGGCACAGGGGTCCTAGATGCAGTAGTGTACAGTATTAATGGGATATTAACCATTTTGTCATGTTGTATTAAACTATTGTATTTCACTTGAGTTATGAACTCATTATGTGTACATGTTTAAGGTCAAAACTATATTTTTTTGCGTCTGGCAATCTAATGGTGGAAAAAATTTTATTTTTTCCAAGAAATAGACAACTCACTGTATTGTTTAATGCAAGGGAGATTGCTGGCGAATTACTGATTTGTTACCACCAAAAAATATTCGTCAATATTAAGTAATATTTGTAAGAAAATCCAACCGTGTAAATTCACACTACAGGTTAAGAATAAATAAAGTAATTGTGCAATTAGGTGATGAATTGAAACTTAATTTTTGAGATAACATCATCATTTGGATTTTAGGGGCCTTTGCCCCTACAAGCCCCTAGTCTTAACAATAAAGTTATTATTATTAATTTAGTTTTATTACGTTAACCAAACTCTAAAATTTCAAATTCTCTACGAATTTAAAAGTAGGGGATTGGTGGCACAGTATGTGATCTCTGACCACAAAAGCCAGTGATTTCCGTTTCAATTCCGTTCGACGAAATTAAAGGAACAAACAAGAGCGGTCACTTCTAGGTAGTCTTATTAACTTAATGCCTACTTGGTAGAATGCAAACTGTCTGGGCACAAGCTTATTGGCCTATTATGATGAGCAGTGTAGGTAAATATGGTTGTTTATGAGTCAAGTGGCATAAACAATAAGATGAGTGTGGTATTACAATATTGTTCTTACCACTAGACTTTGCATTTATGAAAAAAAAAACATTTACTTTTTTAGTTGAATTACATATTAAACAATTAAATTTTTATAATTCTTAGCTTAACATGTGGTCAGTTTCTACCGGATACCGTACATGATTAGGTAGTTAAAGGAATGGTGATGATTATAATTATGCTAGAACAAATA
The DNA here is from genome assembly GCA_030545055.2 of Neoaliturus tenellus. Classification (NCBI taxonomy): domain Eukaryota; kingdom Metazoa; phylum Arthropoda; class Insecta; order Hemiptera; family Cicadellidae; genus Neoaliturus; species Neoaliturus tenellus. Next base: position 69,212,907 of record CM061533.1, on the reverse strand, counting down.
GAATTGTCTTAATAATTTATCTAGTAACCAACTGTAAAATGTTTTAAGTTTTGTAATTGTGTTCATTAACTCAATACATTTCATCTAAGACCGTTGCCACAACACACTCACCCCTTCAGTTATACTCACCTTAAAATAAGCACTACAGAGGGCGTCGGTGTTTCAAATAAAGTCTCTAAAGTCTCTTCGTTGAAGCATTTTAATTTTATAAGAGACGTAATATACTCGTTTTATTAAGAGGTTCAATCATTTAATTTTCATTCAATAAAATCATATATCAGAAACCACCAAATCACAGTATGAGACAGAATCATTGGTCATTTTTATATATTTCAACAAATGTACTTTTATATTACAAGTATTACTAATAGCCTACAAATTGGAGATGATAATTGTGCCGTTGAATAAAATTAATCTTTTTAGTATTCATTATGTCTTGCAATATACAAGAGGTTACGTCTGTTTATTGCTCTGTCATAAATATTTATGTTCACATAGTAACAATTCTGGATAACAAGTTTGAAATGCAGATGTAATTATACTTTATTGTTTCTGCAATAATGATGTCGACAAACTGCTAGCAAAGAGGTTTGTTTTTATAAGCAAATTAAAGTTTTATGGCTTGTTTCAGGTCGTGAGAGCTGCGAGTCCTGTCTTACTTAGAGTGATTACCTTGGGAGCATTTTTTATTTATTGCACAGTGAGTATTTTATAGTTTATTTCCCAAACTATTTCATATGTACAAGTAGTTAGAAGCCGGATTAAATTTGTTCTTTATTTACCAGTCATATAAATCTTTAATTATACTAACGATTGTTTACGTAGTATGGAGATAAGATACAAGTTGCCTTTCATCTTAAATATACATTTAATTAGAGTCTCATTTAAAACAAATTTGTAGAATTATTTATCAATCGTGTATTATAAATTGTAAAAGGAACATAAAATTTATAGTGTATCACTTTTATTTCGCAAGGAACTTAACACGATGGTATATATTGAAATGTTCTCTTTTGAGGCTTAATTTGAAAACATACTTCTTAGTTAGAAATTAAAAAAAAAAAAATGCAAAAATGTTAATTTATTTTTTTAATGTAACAACTTAAATTAAACAATATACAGATTTATATTTCATTAGATTATTTTACCATATTTTTAAATCTAACTCATATTTTCATGCGCATGGTTTTTAAATGACCAATGGTTTTGAGTTTATGATTCCTTTTTGTCATCAGCAACTAAATTCGCTAATAAAATCTGCACTATCTCAAATTTGTTCTGAAATCTAAACATACATTGGCAGTTACTTATGACATACGTTAATTAAATTAATTATTGACAACTTTCCATTGGTCTTTTACCAATGTTTCAAAATATTAAACACATAATCCATTTGCTTGAAAGTTTTTTAGATCCAAATAATATGAAAAATAATACATAAATATTCTAAAACAGTTATTGGAGAAAAGCTATACAAATTATGGTATAGACCATGCTGACTATATGCGTTTTACAGTTTATCCTACAACTGTAATTAATATCAAAAAATATTTTCTTTAAAAACTTCATAAGGATATGTTACAGTCTATATTAAATTTGATATAAGTAATTAATATGTAAGTGGTGTGTTTTTGCGGTTGCTGGCTCAGTTCAATGACCTCTGAGGAATGTGATGACGTCATCGCCAAGGTCAATGACCCCGATGACGTCATCAATGACACAATCGATGACGTCATCGATGATGACGCAATCGATGACGTCATACTCATGACGTCATCAAAATGACGTCATCGATGACGTAATTGATGATGACGCAATCGATGACGTCATTTCCGTGACGTCACACCCATGACGTCACAGAAATGACGTGCTGATGACGTCATCACCCCTTACGTCATCAAAATGACGTCACCGACGCCACTAAGGTCAATGTCACGCCGAAACTTAAAATTTTTTTTGCACTTTTGCCTTTTCTCGCACTACGCTCCGAGTTTCAGTCAGAGTCCCCGTGACCTTGACCACTTGGAGCGAATTTTCGACAAGAAACGGCAAAAGTGCCAAGTTAAACTCGAGTTTCTGACATGACTCTGCCTAAACGGGCAATCGGTTATCCCTCAGGTGACCTTGAACCAGCACAACACCAACAATTTGATATTACTGTGACCTTGAAAACTTAACAACGGAGCGCCGACACCGATGCGCACCCCACGACAGCCACCGAGTGACTGACCGTCAGGCTCTGTGTACTCTAGGTATATGGGGAAGTGGAGGGGGAAATTTCAAGGTCATCCAAATGGAGTTTTAAAAAAGTTGAAGAGTAGAAAGACTACTCTTGTGCTTCCTGGGCAACTTCATCAATTTCCAACGGATCTGTAAACCAATCCGATCTGTAGCGGCAGGAGTCCAGAAAACAGGTGCACCATCCATCAGGTTGTCCATAGCACTTCCGGCAATTGGTAAGATTTGAGAAGTGAAATTTAACACACCGCTGCGGACAACAAGTGTAAAAGTACTTGGACTTGTAAACTTTAAAAGTCTGTAGTACCGGTGGTGGCAGCTGTTGCTTCTTGCATCTACACCTGCAACATCCGAAGCATTCACATTGCCGGCATGCCAACCCGACCACTTGCCATCTTGGTAGTAGGAAACACTTGTCCTTGCATCAATAGGTTGTCCCCGTCTCTTCCTCCCAAAGCTTCTTTGCACAATGGATGACGCCCGGCTCCTCCAAACACTTATGCTCGCAACATGAGACACGCTTAGTTTCCATACTTGATGTTGCTTCGGCGATGGAGCAAGATGAAATGATGTCGTGGTCAGTGGGAATGGAGCTTATATAAACTAAGGCGAGTGGAGGGGGAAAGGTCAAGGTCATTAAAACGGAGTTTTAAAAAAGTCAAAGAGTAGAAGAACTACTCTTGTGAGTCTATAGCGATTTCATTGATAGTGAGTGCTTCTGCATGCCAAGTTGATCTGTACTGACACGCTCCTAAATAATGTTTGCAAAAACCTGCAAAATGATTGTTGCACATTTTGCAGCCAGTTAGCCGTCTTAGTGTGAATTCAATGCAACGTTCAGGGCAACAAGTGTACTTATGCCCTCTCATCTGGTACACATGGAATGTCTTCAACTCTGGTTTCGGCTTCTTCCAAGACTTGCACTTGCACATGCACTGACCAAAAGCTTCACATTTTTTACACGCCAGGCCATCCACCACACCAATGTCATTTGGCCATGAAAAACATTTCTGTTCGCAACAGTAGTTGAGTTGACTCTCCATGTTGCTGTAGTGAAGGCGCGTGATGAAATGATGCTGCAGTCAGTGAGAGTGCACTTTAAATAAACTCAGTGGAGGGGGAAAGGTCAAGGCCATCCAAACGGAGTTTTAAAAAAGATAACTAGTCGTCCTCCTCCTCCTCCTCCTCGTCCGTTGTACTTGGAGAGCTGTCAGACGAAGAGCCCCGCGCAGGTGCTCCCCAGATGAAAAACATATCAATTTTAAAACGAAGACCAGGATCTTGCATCATCAATTCCTTTAATTTGTCACATACTAAGTCGACCTTGTGTAAGGTGTCAACAACAAGCTTCCAATTTGTTGGCTCAATATAACTTGTAGTTGAGTCCGCCTCGCTGATAACCACATCCTCCGGCCGTATTGGAGTGTAAAGATGTGTAAAGTTCTTTGGCTGAAGCTGAGGCTCAGGCTGGCTGGAAGTGCAAGGTTGAGTGTGGACCCCTGTCGCATCGAAATCCATAGTCATTCTACATTCAATGTTGGGGTTTTCGTTTAGTACGTATATCAATTTTTCATGCAACATATCCACTTCTGTTGAATCCTGCAGATGAACATTCCACGAAAATGGCCATTTTTCATCAGTAGTTGAGTCAACTTGAGAAAGAGTGCTGTCCGCCATGATAGCTAAGCAAGGAATGAGGTGAGCTACAGACCGTGGTAACAGTATTGAAAAGTAGAGGGGGTAAACCAAAAGTATGTGGAGAGGGTATTCTCAAGGTCATTTAATTTGGGTTTTAAAAAAGGAAATAGTGGAGGGGGAATTCTCAAGGTCATCCAATTTGGGTTTTAAAAAAGAATGAAGGTTACTCCTCTTCAGCCTCGTTGTCTCCCGCATCTTCATCAGCCTCATCTTCATCAATGTCAGACTCGCCGTAAGGGTAGATTGGTGACATCGGCGAATATTGTGGAGATTGTTGACCGTTGTTGTCGTCCCCTTGCATTCTAACTTGGGACCAATCATAATTTAAATTCATTTGTATTATGATCCCAGGGTTGTCCCGCAGTATTTCCTTCATCCGTTCGCAAATCGTCTCCAAATAGTGTACACTATCGATCGACAGTGTCCAACCCGTACTTGTACCGACATGAGTAGTGGAGTCAGCTTGGCTGATGGGGTTATCTGCCATGGTTGCTTGTCGGACAAGGAATGACGGTTGATGTGATGCTCATGCAGGAACATGGTGAAGTAGTGGGGGGCGTGGTGGGGGGCGTGGTGGAGTAGTGGGGGAATTTTCAAGGTCATCCAAACGGAGTTTTAAAAAAAGGAAAACCTACAAAGTAACATTAAAACTTTCCAATTGATGGTGGCGGGCGTTTTCTTCCGCAACCTTGCCGACACATGTGACTATGCCATACAGTATGAAAAGTACAACCACAATAAGGCCGAACAATAAAAGATAGCCGTTGACTATCATGATATTTTCTGAGTGGATCTGCTTTCTTCTTATCGCCCTCTCCTGCATCCTCTTCTCCAACTCGTGGACGAAGTCACAACATGCGTGAGGACACCTTTCATCTGTTGGTAGGTTTGCCATTGTTGATGTTGTCGGTTTGGCTGTTGAAGAGGGAATGAGGTTTCCAATTGCGATGTGCCATGTACACCAATAGTCAAGTGGTGGGGGTAGCAAAGCAGTGGAGGGGGAAGTTTCAAGGTCATTCAAACCGTGTTTTAAAAAAAAACCTATCTTGTTACTGAGATCATATGTCAGTAACAAGATAGGTGTTTTTGCTCTTTTACTTCTTTAATATAATGAAAAAATAAACATATTCTACAATGGTTAGAACAAGAAATACAACTGCTAGTCAGCTGAAGTAATCTAAGTTGTCCGGCTCGGTCTTCATGTTCGTCGGTGAGGAAGCTGTCGAGGAGTGTCCAGGCTCTTCCTTTGGCTGCCGGGTGTTCCGTATATTGCAAGCGTAAACTTGCACGTTTATACGGTAGCCTCGTGCCACCATCAGCTGCAACTCCTTGTACAAGTCGTTTAGCTCCTGCTGAGTCTTGATGCTCACCTCCTCGTAACTTGCGCAACTGACGTTCAGAGACATCTTGATGTTGCTAGGTTGGCTGCTGGAGTAGAAATGAAGCCGAGGCATAGCGTTTGGAGGTACATGAAAAAGTGGTGGGGGTAATGGTGGTGGGGGTATGGAAGATCCAATTAAACACTTCTAAACTTTTTCCATCGATACAATGGGATGGAACAAATAGCACAGGTGTCCTTGTAGTTTTCAAATCTAAACATCGGTGCTAGAAATCCGAACTGTTTCCTACCACCTTCCTGTACGAACCGTCGAAGGTCTCTGACGGCAGCATCGCCACAAGGCCTACAAAACTTTTCCCCGTCTTGGAACCTATACCAGGAGTATCCCGAATACTCTCTATTATCTTTCTTGTACTCTTCGATATCCTGCTTTACTGTTATAGGGATATTATCTTGTAAAAACGTCTGGAATAAAGATGCGTCAGTTATAACTCGTTGTAAGCAAAGTTCGTACAAGGTGCTCATCGTTTGCTAGTTGGCAACAGACTGACCGTTTTTCGCATCCAAGCAGGTTTGAATCCTAGTGCGGTAGTGGGGGTAATTACGGTAGTGGTGGTAATTGTGAAATGCAAAGGTCAAAGGTCAAGGTCACCCGCGAAGTTTAAAAAAAAATGCAACATATCAATATGTGACAAACTTCACATATTGATATGTTGCATTTTTTTGTTTTTTATTTTTTTTTGCCTTTTATGATTTGTTTATTTATAAAACATTACAACAACATATGTACAACATTAAAACTTAAATCTAACACTGCTGCTTGTCAGCGATGTGGATGGTCAACTCTGTAGAATTGCTACCCGTGCAGCCGTGGGACACCAGGTATAGACACCCGGGTTGAATAGAGCGAAGATCCTCGTTTTGTAGAAGATGGACGAATCTCTTGGGCAGGTACACCTGGAACTTTGGCTCATCCCCCGGAGTAAACGGTGCCTCGCTGAGACTGCAGCAGATGGCCTGCCCAACTGTAGTCTCCATCTTCTTCATAGCATGGATTATGTAGTGCTTCTCATCTTTTAGTTCCGAGCACTTCTTTACAGGTAATATTGTTGACTTGGAGTGAGCATTGAACTGCTCGACCAAAGTCTGAAGGAACTGGTGAGATGCCATGGCCAGGTTACAGATCGTCTTCTTGCTCGGAGATGTTGTCGTCTCGGAATCTCGAGTAATACTCATGCCAGGTCCCGGTCTGCTCCCCACTTATATACTCTCCGTTACCCCCACCACTCCCCACTTCCCCACTTTGAAGGTAAGAGGCGAGTTTATAGGCATTTTTCAAAGCGCAATATCTATCTTTATCATGTTCTGGGCTTTTTGTACAAATACATATGGTTTCCAGCATGTATTGATAATTCTTATCCAATTCCACATCATTAACCGGAACATGAGTAAATCCTTCAATCCATCTTTTCTTTTCCAGCCCCTTTGTGTATCTCCAAAAAACGGAGACGGTGGCGGGGGGGGGGCACCCCTCAGGGGTGGTTCAAGGTCACCGACTACACTTCTACTCTAAGTCTGGTTCAAGGTCACCCACTACACTTCTACTCTAAGTGTTGGCAATACCCCCACCCTAATCGAGTCCCTTAACTACGTGACGGCGCTCAGCCAGTATGTCTCAGGCTTGCATGCGGTAAGCATCGCTGCTCTTCGACTGTTAATGTAAGTGTTTTAAAGTTTTTGCCTCAAGGTCATTACACTTTAACTCTGGACTAACATGGCTTGGATTTTCTCTGATTTTACTCAAGGTCACTACACTTTAACTCTGGGATGATATCGACTTGTAGTATTTCAGTGTTTTGACTCAAGGTCATCACACTTTAACTCTAGCACGTCGGTTATCGTACCAGAGGTGCTCAATAACCTAACTTGTAATGTTTAGAGTGGCGTTTGCACGCCACGTGGTATCGCCATGAGTGTCCAGTCCAAATTTTAAGTTAGATTAATTTTACTGTGATCTTTTCCATTTCCAATTCGTTTTGCCAAAGAATAAGGTGTCGCTTTATAAAGTGGTATTTCTCTAAAGTTATAGGGGATTGCAGGGATACAATTAGTTTATTTAGGAGACTCTTCATCTTGGAGTTTAACACAATTTCCACTTTGACTTTGCTTCCTCGGCTCTCACAGCCTAAGCTGTACAGAAATGTTTCTTCTAGTGCCAACTCGGGCCAAGAGAACAGTGTGTTGACTGTAGGACAGCTCATGGTCAAGTGATGTGTTACTCCAGCGTACAACATCACCTTCCCCCACCACTGTCACCTTCCCCCACTCCTGCTGTTTCCCCCACCTCTTTTCCCTTGACTCATGCGCTACAAGCAGTCTCTCAGTATTGTGCGGACTTTTGTGAGGGGAAGCCATGTCGCGGGACGCTTTAGGTAAGAAACTTAACCGTGTTAAGACTTTATTAGTTGCTCACTGTCCACCACTCAAAGTCAAAAGGGTTTCGACTTTAGCTAAGTGGCGCAAACTGTTGCGCGGACACCCTAAGTTTTATACCAAACAGACTAATGTAAGTTTTACTGATGAAGATTTGTTTAGAATATTGGATGAAATGACTTTTCCTTGCAAAATTCAGTTAGTTACTCCCATTCCTGACAGTTTAGAGTCTTAGTCTCTCAAGCCGATATACCTAGAGTACGCGGAGCCTGACAGTCAGTCGCTCGGTGATTGTCGTGGGGTGCGCTTCGGTGTCGGCGTTCCGTTGTTAAGTTTTCAAGGTCGCAGTAATATCAAATTGTTGGTGTTGTGCTGGTTCAAGGTCACCTGAGGGATAACCGATTGCCCATTTAGGCAGAGTCATGTCGGGAACTCGAGTTTAACTTGGCACTTTTGCCATTTCTCGTCGAAAATTCGCTCCAAGTGGTCAAGGTCACGGGGACTCTGACTGAAACTCGGAGCGTAGTGCGAGAAACGGCAAAAGTGCCAAAAAATTTTAAGTTTCGGCGTGACCTTGACCTTAGTGGCGTCGGTGACGTCATTTTGATGACGTAAGGGGTGATGACGTCATCAGCACGTCATTTCTGTGACGTCATGGGTGTGACGTCACGGAAATGACGTCATCGATTGCGTCATCATCAATTACGTCATCGATGACGTCATTTTGATGACGTCATGGGTATGACGTCATCGATTGCGTCATCATCGATGACGTCATCGATTGTGTCATTGATGTCGTCATCGGGGTCATTGACCTTGGCGATGACGTCATCACATTCCTCAGAGGTCATTGAACTGAGCCAGCAACCGCAAAAACACACTACTTATGTATTTCAATATTTTTTATTATTTTCTATTAGATACTACGTTACCCAAACACAAAAGAATAGTATATTTCGTCACTAGTCCGGAAAGTGGTCGTTACCTGTCCAAGATCGAGTTTCAAGTACGAGGTGAAGCCGAGTATTTGAATAAGATCGAGCACTGGTGTATTACTTTCGGCCGATTTATTAACTGTAGGCCTACTTTTCATCATACCACCTTTTTAATAGATATATAGTTTGGATAGAAATTGAAAACTTTTGACCTTTATCTTGCCTCTTTGTTGTTTATCTTGTATTTTAACTGGTTCCAAATGCTTAGTATTAATACAAATTGACGTCGGCAAATATCATTTGAGTTTTTCTATTGTGTTATTTACTACAACAAGCAATCAGCTGTTTGAAAATTGTACAAAGAAATAAGTTACTGTAAGTAGAATAGCAGCGCTCGTAGGGTAAAATCTTAAAATTTATGGTCCGTCCTCCCAAAAAATATTGTTTATCAAACCGTTTATTTTGATTTTTTTTTATTTTCATGCACCAATACAAGAAAAAATCCCAATTACAGTGATGGAAATCTGATTTTAGTTATCATTATATAAGTCCATCTTCATGTTACATGCACTAACAATCATTAAACTTCACTTCATTGAAATAACTTAACAGGAAAACATACGACAGTTTGCAAATAATAAATAGATCCAGAGCAAAAATTACACCAAAAAGAACAATAGTAGTAAATATAATAAATATCTTAAATGGAATCAATATAATTCATCTAAAACTGTACAAAAGGACGACTACCAACCATTCCAGGAATATCTTAAACCTTCAAAAACTTTATGTCGAAATATTTTATATAAATAAAAAAGAAAATATTAAAAAATAAATCAATCTTTAACCCATCGGTAATTTTTTAGTTTCCATTACAGCTGACTGTTCATAAAACAACGTCTCTCGCAAGATATGGTGAAAGAATAATATTTATAAGTGGAGAATTTTGTTTCGATAGGAAACCTTCATATGGCTTTCATATTCAAGTGTGGTGTATATTGAAATAAATTGTCTGTTTCAGACGATTGTAATGTATCCTCGGCCGAACATCATCACCTGCACGATGAGGGTCTGGCTCAGGGAAATTGGATTTTCACTAACGTATGGCGCACTGATGCTCAAAACATGGAGGTACTCGATTGTTTGTATTTCAATAATATAAATAAGTCTTGGTTAGATTCTTCAGGTTCCTACTGTAAATTCTGAAGGGAAAGCAGTTTCTAGATTAATATTGGTTTGGAATTTCAATCATATTTAAAAATTAATGTGTAAAGGTAATAAAAACTACTTTAGCCATAAAAGGCAATATGAGAATCACGGCAGATTTTCATAATAATTAGTAGATATCTACTAATCAAACTAAAAATAAATAAACCAAATAACTTAATTGAGTTTTGATGAATATTATTGAAAACTCCTGAGTTAAATACAAGCGAAATTTAACATTAAAAAGTTTTAAAAATCAGTCTACTAAAGACAATCACTAGTCTATAATAACGTCGGATTTCATCGAAGAACTATAAATAATTATGTATTTACTGTATCGTAAACTCGTGGCTGCAAGACATCTGCTGAGTTCCTTGGAACCATGGCTTAGGGTTTACGACGATACCAGTAGTACAACAAATCCCGCCGAGCTTTAATATCAGAAAACTTTACGAGTAAGAATACAACGTCAAATCTTTATTTGTTTGAATCTAATAAAATTATTTTATTAAAATACTTTTAGTCTCATCGGAATTGAACTGTTAATGTGTTATTTAATGAGAAACCATGCTTAAAATTGTGTGATGTATTTTGCAATCAAGATTGTTTTTGTATATATGTATCCTCCTTTGACATTAAACAGTTTTTCTTCCGACCTTTCTTAGTTGCTTTAACGTCAAATTAAGAGAAATTCAATTGTTATTTCAATAATAACTCTTGTTATTCAATAATAGGGCTCAGTTAACGTATTAAATAACACATTAAAACTTGATGCAGTTTAATTGTAAGCCATGTGATGGTACTTTGCCTACGGTAAAGTGATGAGAGGCTTGAGTTGGTATAACCGCTTTTGTATTTGTAAGGTCCTGGATATTGAATAAGTGTTAAGTATAAGACAAAGGATAAGGATAAGTATATAAATATATTCCTAGGAAAGTACATACGTTGACATTTCATTAAATAATAACTGTGATATTTTAACCAAATTTACTTCGTAAAAATATATCACAAAAAATATATGTTTTTATGATATAGTAAATTGAGTCCCAGTCAAAATTATAGCTATTGAGTCTCAGTAATACTTAAATATATGTTATTTAGTCGTATTTAGAAATTAACACATTACGATTTTTATATTAAAGTCAAGATCTAATGTTAAATAGTTTAGAATAGATTAGATTTATTTAGCATAAACCAATTGTGCCATTGTAGGTAAACTGGTTACACTATATCGATTGACAGTATGTGGTAGATATTTTGGTTGTCGACTATGATAAATTCTCCTTTCTTCGTTATCCATTTACCTTTAGGACTCCATTGGATCGGTGTCAACCTTTTCCTATCTGAGGTATAATAGATGTCGGTTGGTTGGCCGGTCATAGCTTAGAGTGGACCGCCTATTTGAGTCTGAAAATAATCTGTCATACTAGCAAAGAGTTTGGTCATATGAGTCATTAAGTGGCCGTATGCTGTCCCATTTACCACGTTTTCTTTTCTTTCAATAAAAGCCATCAGGAGACTTGTTCAAAAGGACCGTTAGAGGCGGAAGTGAGTAACAGTTTGGCTGGAGTCTCCAGATTAACAAGTAACAACAACTCTGACACCGTTGTCCTTGGTTCGGGTTTCCAGGATATCGGTGATCTTCCGGGTCCGGTCGGCCAAGGCAGTCAAGATCACCGACCTGGACCTGCTGAAGCGCCTCGGGGTGATAGTGGCCATCTTCTCCGTGTTCCTGGTGATCCGCACCCTGGTGGCGCCCCCTCACGTCATCATCGGCCGCACCGCCGACGACCTCAAGGCGTACCTCTGCCACACCGACTGGTGGGACCACTCCTTCTCCATGAGTAAGACACTTCTGTTGTTATAACCGTTAACCGTTACTAGCGAAATGACCACGCTTCACTACGGGGATTGTTTTAATAATAAATAACTTTACTCAGGTGTACGTAATATATATTTATCTTGGTATTTCAGTACGGTAAGACATCAATGTTTGTCTATGGTCATTCCTTCCATTCTAGTACAGTAAAAGTAATATTAGAGTTAGTGACATTGTTTTCATACCTATTTAAATTCTATCTATTTCATCTTTATAAAGATCCTGAAAATTAAATTAAATGTTTGATTTTAAGTCTTTATTTGCCGTCTTCAATTGTTGTCCGAAATATTATAATTACATTATGATTTTCAGCCCGATTTGGGACAACCCATGAACTTTTTGTGAAATATTAAACATAAGTTTTAGGATCATGTTTAACAGAAAGCGATGCCGCAAAGGCGACCTTAAATGAACGATCGACTAAAAAAATTGCAGGCTGTCAAACTTTGCATGAAAAGCATTTTGCCGAAATTTCAAAACGCATTAACCCGCGTTATATTCGTCTTTTAGAGATCGGGTTTGTGGCATTTGAATCTACATGCAAAGACCTTTAAAATGAAATACAACATGTCATAGGCCAATACAGTTTCCTCTACGACTTCCTATAGAGGGCGTCCCCCGTGTTGTGCCATTTTGGAAATGTGGCAACATCGGTTTTTTACATCTACTAAATGTCCTCAACAATAATCAAAAGTAAAATTTTGTTAGACTGTCAGTGCATGCTCAACCTACTCAGAGCCTAGACTATAAACAATTAAATAATATTAACGGAACGTTTAACCTATCTTCTATAACAACTGCACTGCTCTGAATCTTTAACGGACTATATTTCAGTTTTTCATTATTTTTTTATGGACTATGAATTTGGAGGTGATTCTGCAAATCAGTGTATTACCTTTCATTTGGCATGTAAATTATAAGATAGGATCTGTATTTACTGAGAATGTAGCGTTTAGTTTCAAATAGGCTATAATATTTAGGGAATATATGGAATATATGTATATTAAAAGTAAAAAAATACATACCAAGAAGAAAAAATTATGTTTATTTCAATATGCGAATCCAACAGTATGAATGACACATGAATTGCCAGTTATTTCAATATGTAGAAGTCAGAGTGGTTGGCAAATCAATAGTTTTGAACTGTCAGTCAATTAATGTGTTTTTTATAATATACAAAATGGAATCGTACAGATTTTATACTCTAAAACAAACACTGTTGTACGAATTTTATTTCTTTTAAGGATTTTGAGTTTTGTTATTATGTGTCGTTCGACCAAAAGGTATGGATTGAACCTGGTGACAAGACGGGGAAAAACGTTGTTTCCGACTAACAGATTTTCAAAGTACTCTTGTAATCCTCATGGCAATTTTTAGCTACTAAAATATGAAGCAAAGTGATAAACGCTGATTTCTGTAGCAGTAAAGAAGTTAAAATTTTTCCCTTTCTGGTTTAACATTTCACACCATAATGCAGCACTCTTTGTGCTGGCAAGTGGAGTGAAGTGAGCAGGTTAGTCGTGGGGGTGGATGAGCTAATCTTGAAAAGAATCGGGCCTTTTTGTGATCTAAATAGCAGCGTATGTGACACCAGAGAATTAATAATGTGATTGTTATAATTTTCCAAGCTTATTGGGAAAGTTCTCGGTCCCCAACGTATCAATAACGTATCTGTAATTACAAATTAAGTAACTTAAATTACACTATGATAAAAAATATATCCAGTTTGGTTAATACACCGGTAAAATTTATGATTGTAATGTTTTATTATACTTAAAATGTTTTATTACAAATTTATAATTTGGACTCACGATAGTAAATAAATGTGAACCTTCTAATAAGAAAAATTAAAACTTACTTTTCCTTGTAATTCTCAGACGTCTTTTGCATTTTAATGAAATACATTTTATGCTTGAGTGTCCGCAAAATGAATCCACAAATCTTTGTAGGTTGGTGGAAGGAAGTCTTGACGGATTTGCCGGCAGACGGATGTTCAGCTTTTATTGAGTTTCTCAATTTTATTTCCACAGTATCTGAGTGATCGTGATAAATGTCCAACTCAGAATACACCAATTCACTTGTAAATCAGACAGTTTTTCTCTGATTTTATTCAATGAAGAGAATTTAGTTACAACCCCTAATCAATTCTCTTGTTAAAACTCTGTGAAAATGGATGTCTTATCGTGCTATTATTTTGTGTTGCATAATTGATTAAGCTTTGAAAGAAAAAGTTTATTTAATTTGCATATTATTTAGCAAATTAAATTCTGTGAACTGGAAAAACTAAACTAATTTGTAAGTTTCACAAAAACAAGTTTTTAATTACATAAAAAATGCATTGTTTTTTAATTACATTTAAAAATGCATTTGATTGTACAATTATTATCAAAATCGCTATTTAATACAAATTTATAAAGTCACTTGTGCACTGTTTCAGTGGAGGTGTTGTTTTTGGTGTGGGGAATACGCCTTTGCATAGTCGTTCGAAAGGCCCCTTCAGAGTTTAATGAGAGTCGATTCATATCAATGGCAATATACAATGAATTCCTGCTTTCATGTTTCCTCAACGTTTCGATGTAAGTATTAGATTTTATCGATGTTTACATGTTGCCTGTATTTTTATGTGTCAAACATTGAATTTAAAACAAAATGACCTATATTGATGTAATAAACCGGGTGTCCCAAAAGTCCGTCCAACTACTGTTTTTAACAGCTGCAGATAGATAAGGAGATTATCTTCTTTGGATGTCTATGTGAAAAATAGAAAAAGCTTTTTTGTGTAAAAACTTCATAATATGACATTGGAACTGTGGGTAACTGTTTGTAAATCTTGACTTACCTCCCCAAAACCCATATTGAGGGGGAGAGGTTATAAAATTTGAAACTTCAAAAGTTTCCTCTTTTGGTCTCTAGGACATCCCCGGAAGATCATTTCGTTATCTGCAGCTGTTAAAAAAACAGCATATTGGACGGACTTTTGTGTCACCCTGTATATATAATTGATATTATTTAATTAGTTCATGTTAAAATATATGAAAAAATTAAATGACAATAATAAATCAATAGTTTCAATAATAGTTTTCAATAATTATAAGTTATTGGATTATTGGAAAAATATTGTTTGATTTTTATTGGAAATGTTATTAACACTTATATTCACATTGATTACAGACTTTGGAGGCTATTTTCATTTACTTATGGCTGATGTGGAACCATGCATATTAATTGAAATATGAAAAACTTAATACCTTAATCAATTTCAAGTACGTTTCACTGTAGGAAAATAAAGTTTATTCAATAGAAATATTAAGGAACATTTTTTGTAGTGATTTCGAATAGTAGTGGATTTTTGACTGATATTTTGATGGCTTAGATTGTAAATCTTTGACGCCTTAAATAGTTTAGATACTTTCTTTATGACACGTGTCACCCTGGTGCATATTTTATGGTTTAATATGACTGAGTGATGATTCTGACGATAAGTGCAATGTTGTTCATAAGAAAGAGAATCTTTTTTAATTAGGTACGGTACTCCATCTTCAAGGTGTTTCGTTTAATTCAATTATATTATAAAACTAAATTAAACGACATACTTATGTAGACCGTGTCTTAAGCAATTGTGGTTATAATGTTTGTTGTCCTCACTAAATGAAGTTTTCTTTTCAATTTATTACAATTATATGTTTTTATTTTCAGGTTATTCCTTCAGTCTCCTGCTAACCCAGATCTTCTATATATAATATTTTTTGCTCATACCCAATTAACCGTTACGCTTCTCCTATGTCTTATATTTGGTAGTAAGGTAAGATGTAAATTGTATTAATTTAAAAACACAATGATCTCTATTTTTAGTGTTTAATGATTTTTTTGTTTTGTTTGAAATTGTATTAAAGTAGACGATGAAAAGGTTTAAATATTGAACATGCTATTTTTCCATATGTTTCATTGCAAATTGAAACATCATACATAAAGTACTTTAAGTACATTATTGGTACTAGTTGGTTATAGGCACAACCGACAGTGTATACAGAAACAAATTATACATTTGTTATATATATTTGGTTACGTATACACTGCCATATATTACGTTAAGGTTACAATGTAAAAAAATGACAAATTACCATAAAGTACTGACTTTTGTTAACATTTTTGCACACACGTCAAGTATTTGAGTTAATCCAGTTTTATAACATATTTCCATAAGGCATCAAGGAGAGCAAGGGGAGTAGAGGTTGTGTCTCCATTGTAATTTGGTTGGGTAAGGTCAGTGATACGACAATAATGGTTCAAACGTATTTATTCACTGATGTTAAAAGTAAAACTACATAAAAATATAATATAAAGCGAGGCCCATACAGATATATCTTTTCAAATCAACAAACCTTACCTTAATAAGCAACATTTAAAATTGTTAACTGACATGAGATAACTGCGATGTAAAAATTAATTCTTTTAGCAAAATTTGAATTTTAAACAATGTATCTTTTTATTTATTTATTATATTCCTAAAACTATCAATAATTTAATAATGCAGTTATTAACAGAGTTTTTTATGCAAGTTTATTGAGAAAAAAATTGTTGATTTCCAAAGTTTGTAAATTTCACATTAAAATGTAAAAGGTATTACAGAAGAGGTATAAAAAAAAACTAATAAAAAGTTTAAGAACTATATTTTCTTCTTTAACAAGATTTCAAATATTCTTACTAATGAACATTGTTTTTGCAGGCCTACATGGTGTTCAAGGGTCACGGCAAAGCTGAGGACTCTACCAACACGCTACCCAAAGCCCAGACCACCAAGTTCTTGACCAAACCGAGATCCACAAACTCACAGTACGCGGCCTCGACCAACAGTCAGTACGTGGCTAGCACTAACTCATCGGCGACGGCCAACGAATACGCCAAGCTGACCGAGCAAGAGGTCCAGGTGTGTAGGCGTATACAGTTATTCTAGTAAAATGAGAACACAAATGATTGATCAAACGTAAATTAGTTACAAATCAATGAACCATTTCCAATCAATGATAGTAGTATATTTTGCCTGAGGTTTTGAGAATTAATTAGCAAGCTGTCTGCGGTTCTAGGAATCGCTATTTTGCAGATGTGCGGGAGCGCAGGCGGCGCGCGCGGGTAGGCAGTCGGGCGCGGGCAGGCAGGCGAGCGCGGAGCGCTCGGTGAGCCAGGTTTTTCGCTGCCTGCACATTTTGAACTGTATATGCTGTTTGTGAAACTGTTAAATTTGAGGGAGTCGCCCACCGCACCGTCCGTGGTGTGCAGGGCGGCACCGAGGAGCCGCTCGGTCCGACAGGTTTTGAAGTCTCGCAGGTGGAATAAGGTTTTGTAAGAATCGTGTGGATCCCGCCGCAGGGCGGTCGCACAGTGCTGGTTTTCTCAATATATAGTGCCTGAACTGAGATTGAAAGCTGGCTGAGGAGTACGTGGCGGGAGCGCAGGCAATGGGTGGCCGCCGGTTTGCTGCCGTGCTGCAGCGTTTTGTATGAATCACAGTATTGCGGTAGGTTATGGATCCAACGGTGTTCGGCGGACAGTCGGTTTCGGCCGGCGGGGAACTGCAGTTTGTGTCGGCAAATATGTAACTCGGTCGATAGCCGCGGCGCGGACCGGTTGTTGCGGTAGGTCGGTGTAGGTCCGGCGAAACTCCGGCGGGCGCGGAGCGCGGTCAGGCGCTGCCTGCAGTTGTAGGCTCAGCGGTGTCGCGGGTGCGGTGTGGTGGGTTCCAAAATAAAAATACATGAGTAGATATTATTGTTTTTTATTTTGCAATTACTATGATCTAACAGAGTACAAGTCGTTATATGACGAATTTTGTTGAGTATAACACGTTCAAGTATACCTTCCATTTTACGTATTTTTTGTTGGAAATGTAAATGATCGGTGGTTTGGTCTTCTGTCTTCTTCGCGGTTATCAAAGTAGTACATGGTGAATAGTGGATTGGCAAAGGTGACTTTTAAGCGCGACAGCATTTGATTAAATCCGATTCGTAGATATCAGGCGTATTGCCGAAGCGCATGTAAAAGTGATCTTCGTCGCAGTTTTTAGCTTTGTTGTTTTTGGTATCCTTCAATCGTTGATCCCTCCCTATTAGCATGTTGAAGCGAATTAACTTGCAGAAAGGTGAATTGTAGTCATGGTCCGCCATTGGGTTGTCGTCTTCTTCCCATTTGCAAAGAACTACTCCACAATAAACGCATTTTGTAGCATCAACAGTGGAATGTACGCGGACAAATCCCGCCTCGGCGAGATCTTTAACTGTGGGCGTTGGTTGTTTCCAGTCGAAGAAGGTTTTCTCCCTTATGCTCGGTTTGTTCATATCCAGTAGATCCGCATTTTCCGCACACCACTTGGCAAGTTGTGACGCGCGGTCGAGAGTGCAAATGAACCCTGGAGCGTTCAGGTGATGATAAAGACATTGACGTGATTCTTCTTCTGGCAGTGCGTCGACTTCATCGCACGGTTCTCCGTATTCGTTAAGCTTTAGTATGGCAGGAAAGAGTGGTTTTTAGCGATTGGCGGGCAACCGAGATCCTCCAGAGTGAAAACCACTCGCCTAGCGTTGAATAGGTTCTCTAAAGTCGTGGCTTTTTCCAAATCCGGTGCAAAGAGAAGTTGAAAGGGTGAACAAATACTGTTCAGTATCGGCATTAAATCTTCATAGTTACTGAAGCCATTGCAAAATTCCAAACCGTGATAGTGTCTGCTCAGCCAAGTGTTGTGGCGATCAATGTTGCATAAGCCGTTATAATAATTATCCAAATCCTTAGGCGGTTTGAATATCCAATGCTGTGTCAATCCGGATTCAATGTCCGCCACAGTTAACTCTTTGATAATGACATCTTTGTTTTTGCCTATAAAAGCGCTGAAATCGATGACTGCTTTCATGGTGTGTCGGTGGCTCCCGGAGTTCGAAGACGAGCAGAGCGGCGTCGGTTTTATAACCGGTGGGCAGGGCTTAGTTGTTGAGTCTCACCTGATTGGTCGAGGGATTGTAGGTGAATGATTTATCGTGAATAATGAGACAGTAGGCTGCCGTGTGTTCTGGAAAGTCTTTCGAGGCTTCGAACTCCAATCGTATGTCTACGGGTGCCGACTTGATTGACTCGTTTTGCTTTGAACAGTCAATAACGACCATTGGGGCATAATCTTTAAAGTCATTTTTCGTCAACAGAGGACGCAGCGGGGTATTGTAATACGAGTCTTAAAATCTAGTGTACATGTCGTAAAGTACGGCAAAACGATTTTTTGAATAATCTAGTTTTAGGTCATCATAAGGATAGTTGATTGAATTGAGATGTAGTTTTAAGTTTGTCAGATCGCAGTGATCGAAATGAGAAGCGTTCTTTTTTATTTCGTTTTTCCTGTTAGTTTGAAACGCTACGATCACATGCCTTGGCTTGCTTAGTTGACTGGCGGATTTCACCGCCCACGACTGCTTTTCCGCTTTAGGCAGTGCTGGGTATTCGTACAATTCCCAACTCCTGTACTCCACCGGGATACTCGTGCCGCGGTTGAGTTGTTTGAGCAGAGCGACTTTTTGTTCATCACTCAGTGCAACGTAAGGTATACGCCAGCAGAGTTTGTCCAGTGTGACTTTGATGTTTTCAACGTTTGTGTCTGGCACCGCGGGTGTACCCGTGGCGGGACCCGGTAGCCATTGTACGGCGTTTTTATCATTTGACGATCTAACAAGAACCAATTCGAGTCGAGCGTTAACAACCATCTTGGTGTAATCCTCGGCGAAACCGAGAAGGCTGCTTAAGCGTACGCAAAAACTGAAATTCCCTTGAGCGTCAATCACATGATCTGCAAGCCTTGAGCCGATTTTGTCATAAGAGTCGACCCAACTTGAGTTGGCCATGCACTTGAGAGTGTCATTGTCAAAAGAGGCATAACCCTTTAATGTGGAAGTTAAACCTGGAATCTTGTTTTGTCCACTTCTAAATTATTGATTTCCAATCTAATTTCGTCGAACAGATGGGCAAACGCGTTGTTTACAAATTTTGTTCTGCTAGGCGCGGCGCTGCCGTCCTCTTTCAAGAGCTTTCCTTCCACGTAGATGTAGCTCATTGATGGGACCACGCAAATGTCCTGTTGCTGTATAGGGATTCGTATTTCACCGCTATTGTTGAGCGTCATGGAGGCGTACGGCAAGTGAGTGTGCCATTCCGTTGACCGTATCGTCGAACGGAGTACTCAACAGAATATCTTGAACATTCATTATTGTAATAGTGTGAAGCCAAGAGAGCGTAAAACTCTCTTATTTTTCGTTGTTAATCGTGTGACAGGCAGACGACTACTAATGCTGCGGACCTTTTTGTTTGCCAATAAATAGGAAGGTCTTTTGGACCAATTGTACATGAAGCCCATATTACGTGGATCTTTGTCTCAAATGCAGACGCACAGTGATTCGTTCACTTTGAAAATTCACCAGTTGTCCGTCCTGATCGACCAGTTGCAATGTAATGTTGTCGATAATGTTTTTCGTGATGGGTAAATATACCACAGGTGATGGTTCTTCTATCAACTTGAACCCTGGACTCACACTCGGGTAAAACTGAAAAATGGAGTGCGCCGACTGACCGTTTATATAGGAACCTGTTGCTATGTTACAATTTACAAAAATGGAATTCACTTTAAATATGTCTGTTACCAAGGCCGCACTAGTCTTGTGATTGGCTTCGATTTTCTCCTTTTTGAATCCAAACAGCCGACCTATAGAGTTTTCAGGTGTAAAATCAATGGGAAAATTACACTTGATAGTGGTGTGTAATGTATTGTTGTTCGTTGTCAACTGTATGAAAAGTGTTTTGTCCACTTTTGACAGCATGTGTTGTAAGTATTCCGCAATGTCGGATACCTCGTACGTCCCTGTTGGGATAACAATTTTTGAGCCCTCATTATAATGAAAAGTGTTATTAGTCTCGTCCACGTTCGGTATGGAATTGTAAGATTCAAAATTGAGCAAGCCAATTTCCCAAATATGGTTTTGATCGAGTTCCACTGGTGGGAAAAAGTCGGCGGACAGAGTGGACTCTGTGCCTGTAAAGGTGAACGTCAAAGACATGACTGAACGTGAAAGTAAAAACGCAATGTACTTTATGTATCCCATTTATTGAGCAAAAATGCCAAACACAGTAGGCCGCAATTTTCACTATTGGAGTTGACAAATTGATAGGCGGTGGTGTTGTGAGAAATGTAGTTCCCCTTGAGGTAGCGTTGAATCTCGCAAGGAGGTCTAAGATTGCCATAGCTGTCGAAGTACTCTACCAGTTTACCAGTTTTCCAAAAACAAACCCAGTGAGTGCCGCGACCGCTGCTGTTGTCTAAATTCACGATGACCGACTCCCTGTATCTCGGCCGATTAGGCAGAGCGTCGCGCATGAAAACACCTCTGAAATGCGGTATCTCGAGCTCGCGTGCCAGCCTCACGAGATCAACGTCGTACAGCGCCCGTTTGGGCAGGTGCTTTAGCAGTTTTTTGGATATTGCGTGTACGGTTTCATGTAAAGACCCAATCCACCTTTCTTGTGCGGTCTCAGATAAAGTCCTCTGCCTTTGCGCAACGCGATGGCTTCCATAGTTTCGTTGTGCCTCTGCATTTCGGCCAACTTCTTTTTTGCATCTCTCGTTTCATTTATGGCTTTGGCCACCCCGGCGGCGCCTCCTGCCAAGCTGCCCAACGCGCTCAGTCCGGCGAAAATCGGCAACAGCGGTAGGACTCCACAGGACTTTGGTAGTGGCAAGACTCGCGCACCACCGCTGCCCACCGATTTACCCTTTTTGAATTTTCTCACAGCTTTCAACGCTGCCAAAGTGGCGTTTCGCAGCTTTCGCTTATCCAGCGATTTGGACGACTTAATACCTTGGCCTTTGATGGCCTTACGAGCTTGTTTGATTGCATCACCCAAAGTGACACGTCTGCTTTTCCTCTTCATGACTGTCTCCGCGAACGACCGACATCGTACTGATGGTCTCTTATAAATACGAATCTCTTTTATGTTGTGCCCTCAGTTGAACATAATTATTGAAACTATGAAGTTTGAAAAACAACGTGAAACGTTTACTGTCAACGAGAACTTGGACAGTTTAGCCTTTGGCGATCATACGAAGGCGGCGGTAAAAAGACACGGTCCACTGTTGCCAGACTCGATACGGGGAATCATCACTGGTCCTTCAAACTGTGGCAAAACCCAGCTGATGTTCACCCTACTTACAGACCCGAAAGGCTTAAAATTTGCAAACTTGTATGTGTTTAGTAAATCATTGCAACAACCGAAATATATGTTGTTGTCTCGTATAATTGGTAACATTCCCGAGATTGGCTACTATACATTTGAAACCAGTGATGAAGTGGTAAATCCCAGTGAGGCAAAACCAAACTCTATATTCGTGTTCGATGATGTAGCTTGTGATAGTCAAAATCACATGAGAGCTTATTTCAGTATGGGTCGGCATAAGGCTATAGATTGTTTTTACCTCGCACAGTCGTACACTCGAATACCGAAACACCTTTTAAGGGATAATGCTAATTTAATAATAATATTCAAGCAAGACGATTTGAATATTAAACACATCTACGGGGATCACGTAACTAATTCCGACATGAGTTTCAACCAATTCAAAGAGCTTTGTTATAAATGTTGGAATGAGGATCGACACGGTTTTGTGGTGATCAGCAAAGATCACGAATTGAACAAGGGTCGTTACAGATGTGGCTTTGACACTTTCATAACAGATATAAATGTTGGAACGTAAGGTAGAACCTATAGTCACTTGACGATCATGGACAGAAGAGGTAGAAAAAACGTAAAACGGAAGAGGAAAAGTGGAAACGTTTTAGCTGTAAAGGAGGAAATAATTAAACTTACGAAAAGTGTTCGCAACAAATATCGCGATTTACAGCGGAACGTGGAGGATGTCGAGCGATATTTACAAGCTTCCGCTAAGCCTTTGGTCAGTCCGCTACAGAAATCCGTCGCCGAGAGTATTAAACAATCGATGCCGGTGATCAAAGAGGAAATAATTAAAAATGAACGCGGCGACGAAGCGGTTGACGTGTTTAAAAAAGAACGCGAAGCGGTTGACGTGTCGACTCAGACAGAGACTGATTTGGTTGAACAGTATTTGAGACAGTTGGCGGCCGACCGCAAAAATATAGATACGACGTACGGCGTCAGAGTTGATGGGAAAGGTGGAAAATTGTTGGGTGACAGTGCTATTTCATTTACCAGATCAAAGGTGTTGTTGAAAGATCAAAGATTCGACATCACACCTGGACTCATGGAATTACTATTCAAGCGAGTGCCTAAGAAAGAGCTAATCGAGTCTCGTGATATACAAGTTTATAAAAAGATGCTTTTAATGACCAATGCCCATAGGCAAATGTATTCTGCTGGAAAACCCATCAATGCAAACAAAGGTAAAAAATATCTTTATGTAATACAAAGTATGTTTGCGGAGCCCGCCCAGCCTACCGCCTCTGGCAGCGGTTTGGATAGTGTTAAAAATGTAAACACTTTGGTGAATCGTCTTAGATTGTTGGTGATGTCGGAAAACGCCGGTCACACGGGACATTCAAAAGAGTTTGCTGAAATAGTTGATCTTTTGCGATTGTATAAAATCATACGTTGAAGGAAGAAAAGGAGAAAATAATTGACGAACTTCATAAACAGGCGAGGAAACGATTCCCACGGCGAAGTGTCTATGTAAAAGGATTTGACGACTTGTGGCAAATTGATTTAATTGACATGCAAAACTATGCTAAAATCAATGGAGGATATAACTACATATTGACTGTAATTGATGTGTTATCAAAGTACGCTTGGGCTAGTAGTCTTCGTGACAAATCGGCGAGTACTGTGACGGCTGCCATGAAAAATGTTTTACTTAAAAGTAAACCGCGAACGCCCAAGAATATACAGTCTGACGACGGGAAGGAGTTTTTCAATAAACAATTTTCCGCTTTGATGAAACAGCACAACATAAACCACTATAGCACTTTTAGTCCGTTGAAA
Organism: Neoaliturus tenellus; assembly: GCA_030545055.2. Classification (NCBI taxonomy): domain Eukaryota; kingdom Metazoa; phylum Arthropoda; class Insecta; order Hemiptera; family Cicadellidae; genus Neoaliturus; species Neoaliturus tenellus. The sequence goes on along the minus strand of CM061533.1, from coordinate 69,189,146 downwards.
GCTTCAGTGGTGGAGCGTTTCAATCGCACTAAAAAGACGTGGCTGTACAAAGCGTTCGGCGTGCAAGGAACATATGTGTGGAGTAAAAATGGACTTTTAGACAAACTGTTGGCGAAGTACAACGCGCGAGTACATCGTTCGATCGGCATGAGACCAAAGGATGTGAAACGAAAACATGAGAAAATGCTTTTAGAAAAGTTAAACAATCGTGTTGTGGTGAAAGTGAAAAAACCTCGTTACAAAGTCAACGATGTGGTAAGGATTTCCAAATTTAAAACACAGTTTGAGAAAGGTTATACGCCTACTTGGACTACTGAATTGTTTATCATAGACAAGGTGCGTCGCACTAAACCTCATGTGTACATGCTACGTGACGTTTATGGTAAACCTATTCGCGGAGCGTTTCATGAGGCTGAACTTCAAAAGACCAACTATCCGGACACGTATTTAGTGGAAAAAGTGTTGAAAATAAGAGGCAATAAAGTTTTTGTGAAGTGGCTAGGTATTGAGGAGAAATCTTGGATATAAAAGTGCGGTTGTACCGAGCGGGGTTGTCAGAACACTATGAGACACCATACTATAGACAAATTCGGCCGAATGGCTTTCCCTACACGACGTGGGGACGGACAGGAACAGCTAAAACTCGCTTTGGACGGCACACATTATGATGTACGCAATAAAAGGCTAAGATATGTTGCTGAACCAGAAGAGCCACACGACAGTGTTAACAAAAGATATATTGAGGATAATTATATTTCAAAAGTAGATTTTAATAGTAAAATCTATATTCTATTATATATATACTATATTCTATATATAGTATATATATAATATATACTATATATATATATATTCTATATATAGTATATTATATATAGAATATATACTATATTCTATTCATAGTAAATAGAGCGGCTTTGGAAAGTGATTTTGTTTTAAAACCAGACCTTGAAAACAATTATGTTCCACGAAGTGATTTTGAAAGTAAATATGTTTCCGCTTTAAGTCAATTAGAAAATCAGGTTGCGAGTCTCGATACACGAGTAACTCAATCGATAACAGATTTAGAAAATAAATGTCAAACCACAAATTTGGAAAATCAGGTAGCAGCACTCGAGACACGAGTAACTCAATCGATAACAGATTTAGAAAATAAATGTCAAACCACAAATTTGGAAAATCAGCTAGCAGCACTCGAAACACGAGTAACTCAATCGATAACAGATTTAGAAAATAAATGTCAAACCGCAAATTTGGAAAATTGGCTAGCAGCACTCGAGACACGAGTAACTCAATCGATAACAGATTTAGAAAGTAAATGTCAAACCACAAATTTGGAAAATCAGGTAGCAGCACTCGAGACACGACTAACTCGCTTGATAACAGATTTCGAAAAACAGGTGAAAACGCTCGAGGATCAAGTGAATAAGTTGAGACTGACTTGTCTACAACTGGACACACAGCCATACCCTGTATGGGATTGCAAAAGATTTAGAATGGCAAACTTGGGAGCCGCAATAGAACTAACCGATGCCACCAATTTGTCCCAGACATGTCAATATGATGAATCTGTGGGTAATTTCAGATGTGGAACGCGTACATTTAATCTAGTCGACAACAGTGCAAATGCGCCAGTTTTAGTAGCTGGAGTAACACCGGATAACAATAACGTATTTTACTTGTACGGTACGGATAAAGAATTTGTCCCCACTACTTCGTTGAGGTTTTTCGAACGAAATAAACAAATATATGACTACCAGGGCAGACGATTGAAGTGGGATTCAAATGGGAATATTGACCTTGTTCCTTGAACGCGTTCAGACTGGTGGCCACGCGACTGGTGGAGGGGAAGCACTCGCGGCGCACTGTTCATTGTGGTCGTGACCTTGTACCTTGAACGCGTTCAGACTGGTGCGGCTGGTGGAGGGGGAAGCACTCGCGGCGCGCAGTTCATTGAGGTCGCGCGTGCACGATGGAGTCCGCCGCGCCAAGTATACCCGCGCCTCGTAAGGATATCAACAAGTTGAAACGTAAACGTTCGCAATCAGTGTCGGCGTCGGCTAAGCGATGTAGACCTGCCACGGAGGACCAAGAAGCAGCTATGAACCTGGAAGCGATTTTAGCCGAACTAGACGTGTTTAATCCTCCACCACCCAAGCCACAAGTTCACTACTACACGACCCAGCAACCCGAAGTGCGGCTAGCAGAACCGGCGCCGCCCCCTCAAGATACATACGAATCTGCGGCTCAACAGCCAAAATTGTTACTTAGACAGATGTACAGATTGTCAAACCAGGCGGATGCAGTTATCGGTTTAGAGTCCACCGGCAGTTTTAATTCTTCAATATATGTAGTTAATACAAAAACATTTATAAAGTTCACCTTGGAAGATCTACTGAGTCTGCGAAATGTCGCTGTGATATTGGACACTTATTTTAACAATGAAACAAACTTTGTAAATTTTTACTTTGATACTGTGCTTATTAAGCCTGTCAGTGGTGGAACTATTGGCATTTCAAACTATCAAGTGAGGAAATTGCCCCATCGCTCATCACTGGAAGAAGCCGACAGTCTGTTGTGTCAATCTTCCACCTTAGTACTACATTCGAGCGGGTGGACGGCCTTCAAGAGAATTTTTGATTGCATCGAAAATTACTATCACATCTGTGACGAGTGTTCTGCCCTAGTGCGAAATCTTATTTCAAGATATACCAGATACTTCACCAAACACTACAGAAGTTCCGCTATGATGGTCGCTGCCAAAAGTATTAATAACACTTTGTTGAAAATTCCAACAGAGACTGAATATTATATCCGCAAGGATTTACCACTGTTCCTCGTGGCATTCAACCAGAATCGTTTACCATTTTCACAAGACCTTTGGTTTCAGCCCACGCCACTGCAAGAAGCATTGATGTCATTCGTCGACGCGGAAGTTCGTCGTTTTTGCTTTTTGGACATTTGTGAAGGTGTTTTTGATGAACTTAAATATGATTGTATTAAATGGTGAAACTTGGTAATGTTTGCTTCAATATACAGCATGTAAAACTATTTTTGTGTAGTTATTTTACTACACTGAAAAAAAACATGGGTGAAAAAAAACAGTTATTAATATAAAAATGGCATTTATTAGAACTTCAAAATTTGTTTACAATTTTAAGCTTATGCTAATATTTTTTACAATAACAAGATTCTCAATTTTTTTTACAATGCTTGGATGCCGCCAATATTTCTGTGTCCCAAAAAATCATTCGGTTACAATACAAAAACTCTACATGGGTTACACAGAATCGACATTCTATGGATTTTAAGTAGTGAAATTGAGAATATTTCTGTAAAATATGGTACAAAAGAAATACACATAATCATTTTAACAATTGAACAATAATGAACATTTTTTTAAGATTCTCTATTTTTTACAATGCTTGGTTGCCGCCACTGTGTCCCATCATTCGGTTACAATGCAAAAACTCTACAAGGGTTACACAGAATCGAACAAAAGATTTTAAGTAGTGAAATTGAGAATATTTTTGTGACATATGGTACAATGCAAAAGAAATACACATTATCATTTTAACAATTGAACAATAATGAACTTGGCAGAAAACTCCTCGTACACAATATGAGCATTTCTGCAATATTCTCATTATTTACAAATAAGGATCAAAAATTTGAAATTTTTCGCTTACATTTATCTCTGCATCAGTGTCATTCTCATGGTAATTGGAGTTATCCCTACAGCTTTCCCAATCGTACAATTTAAATAAAGGTTGTAATACGCACCATTGACACCAGTTCTCTTCCAATTGTAAAATGGTGGAAATAAAAAGCTTGGGAGTAGTTTCACAATGTTTTAAAACTTTGAAAAATCGCCAGTTCATTTGTTGCCAGTAGCTGTCATAGTAAAAATTATACCATAAAAAAAACATAGTATAACTTGAAGATTGGGTTTCTTATTTCAATAAGAAATAACACTCACATAATTCTGTCACATTATTCATTTACTTGGGTTTAAATCATAATTTTTATAAATACATAACAAAAAGATTCTACATTATTGAGCTATGCCTAATTAGTTTACAATTTTGATCCTAAACAAATTAATGACATTTTTTGAATGAATTTATGGATAAAGGAAGGAATTGAAAGGGTTGTTGTTCCCCATGTCTTCAGCCCTAAACAAAGAACAAAGCACAATCCGCGCTATAATTAACCGTAAAACAAATATAATTTATAAATTAAGATTTTGTTTGATAATAAGTAATCAGTTAACCCCAATAATGCTCGTCAGACAGACCACATAGAAATCATAATTGTTATAAAGAAATTAAAAATGATAGTGAAAGAAGTTAAGTTTAAATTTGTACCTTTCTCAGAAGGGTCTGTAGGCGCGCTGATGTGAGGTGACGCACCGCTGGCCGCCGGTCGAGTAATAATAACGATCTATGAATACAATAAACGGAACGAAATCTATCCCCACTCCTCTGTGCTTTATTTTGATTGGTCGACACACTAACAACAAGCAGAGGCATCAGCTGATCTAAACTTCTCTGTCTTTAGACAGAATAAAATAATTCATTTTGTCTGATCGAGCTTACAAAAAATATTGGAAAAATTAATAATTAGTTTGGTTTGCACTAATAAAAACTAAATACATACGGTACATCTTCCCCCCTCAATTTTGACAATATTTTTTTTTTGGACACAATTATAAATTCTACTGAGTACACACAAAATCAGTAATATTTCAATCGAAACCAAAGCCTAAAAACTGAAAATAATCACACTTCAATACACACACAAAGGTTCAAGGTCATTAAAGTCTTTTGGAATAACCAATTGTCATACAGAGCTTGATGAATGTCCTTCTCCGACGAGCACAGTGTAGGCAGACTGGCAACATGGGTCCTTCCTTCGGCAAGCTGCTTGTAGACGTCCCCGTAGACAGGAAGGGGTACAATGGTAAGGATAGGAATGGGTTTCCCTATTGAAATTTGTTTTATAGAGTGCAAAATTATCATTCATTTTTTTATATTTTTTATTTCATCTTAAGACCCTTATTCAATCCCCATTTAGTGTTCTGGTAAAGTTCACTACCTCCATTTAAATGTAAAAGATATTAAAAAAAGATACTCAAACAAAAACTCTCAATTCACACAAAATATGTAGAACAACTAAAGTTTCTTATTTCATTATAACCCTTTTTTTATAACAAAGATTTGCAAATTTTTTATTTGTCATTTAAAGTTTATTGTCAAGTAATTATTATATTTGCGTATGTCCGTAGATAGAGTGCAGTAAGTAAGGAGGGCCCGTCAAGTATTGTCTAAAAGAATGTCAATAAATAAAGTATAAGCATTCACGCATCATTCGTTCACAATCACTCTCTCTCAATTATTCGTCGTCTATAGAAATAAATAGTAAAGTCCAGTGTTAGAAATAGTGGTCTTGCAAATCAATAAATTACCAAAATTCTTCCAATTGTATTGCTATCTTATTCTATTTCAATTGAAATAACTCTTTACAAAACCTTTATCTAGTTGACTATCTTTATATTGTGTTTCTTTGTACCACAATATCATTAGCGATAAAGACATTTTTGTTCCTCTATTACAAAACAAACCTTTTCAGGGACACATATTTTAAATACACAAATATTCAACATACAAATAATCCTATAAATTCTTCTAACTATCCAAGAATTGAAGGAATGTTATCGCTGCATATTAAGCGTCCATTAAACAATTTTCACTTGTAATTCTTGAGTCACATTAATTCTTCTGTATCCTAAATATGCTTTACAATTTCCCTTTTTATTCAATTGAATAGTCATTGTCCGAGAAAATAATGTCAGCATAAATAACATTAGGCATTACGAAAATTATTACTTTATACTCTTTTGACCATCTCGCAGGTGGTGTAACAGTATTGATCAATAATTAAAGTGACACTGTTTTACTTTTAAACTTGAGTTCAACTAAACATGTTAAATGTTCATATAGCTTCATACCACGTCTGGTTACGCTATTAAGTCAGTGTTAATGTTATGTCGAATAACATATTTTCTTTTACTTAGGCCTAATTAAGTTAAAACAATTATTTACAAATGCGCATTATCTTAATATTACTATTTACAGTATTTACATATATACCGGTATAATTATAAGCTATTTACAAACATCAGCTTTATTTCACACCTTCTGAGATCGGGCTGTTGAGTTAATTATCATTGTTTCATTCCTAGCTTAAGTTGACTAATATGCGCTCTCTTTATTACTGACAAATCAGATTCAAGCTGTAAGAGAACGGTTACCGGTGATAAGAAATACAAAATTCTATATGGTCCTGTATACTTAAAATCCATTTTGCTTTGGTATGAATCAATTTTCTTACTAAGCGTTTGGCTCTCTAAGTAAACAGTACTTCCTACAGTAAAAGGGTGCTTTATACGATCTTGATTGTATTTCAAACGGTTTTTATTTTGACTCACAGATTTCTTTAAATTTTTTATTGCTTTACTAAAGTTTGCCTTTACTTGGTCCTGACTTAATTTACTATCCAACAGATCAGACATACGCCATAAATTGCTTAAGCTATGGTTAGGCTTATGATTAAACATTAGTTCAAAAGCTGTAAATTTAGTACTATCACAAACAACTGTGTTCAAACTTAATTGAATGTACTTAATATCTACATCCCAAGATGGCTGAGTGTCATGATGAAAGGCTCTAATTTGTTGTTTAACAGTTCTTAAAAATCTCTCGGCAATGTTTGGGTTTGGTCTATAGGGTACTAATTTATAATGTTCTATTGAATACTGAAACATAAATTTCTTGAATTCTACACTTTTAAATGCAGGACCGTTATCAGAAACCAATCTCCTACATGAACTGAAATTATTAAATATTACACTTTCTATCTTACTGATAACAGTTTTGGACTTGGTATCTCTTATATGAATTAACCACACATACTTTGTAAATGAGTCGACCACAATTAAAATGTGTTTGTTACCTAACTTTGATCGCACTAATGGCCCTGCCGTGTCTACATACAAAGTGTCTAAAGGTGCTGTTGCGTGAGATGAGATTAAATCTCCCTCATACCTGTGTTGTGGAGGCTTCGATTTAAGACATACCTCACATTTCTTTACTCTATTGCGAATTTCCTGAATTAAATTTGGTCTTATAAAATACTCAATAATTCTTGATACTGTTCTATTTTGACCAGGATGGCCTCCAAAAGGGGTACAATGGTAATATGTAAAAATTAAATCTATTAGACTTATTGGTACATAAATTTTTCCTTTACTTCGAGCAGATTTACGGTACATTAGTACATTGTCTTTCATATAAAAGTTTTCCTTATTACTCTTGTTCTTAATACTTTGAATAATCCTTGCACATTCAGGATCTGACCTTTGATGTTCTGAAATTTTCACAAAAGCTAATGGCACATCTGTAATTACATTAACACAACCTTTGACATATCGTTTACTTACAGAACTAAATTTTTTACTGGTTTTACTTTTTACTACATTTATGATGCGTGGGTCGGACTCTACTTCTATTATTTCAATTTGATTGTCATCTAACTGCATACGTGACAAAGCATCCGCTACAGGATTGTCCTTACTCTTAACATGAAGTACCTTAAATGGTAAAGCTAATATTTGTTCTGTCCATCTAGAGATTTTACCAAGTTTTTTAAAGTGTCCTAAGACCCAAGATAAGGCATGATTATCAGTGATCAGATAAAATGGTTGTAGTTCTAAGAACATATAAAATTTCTTGATACTTAAAACAACAGATAACGCCTCTTTTTTATAAATACTCATATTACGCTCAGATTCTGAAAACTTCTTGCTATAAAAGGCAACTGGCAATTTATCTCCCACATCGTTACATTGCATTAATGTCGAACCAGCCCCGTAAGAAGAAGCATCTGTATACAAATAGAATGGCTTTTGAAAGTTCGGGATTGACAATACAGGTGGATTCATTATTGCTTCCTTAAGTTTAACAAAGCTTTTGTCACATTCTTCAGTCCACACAAATTTTGAGCGCTTCCTTCGAAGCTCATTTAACGGTGCTGCTAACTTAGCATAGTCTTTAATATATTTTGAAAAATAATTAACCATTCCAATGAAAGTCCCTACCTGTTTACTGTTCTTAGGTGTACTAAAATTGCGTATGGCTTCTGTTCTACTTGGATCTATTCTGATTTCGTTTTTGGAAATTATATTCCCTAAATAACTAACTTCAGTGTGGAAAAGTTTAACTTTCTTTGGGTTCACAGTTAAGTTATGCTTGCTCAACCTGTCTACAACTTCAGTTATATGCTGCATATGCTCTTCTTTTGTCTTAGAGAAAATTAACAAATCGTCCACAAAGTTTAACAGATATTCAAATTTGATATCTCTAAATATTCTGTCAAGGTATGCACTTAACAAACCTGAACCACAATGCATTCCGTAAGGCAGACGGTTAAATTCAAAGAGGGATACGCCATTGCTAAAAGCTGTTAAATGTTTACTCTTTTCTGACAGCGGTATTTGTAAAAAGCTGTTTGAGAGATCTATAACTGAAAAGTATTCTGCATTTTGCAAATATTGGTAGTATTCCTCCATGTTCCCAAGTGGGTGATTAACCCTTACAATTTTCTCGTTTAGTTTTGAGTAATTAATAACTAATCTATGAGACTTGTCTCCTTTAGAGACTAAAAAAGATGGGGATGAATAACTCTAAATTTTAAATTATTTAAACACCAATATACTTCTTAGTTTTTTATTTTTACGGAAGGCCTTTCGATAGACAAGCTATCATCATCAGCCGTACCGTAAACTAAAACAAAATTTGTAAATAAATATTGTAAATTTACCAAATAACATATGATACTTAAATTAAAATTAAAATTTAACATTTTGGATTCAATAGGCCAATAAATTATACAAATCAAATTAGTTTATAACAAAGTTAAGAAGTTGAGAATTTTGAATTGGTGGAGTATCAATGTTCATTAGGTTCCCTTGATGTTCTTTTAAAATTTTTATTGATTCCCATGTGTTAAGTTTGGTCGAATTGTTTATAGGTTTTATTAATTTAACTGTTTTAACCGTATGGTTATTCAGCACACAATGATTTGCCACTGCACTTTTGTCTGTTTTTTCTAATTTTAAGTCCCTAAAATGTTCTTTAAATCTTGTTTTTATGCTTCTTTTTGTTTGTCCAATATATTTCATGGGACAATTTTCACATTGAATTTCATATATTCCTGATTTTTCATCTTCAGAAATTTTGTCTTTGGGGTTATTTAACAAAAATTTTAAATTGTTTCCTGTGGAAAAACTTACTTTATTGTTAGTTGTTTTTTCAAAATGACATTTTATTTTATTCGATAACTGAGGATTAGTGTACTTGACACTAATCCATTTAATTTGTTCGTTTTCACTGTCAATGTTTTTTAAAGTTGTTCTTTTCTCTTTATTTTTCTTCTTCTTTACGTTTTTTATCATATTAGTAACAATTTCTGGCTTGAACCCATTGAAAACCGCAACTTGTTTTAGATATGATACTTCTTTGTTGTAATTTTCTTTTGACATAGGTGTATTTATTAGACGATAAATTAAACTATTGAAAGCCGATTTCTTTTGAGATTGTGGATGATTTGAGTCGTAAGTAATGTATCTTTCCGTACTAGTTGGTTTTCGGTAAATATCATATTCAATTTTGTTTTCTTTTTTAGTTATCATTAGATCTAAAAATGGTAATTTGTTGTTTTCTTCTGATTCATATGTGAACTTGATGGAACTATATTTAGAATTTATAACATTAAGGAAATCTTGTAGGTTTTGGTCCTTATTGAAAACAGCAAACACATCGTCTACATATCTTATCCATATTCTGGGAAAGTAGGTTAAGGATTCTTTTAAAGAGATTTCAAAATTACTCATGAATATATCGGCTATTAGACATGATAATGGATTTCCCATAGCAGTTCCATCCGTTTGTTTATAAAATTTACTATTAAATAAGAAAATATTTTGGGACATGCATAGATTCACTAATAGTATATATTCGTCGATTACATCTTCATTAATTTTTATGGATGTTAGCCAATGTTTGATCATTTCAATAGTCTCTTTGATTGGGACATTTGGATACAGGGATGTTACATCAAATGAAATCATGTATTCATTTTCCTTAATTTCAATATCTTTTGTTTTGGAAATAAATTCTTCTCTATTTTTAATTGACATTGTAGGATATTTTTCAAGAGATTTAAATTCGTTTACTAACCATTTTGCAATAAGATACGTAGGAGAATCTATGCTTGAAACGATAGGTCTCATTTTCTTTCCTGGTTTATGAATTTTGGGTAGGCAATAAAGTCTTGGCATTTTTGGGTTTGATACAATCAAATGACTGTACAGTTTTTGGTCATTAAGTAAAATTTTGCAGTTTTTGATTGATTCTTTGACTATTCTTACGTGTTTTGCTAATGGGTTTTTATCACATTCTATATAAGTACCTTCTTGAAGCATATTTTCAACTCTTTCGTAGTAATCCTGTTTATTCATTATTACTATTGCATTACCTTTGTCTGATTTTAAATAAAAAACATCTTTGGAATTAAGGCTCTTTATTGTATGGTAATAACTTTTATTTCTAGTTTTATTTTTAATTTGTCCTTTCTTAAAACTTTCAGAAGATAAAAATGAGTATAGGCCATTGTCTATTTGACTTTTTTGATTATTTGGTAAATACTGAATGTTTGAAATTACATCAGCGACAGTGGATTCTAAGTTATAGATGAATAACTACTTATAGAATTCCTTATAATTCCCTGATTGAGCAAATCGTCTAAAATAGCTTTCATTTCTTTCATTTTAGTTGGATGCACAGGGTATGGCTTTAAATTTACAACTTCATTATCTTTAAGTTGAATCTCATACTCAAAGTCAAGAGCTTTACCTATTTTTGTTGTAAAAACATTAGAATAACGCCTCATCAATTTTTGTATTGGTTCTTTCATATCAAGACAACCGATATCTAAACTGTCTGTTTGTTCTGATTCGTTTATGCTAGACAAACTAACAATGCTAGTACCTTTCTTTAAAGCAATTTTAACATTTGGTTGGAACTTAAAGTAGCAATTACCACCATTTAGGTCTATTAACATTCCTGTATCTTTGATGAAAGGACTCCCTAATATTAGCTCACACGCTAATTTTCTCAATACTGCGTACTTTACAAACCATGAAAAATTCTTTATTTTAATTTTTATAATACAGTGACCAACTATCTGAATTTTACTGTTATCTGCTCCGACACAATTAGAATGATTATTGTCAATTTGGGTGACTAATTTCATACCCTTTAACTTATTGTATAGCTCTTCACTTATAGCGTTAACACACGCGCCGGTGTCTAGTAGTGCTGTTACAATGAATGGATTTCCTTCTGCGCGGCTACCGGACGTCAATTGTACTGGGATTGTTGGCAATTCGGTGAATAAATTTGCTTGGGGGATTCCAATTTTATTCGATATTCGACGCTGCACTCTCTTGATCTTTACTAGTTCTTTTTTATTATATTTTGGCTGGCTAGGTATATTTTTACACTGACCTACATTATAAGTTGTTTGACATTGACCTTCATTTGATTTACAATTTCGGTTTACACACTTATTCGATTTGTTTTCTCGATTTGCTGACAACTGACCTAGGGAAAATTTTTCATTATTATTTACAAGACACATTTCCGGAATTTTATTTACATTCAAAAAATCTTCCCTGCAATTTAGTTTTTTGACGTTGGCTTTCTATTACAATGTCTCGCTATGTGCCCTTTTCGACCACAAGAAAAGCATGTTCTATCTCCCGAAACTGTTCTAGAAACATCACTTCGAGTATTATGAACAGTTGTTTGATTTCGTTCACTATTATAACGTAAGTTATTCTTGATTTCTACACTCTGACAATGCAAACACGCTCTTTCAAGATCCTCGATTGTGTCTAGCTTACTTACTAATGACAAATTTACTCTGCATTTTGGATTCAAACCAATTATTAACAATTCCACTAACTCAGACTCACTATACGAACAATCTAGTAGTTTAGAAAATTCCTTAACTCTGTGAATGTACAAAGGAAGTGCCTCATTACTGTCCTGAGGACGGGTTACATAGAACTTAATCAAATCGTCCTTAACATTTATAGGTATGAAAAACTTTAAAATTTCTTTCTTAAGTGTTTCTACATTTTGATCCTTATTTTTCAATACTAGATCAAGAAGAGGGGATTGCGTTTTTGTTACAAATACCTCAATTACTTGCTTGTCTGAAAGGCTAGTTTCGTTCTTTACCTTAAATAATGTACGTAAGAAATCTATTAAGTCTTTTACAACTAACCCATTACATACTTTCAAATCTTTTAAATATGTTTCGAGTGGGTTCGGTAATTTCCTGTACATGTTGGGATCAAACGGTAGGTGGGATGCCGCACAGGGTTGAATAGCAGGAAGGGAAGCACCCAAGCTACTCGGTTCACCTGGAGCTTCCGGAGGTGGATTGGATAGATTGGAATGTACATTTACCGTCCCTTCTTCCCTAGGTTTACTTTCCTTTAAAAATACATCCTCAAAATTTTCTTCTTCAATATTAGATTCACTTAATTTACGTACAGAAGTCTCCAATGCCTTTTGATCAACCTTTAGTTCATTAAACTTATCTTTAACAATTTTGTACCTATTTGACAAAGCTATTCATTCTTCCTTTTCACTCTCTGACAAAGTAAAATGCGTTAAGGTATTTATTCTAGTTCGACAGTGGTTGATACGAGCATCCTGCCTAGCAATATCGATTGGTCTACTATTATAATTTATTTCTAGAGCTTTCTCTTTAGTTATGGCTAATTTGTTGGAAATTAATTCTATTTCATCAACCAGATTTATTTTACCCAAAATATTTTCATGCTTAGCTGGTACATTTTGCTGCAAGGTTTGTCTTAAAATTTTTCTTAAATCAGAAACAGTGCTTTTCTCGTCTAATTCGATGTTCCTTAATTTTAACTCATAAATTAATTCGTCTTTGACTAGCAAGTCAACCTTTAAACCCATTTTAATTTTTTTTTTATAGTATCTTGTTATGAACACTAATTTAGACCGATCAAATACAGTACATAGACTTAACAATAGGCCTATTCTTTATTTAATTTACAGCGGTTGTTACGATATCATGATTAAATAAAATTACAACAAAAACCCAAGTATTCAAGCAGAGTCGCGCAATTGTTATACCATAAAAAAAACATAGTATAACTTGAAGATTGGGTTTCTTATTTCAATAAGAAATAACACTCACATAATTCTGTCACATTATTCATTTACTTGGGTTTAAATCATAATTTTTATAAATACATAACAAAAAGATTCTGCATTATTGAGCTATGCCTAATTAGTTTACAATTTTGATCCTAAACAAATTAATGACATTTTTTGAATGAATTTATGGATAAAGGAAGGAATTAAAAGGGTTGTTGTTCCCCATGTCTTCAGCCCTAAACAAAGAACAAAGCACAATCCGCGCTATAATTAACCGTAAAACAAATATAATTTATAAATTAAGATTTTGTTTGATAATAAGTAATCAGTTAACCCCAATAATGCTCGTCAGACAGACCACATAGAAATCATAATTGTTATAAAGAAATTAAAAATGATAGTGAAAGAAGTTAAGTTTAAATTTGTACCTTTCTCAGAAGGGTCTGTAGGCGCGCTGATGTGAGGTGACGCACCGCTGGCCGCCGGTCGAGTAATAATAACGATCTATGAATACAATAAACGGAACGAAATCTATCCCCACTCCTCTGTGCTTTATTTTGATTGGTCGACACACTAACAACAAGCAGAGGCATCAGCTGATCTAAACTTCTCTGTCTTTAGACAGAATAAAATAATTCATTTTGTCTGATCGAGCTTACAAAAAATATTGGAAAAATTAATAATTAGTTTGGTTTGCACTAATAAAAACTAAATACATACGGTACAAAATCTAAATCATTTGTATTATTGATACATTCAGGTCTACAATTTTGCAAAAAACACAATCTGCACAACTTATACGAGGTGTTGACATTTCCTATTTGAAACTCATAATAATTGAAAACTACATGTCCTATTTCACGATAAGGCGACCAAAATTCGGGAAATCTATCATGAGAATGTGAAATTAACATTATAAATTCAAACTTGTCTAAGGTATAAAAATCTAAATATTCATATTCTGTAGGACTTTCAGGTGTGTCTGTTTCGTTCATACAATTTTTTTTAATTTGAATTCTTAAATCTCTTTGTATCGAGACTGGTAGGTTTGATATAACAGGTAATTCGTCAATGCTATCTACATTTTTATTGGTAGGGTCTATAGCACGACATAGGGCTTTTGCCGCTAGCTCGCGTCAGCATTGTCGTCTGTCATGTCGCCGTCCTCCTCAGCGCTGCGATCGCGGATTGAATAATGACCCCAAGCCAATGTTCGGATCCGCAGGGCAATATGTAACGTTTATCGTCATTGCAAGTGAGTGATTTTTTCTCTACATTCATTGAAAAAAGTTGAAACTTTTTTCCTTCGTATCAGGTTAAATTTAGCTTTCCCTTGTTCCTTACCGAATAGAGCGTCTTTGTAGTTTTGAAACCTCAACTGACGCGATACGTACGATTTTTTCAATCCCTTAGCTTTACGCTTTTCCTCATCGGTCTCGTCTGAACTGAACCTGAACGAGTACATTTTTGAACGTAGACTAATCCATTCGTACATGAATTTCCAATTATTTTCCTCTTTAAATGTTCCCGGTCTGCCTTTGTTCGCGGTGTCACTTACTTCATCGCTTGGAAAGTTCGACAAATCCAGGTGGCGAGACAGCGAAGGCTGCTTAAAAATCTCAATCAAGTTTCTTTGGCTAGTCAAATGGTAATTAATTCCATCGGTATCCAGATAGACTAATTGTAACACGTCTGGAGGTGCAAAGTGTTTTTTCATAACATCATAGTGAAATCATAAACATGGACTTTAGAAATATCCAGAATAGTCTGTCCTATGTAGGTGGGTTTGTTCATCAGCACACTTTGTTTGCGCAAATGAACGGCCGTAACTGTGTCTGATATAATAATTCTGTCCAAAAACCGTGGCTGACGAATGAACTTTTCCAACGCCCGCTCCGTATTGACTAACCTTATGTCGACTCGTTTTCTAACTTGTTCTATGGTTTTCCCGAATACCGAGTTCATTATAAGCTTGTAAAAGGCTTTGGAAAATTCGTCCGACGCTTGTTTTCTCAACTCGGCATTGACTTCAATAAATCGCTTCATCCAACATGATTGAGAAAACGACAAGGCGCGATGAACTTTAGTGATTTTTAAACCCAGTCGCACTGCTTGTTGAAAGACTGTGTAGTGCGCGATGTAACGTTCTTTATTTTCTAAAGTGGCTATGAGTTTTTTCATTTTTCCCCCACTCGGCGGGACAGAGAGAATGGCCAAGGGGGGAAGCTCTTGAATGGAATCGTGAATATCATCAGGATATTTAATGCTGCACTCCAATAAATAACCCTTGGGCGCGTCTTTGGGTAAATTTAGCCAATCGAGATTTTCCACATCTTCAAATTTAAAATCACCCGAAGGAAGTGGGAGGGTCATTGAATAACCATATAATGACGTACAATCCAGGTACATCAAATAACTAGTTTCCTCGTTGGAATTGAAATCACTAGATCGAGTGAGAAACGCATTGTTCGCCTTACAGTAACGCAAACAAGACTGAACTAACCCGCCACGCACGGCTGACTCGACCATTAAAATTTGATCATAATCGACCATGAGTTCTAATTGCACTTTGGTCATGCGTAGCATCGCGCGAAACGCCAATCCCGGCACCGTGTATTGATGTATTCTGCAATCTATTTTGTACGCGTCCAAACAACGTTTTCTAAAAGATGTTAAAACGTCAATCAACAAACAAACATCCAGGCTTAGATAGAATTTATGATACTCGCCGAAATTTTTCATATTCAGCTCACTGAAAACTTTTTGCGCGTGCGCATAGTCACTGTCTGAACATTCTTCTTCATTCAATTGGTTGAAAAACATTTCACGAGGCGGCAGACAGGTTTCATTAAACACTTCCTCCGTTTTTACATAGTCATACGGATAGACAGATTTTCTTTTTATCAATTTAACTTTATCAGGTGGAACAAGTTTAGAACTTTCAATCAATTCGGACAAGTCAAGGGTGTTCACAAGTGTGGCTAGCGACGCCGGCATGAGACGAAAACTGTCTAGAAACCTCAACCAAATGCGGTTGATTCGCACTGATATTGAAATAAAGTGTTCCTTGTTACTCGGTATTGCACGGATTTCGTGTCCCTTGAGAACTGCTAGGTTTCTAACGATAAAACTTTGATCATAGTTTGAAAAATTATGAAAATAAACTGGTATGAAATTAGGTATCTGACATCTCAAATTACAACGATTACAAAGTGCGTACCTGTAGTTACCAGTGATGTGACAGTGATCGGCATTCTTAAGAACGTTCGGAGAGTTGAAAGGGATGTTACACAAATCGCAACACGTGGCTTTATCATGTTTTTCTTTTTCTTCATTGGACAATGGTTTCATCGGCACGGCCGGTTTTGTATTAAGTGTTTCAACTTTTTGCGCAACACTTTTCATATACAGTAAAAAACTTTCACCCGCGTTTTCAGTCAAAACAACGTGCGGTTCCGTCAATATACCTACTTCGACCAACACACTGTCTGAAAGTGTTAGTGATTTAATTAACACGCAAAAAGAATTCGCTTCGTGTGTTTGGTAAATCGCATTGTTAGTGTTTACAGTAGGATGGAGAAACGCTTCAAAGTCCACCGCGACAATGATAGGGACGGGTATTTGTGTTTCAAATTCTTCAAATTTCAACACGTTTTTGCCTACTTCTGGTAATCGTATAGGGGTGGGCGCGTATTTTTCACACATAGCAAGGTGTGAGTCCAACCATGTTTTACTATCTGGCTTACATCTGCGAGTTTCCTTAAAACAGAAACATCTCTTGCAAATAGTTATTTGGCTAGTACCTTTAGTCACCTGGGGCCTGATCAGTGTTTTAAAATCACTAATATAAACATAGTGACTGCCGATTTGTTATCAGTTACAAGCAACAAGTCAAAATGATCTGTTAACTCTTTTTTGGCAAGACGAAGAGGTGTTATATAACCATCCATGCCGCACTCGAAAATAGACACCGAACAGTTTCGGTTATTCTTTTCAAATTTTGCAACATCACTAACTTTTAGAGGAAATGTCAACCCCTCGTAGTTGTAGTGAAAATCAATATTTTTAAAATTCTCTTCAGTGAGTACTGTTTTGTAATCTACATTCGGCATGTGTTTCACTTCAAGGGAATACATAAAGCATAAATCATCGCGATTGCGAATGTTAATTGTGGAGCGCCTGTTTTTCAGCCGTTTCGGCAAATCTATAAACCCTTTACCTTTAAGTAAATTTTTATATTTCAAAGCACTTACTCTAAGAGTGATGCTGAGCGGCAATTGAAGCGTCCAGCCAGACCCTTTGGTTTGAAGGCTTGCTTCCTCTTCCATCAGCTTTTTGGAATCACGGATGAGCAGGCGTAAAGTGTCCTGGGTCCGTCCTATGATGCAGCGATTGGCCGTCTTGAAATTGAAGTCCTCCGTCTCGCCTTCGGGATGATCGTATGCGGCGTTTAATACCATGTTGAATTTGAGGGAGCTAGTGATGTCTTGCTCTCGCTGTAGTACGTCATCGAAGACCGGAATCGCCGCCTCGATGAACGACTCCAGATCCATGTAGCCGGCCGTGTTCCTGACGAGATAGTCTCTGGCGTGCTGCAGTGATTTAGTCAGCTCGTACGAGAGGCTGGTGCCGCTAGGCGGTGGGCCGGCTGCGTCGGGTGATGTTCGCCGGGGAGACTCGTGACTCGTGGCTGCACGTGGTTGTTCCAGCGACTCGTGACGGTTGCCACCAGGCGTGGCTGCACGTGGTTGTTCCAGCGACTCGTGACGGCTGCCGCCAGGCGTGGCTGCAGCGGCCAGCGACTCGTGACGGTTGCCGCCAGGCGTGGCTGCACCGGGTCGTTCCAGCGACTCGTGACGGCTAGGCGTGGCTGCAGCGGCCAGTGACTCGTGACGGCTGTCCCCGTGCTTCCGCCGTTTAGGAGACCTGTCGCTGTGTGGTGGTGACCGGTCGGACAGCGGACGCTTCCGTGGTGATGAATCCTCGCTCTCGCTGTCTGCTCTCCGCATTTGCGCCTGGATCGCCAGACATACGAGAGTATGTCTTTCTCTTGCTGATTTACTGTAAAAGTACGCTTCGCCGCATACACGGCATTTGAATGGTGGCTTCATCGCGGAGGAAATGGAACAACGAACAACTCGCGAATGCTTTTATAAGGAACACAGAAATATTGGCGGCATCTCTGCCACTCGGACGCAAAGTGTGCCGTCCGCTTCGCCAACAGGGGGTTTTGTTAACTCAGGGTGGAATCGACCTTGGTCTCCACATACCAAAAAAGGCGCACCCTCCCACCTACCTTGTTGAGCCAAGGTTGTTCGCTCAGACAACATTCTAACCAACCTCGTTTACCTTGTACGGAAAAGGTCCAGGATTTGTTCTCACGGACATGAAAAAAGAATACAGCGGTGTTGAGTCGTCCGCTCCAAGAACCACCCAGCCTCGTTTACCTTGTACTAAAAAAGTAATCCCCTTGCAGGATGTACTGGTTAACCTTTGCACAAGAGCATTAACCATCCACCCTCGTTTACCTTGTACTAAAAAAGAAAAGTAATCCCCTTGCAGGATTTTCATGTACTGGTCAACCTTCACAGTCATGAAAAGAATACAGGATTCAAGGCCAACAACAGCATACCGAGGTTATATATACACCCCTTTGTATTTCACATTTTCATTGCAAGCTAGACTCTTCGCAGAAGCTCAGCCCCAATTCGCTGCTCCCCTAAGGTATGTAATAGACTCGTTTAAGAAAAATATTTTATTTGCATTTTATATTACAAACTTTTTATTCTTCAACTCCTTCGTCTTCACTACCTATAAAAAATATAAAATCATTATAACATTTTTAACTTTCTTGTTCAAATTATTGTTTAAAATATGATACTCTTACACTAATTACAAATTTCAAATTACAAGCAACTGATATTTCTTAACCAAGCAGATTTTAGTCGAATTTTTCAAATATTTATTATCTTAAACAAAAACTCTTAAATACAAATTTTAACATAATTTATCTTTGCAAGACAAATTATTAAACTTTTTACATTCAATATTTTAGTTGCACTTATAGTATTAATAGAACATATACATAGAACGTATTATCAAACTTAAATAAGCAAATTTTGTTTTCATAACAGTCATGGAATTACTGAAAATAAAACATCTCTTATCGCATGAAAACTCTATTCTTAACGCTTGCGTTAATAATAAAATTTATTTTCGTTGACAAAACTTAAAAACGCAAAATTTAAACTTAATTGAATAACCTGTTTTCTTTTACATAAACCAATATTATTTTTAGTTTATAAAACATTTTTCCTAAGCACTGTATATTATCTTTTCTCCCAATTTGCACAGTTTAATGAAAATCATAGAAGTCATTTTTTAAATCCATATAGCTTCCTCGCATTCCTTATATTTTTCTACATGAATACAAAAACGTAAAAAAGGGTCACATGGAAGAAATGATCAAAAAAGTTTCTGATGATGTCGCACTCTACCACGAGAGCGCGCACGAGACAATAACCTATTAGATTTCATTCTGACAACACCAGCAAAGAATCATCCTTACACATATAACCTATAACAGTTTTTCATTACTGGAGCAATTCTCACAATTAAGAACACTTTTCCATCCACTCAAAACCAAATAATACTATAAAGACGTTTTAGTTTGTTTAACATATGATTCAATATCGTCATTAGAATAACATTAAAGTTTGAAAGCCCATACGACAAAGTCTTAAAAAGGATTTAATGAATTAAAATAACAATTCTTCTTAAAAAACGCTTTCTAGCAATACCCAATAAGCTAAGTAACTAATGTTTGGTAATTTAACAACACAATACTAAATATCTTCCTATCTACTATGTTTAGGCCTACTGGCGCTCTGGAGTGCTCAAGTTCAGTTTACAGCGCGCGAAAATAATTGTTTACCACTAACATGGGATGCGGCTTACGTATTCATTGAGGAACTTAAATGTCCTACCTTCAGCCATATTTGGAGGCGCGCTAGGCGGGATTGGCTGTGGGGGACTCCATTGTGTCGGCGGGCAGTGATTTATTGACAGCGGCGAGCGTTGGGCGGAGCCCGACTGGCGGAGGTGTTCGCGTGATGGCTGTCTCGGCTCGCGTAGCGGTTGTGGCCGGCTGCTTTCTTTCATTGTTAGACGCGTCGGTCCAATTGCAGCCAGGTACTCACCAGTTGAATCATATTTTGTTTCAGATGAATCTATCTAACAAGCTAAACAGTTTGAGCTCATATCAGGGCCCACGTCGCTTCGATCTGGTGACCTTAACTAAAGAAGATGGTTACTACATACTGTCAGCAAAGAAAGTGGAAACTTCGAAAGGACCAGCTCTTAGAGTAGAAATTCAATACGATGAACACACTACAGGGATTTGCTATGTTCCAAAAAGGTTTCTCACCTCCCTAACGGAGTCCGACATCGCAGAGTTAAATGTTTCTAAATCGTTCAAACTTCGATCAGACGGGAACAAAATAAATGACAGTCCTAATGTTTTCATCTATAAAACAGCCTAACACTTGTGTTGTTTTATACTTTAATTTTTTAAACATTAATAACTTTTTATCTTTATTCAGCCATACTCTTATTGAAGCTTTTAAAAACCTGTAAAACTCTGTTTCTATACTTGTGCAATTGCGTATTAGCTCCAGTATGAATGCGTAAATCGCTGTGTTTCAATAAATTAACACAAAAAATCCCTGTATTTTTATTATATCCTATTCCACATGTTAGTGTATTGCAAATTCTTACCCGCCGTGTTGTCGTACGTGTTTATTAGTACGACATCACCCCAATAGGTCAAAGTACTTGACTTACGCCGAAAAATATCTTCTAACTCCCCCAGCAGTTCAATCAGCGAACTGCCGCACCTCGCTTGAAAACAAACAACCAATTCTACACCCGACATGGTTAACTGCACTTTTCATCTGAGGCTTATATACCAAACTCCCGCCGGACCTGCACCACCGCAACAAGCAAACCGGTCCGCGCCGCTCCGCGCCTATCGGCCGAGTTGCATAATCGCCAACACAAACTGCAGTTCACCGCCGGCCGAAACCGACTGTCCGCCAAGCACCGGGGGATCCATAACCTACCACAATACTGCGATTCATACAAAACGCTGCAGCAGCCTGCAAACCGGCGGCCACCCATTGCCTGCACCTACCACGCCACGTACTCCTCAGTCATCTTATATTGGTATTTCAATCTCAGTTCAGGCACTATATATTGAGAAAACCAGCACTGTGTGACCGCCCTGCGGCGGGATCCACACATGCGATTCTTACAAAACCTTATTCCACCTGCGAGACTTCAAAACCTGTCGGAGCGGCCGGCTCCTCGCTGCTGCCCTGCACACCGCGGACGGTGCGGCGGGCACTACCTCAAATTTAATAGTTTCACAAACAGAATATAGTTACAGTTCAAAATGTGCAGGCAGCGAAAAACCTGGCTCACCGAGCGCTCCGCGCCCGCCTCGGCGCGCCCGCCTGCCTGGCGCGCGCGCGCCGCCTGCGCTCCTGCACATCTGCAAAATAGCGATTCCTAGAACCGCAGGCAGCTTGCTAATTAATTCTCAAAACCTCAGGCAAAATATACTACTAATGATGATCTGTTCTCCAATCTTTATTCGAACCCGCAACCACATTCAAAATCAACACTTTATTTAAAGAACATGGGTCCAACGATTAAAACCAAACAACCCACACCAATTTGACAAAAACGTTTGGTTACCAATGTGAAATAGTGAGATCAAACATATATTTTCGGTTGATTAGATAACCCTTGAAGCTTCCTTTATTATCAGAGATTTTTCAAATTGTACCACTCTTGTATGGGATATCTTTAATACTCTAGAATACAGATATTTTAATAGCTGATGTTTAAGAAGATATGAACGTAAAAGTAGGTATTGTAATGGGTCTTAATAAAAAGTATTAATTATACTATTACCTCATTCATGCGGCCCTTTAACAAGACTGTACAGTGTTAAGACTTGTAAGGTAATGAGTTAACAGAGTAACAGATTATTTGCAGTAAATCGCTGTTCTTGTTTTACAGGAGGAGTTTAAACGGTTATACACCCAACTGGAGCTACTCAAAGAGCACAACATGCGGCAGGGCAACAGACACCTGGCCGCCAAGATATCGGCCATGCAGGAGGCGGCCAAGGAGTACCGGGAGAACATCCCGGAGGAGGACAGCGACCAGCTGACGGTGCCGACCATCCCCAGCACCAAGACGACTACGGCGACCACCGCGTCCACAATCACGACCACCACGGACGCCGAGCAGACCAACCACAAGACGACCAAGCGGCCGGACAAGCCGTGCGACGCCAAGTGTAGCAAGAGCGAGAGGAAAGAGTACCCGACCAAGCACAGGGAGAGGAGTCCCCAACACGCGGCCGAGGCCAACCAACTGCGGTCCGGCCACGCGAGGACACACACCATCGTTATCAACCTGGACGACAAGAACCGCTTCACCGAGGAGGTCACCGTCTGATACCTCCTACACCTCCACACGCTCACTTTTATACCGATCGTTAGGTTTTTTTACTAAAACCAGTTTTCATCTGTTGTATCAAAGTATCTGTGATAATTATGCGTATAACATCGGTATAGTTTTGTATTGTTAGTCCTTTAGGAAATTAAGTATGGAATATGCCCTATAGATTTAATAACTATAAATAAAACGTGATTTAGTATCGCTTTAACTTCCCTGTTATAAATTTAAACTGTAAAACAGTTCAATATGTATGTTTTAGAGACCATTCAATGCAATTATGATTGAGAACAAAACATCAGAACAAAACAAAACACTTGTTTGTAGAATTCGTAAAAGGAATGATCTTTTACATAAATGTTAATTTTATCTGCCTATATATTGGTTATATATAAATGAAAAATATAGTTATGAATCTAACAAAATACTGTATAATATAAAATTTGTTTTAGATTAAAAATAATAACGCACAATTATGTAAAAAATGGTATATACGATAACTTTATTCTTACGAACATAAATAATAGACATAAAACTTTAAACGAAATAAATATTTTCCTTACATGTATATACATGTCATAGATGTTAAATACCTGTGATATTTGGACCATGAGGTTGTTCATAATGTTTTGTAGTCTTTAAATAATGTGTATTAGAATGAAAGTTCGTACTTAATAGTAAAACTAGTGTACAGATTATTCTCTGATTTCTTTCGGCTGTGCTGTATCAAAGGTATTGTCAAGTTTGTAAATATAAACACATTTGGATATAATTGCTAGTAGTTCATTGCTTTGTATTGTAAATTTCATCAGAACTTTGATATTACTTCTAGTTATGACGAGTTTTGAATAGCCGTTGATAGACTGAGCCCTATCGGCTATTCAAAACTGGCTGTGAGCTTAAGTCGAAAGTTGCATGTATATTACATGAGATGTATATGGATCTGTTGTACTTTCACTTGGAAGAATATATTCGTCTTACTGAAATAAAGAACAATATTATAAATGGTTTTTCTTTGTACCCTGTGACACAACTAATCATTGATGATTATCACTGAATGCACTTATGGAATAATAGGTTAATGTTTGTAGTATGTGTAAAGGAACCAGCATGCATAATTATGCCTAAAATGGATTACTAAATCATTTTATGACTCCAAAATTTATATTTGAGTCAATAATTTACATTTATGATAATATCATACTAAATTAATTGGTAAATCGCTTGCAAAAGTTAAAAAATATGATTAAATTTATATAAGATTAAGAATTGGATTACAAAAAAAATCTATAAAACTCTTCATTTATGAAGATTTTTTTATGATTATAGAGTTGATTTCGTTACGCTCCCGCCAATGT
This sequence comes from Neoaliturus tenellus, assembly GCA_030545055.2. NCBI lineage: Eukaryota > Metazoa > Arthropoda > Insecta > Hemiptera > Cicadellidae > Neoaliturus > Neoaliturus tenellus. The sequence goes on along the minus strand of CM061533.1, from coordinate 69,164,938 downwards.
GTTATTCCCGTTAATATGAGCAGATTTTGATATACAAGAAAACAAATACTAGGTTTACCATCTTTATTTCAGACCTTTAAACATAAATTTAATTTTTGCTGCAACATTTAAACATTACCCTACAAATCAGGTAAAAGGAGATCAAGCCACGTAAGGGGTAGTCCGGTTATTATATAAATGCACTCTTTTAAATAATTATACCATCGCATGTGAAACTCAGGTGCTATAGAAATTATTTTACACTCCCGTTTGAGCTAGAAACTTGAGATTTGGAATGCATGTGGCTTTTGGCCTAAAACCTTCAGGTAAAGTATCAAAACTGACAATTTTTTATTCCAACACTCCGAAATAAACTTAAACATGGTGGAAATCATTAACCCGAATATGTAAGGTTTTTCTGTTTTTGTTGTAACCTTTGTACAACTAGAGTACAAGAGTTTGATTTGATGGAGAGGTCCTTCATCAAATCAAAATAAATCTTTAGTCGCCCTATTAATTAGACGCTCTACAAGTTTGGTGTTGTAAAACTTTGCGGGATATCACTTCCTAAAACCTTAAAGTGGACATACTTTAAAAATTTCAAAATTTTTTAAAACGATTTGTGCTATCTTAATATGTTTATTTACTATTTTGGAACACAGATGTCTGAAATTTTAGTACATATTATACACTTAACTAGGTTTTACTATGGTAGCAGCCTTTGGTCAATTTCAAACTAACCTGGTAAATATTCTGCTATATCGATATATGTTTTCCCAGTAATATATTATATTTTAGACCTCCTTCAAATTCAGACCGATAATTGTTTACAGTATCTCAACTTCTTCAACCGAAAAAATTATAATAGGTTGTCAACTACTCACTATAATAGGTTGTGCATTGTATTTTGCCCCTGCATTGGTACCAACACAAGAAATTTTAAGCCCCTCCAACCCAATGAGTTTTTAACTCCCCCATCGACGATTCTTCCTACGAATGGTAGAGGTCTTTTAGTGGATTGCTATATCTAAATAGTTTGTTATTACATTTTCCATATGATTTCGTTGATTTATTGTTGTTCGGATTAATTGATTCTTTGTAATGAATAGAGGGTTTTGCAGCATATGATACATCTTACTTTAAACGCTAAAGGTTTTTATTAAAAATTTTTTATTCTATGTTACACACAGGATAATTCAAATGTATAAATCATATCTAGTGCTTAACATTGATTACTTTTCAACAAGCTTTTGTAGCTTCAAGCAGTAAAAATACCTAAAGACCCTATTATTTAAATATCGTTTAGCGTTTGTGTGTGCAAAAACTCATTATTGTTTTCATACTTTAAGCTCTAAAGTTCAAACTGCTAGTAATAGGGAATAAACTACGTCTTTTATCAAACAAATTATGAAATAATAACATTTGTTGACTTAAATTTTTACAAAATTGAAGCCAACTCTTAAGATGATTTTTTTTGTGATTTGAACTGTTACTGTAATGTTGGATGCTCTATAAACCATAAACGATCCATGCTAATATTTCAAGAAATTTTTATGACCCCTCCCCCCCCAAAAAACATTTATTTTTGCGAATAATCGGGATCTTTAAATAGGGATCTTTAATGGATTATTGGCCCATTTGGCGTAGAAATAGGTTTTTCACTAACCTATTTTTAAGTTCTATATATTTCGTTTTAAATGGAAGTTTGTACTGCTTTAGTAGTGCAAAAAGGGCACACCTGGGACATGACGTCATCAGGATGACGTCAGCAGTGATGACGTCATCAATGACGTCACGAATGACGTCACTAATGACGTAATATGACGTCACATGACGTCACACCTATGACGTCATGGTGACGTCATTATTGCTGACGTCATCATGATGACGTCACTGACGTTAATTAGGTCAAGGTCACGCAAGAATACAAAAAAAAATTTTTTTTGCACTTTTGCGATTCTTCAAATTTTGCTGACAAATTGAAATTTCTCGAGGAATCACAAAAGTGCAAAAAATTTTTTTTTATTCCCTAGCGATCAGACTCTTGACCTAATATATCCGTCAGGGGTCATTGACCCGTCCCAGAGCCCCACTTAAAAAAAATAATTTTTTTATTTTACTTACCCACCGAGAGACTGAGAGCCGAAGAATAATTTCTTCAAACACCCGACAGTGCGACAAACGACACGCGATCCGAACAGCACCGCGTCCGAAGACGTACTGACTTGTACACAGACGGTATCCCAGGTACCCGGCTCAGTGGTGGGGATAAGGAGGTGGTGGGGGTAAAGTGGTCAGAAGGAAGAAAAATTAAAATCTTTGCAACAACTCATCCGAATCCGTCCTGTACCGTAACTCGGATTGGAAATATTTCCTCAGAAATATTTATTTTTATTCTTCCTCAGGTGATCTTGGAACTTGGTCGGGAATTGGAGTCACCAACGTAACCTTACTGGCAAAAGTTAGCTCGTCTAAAAGTTTCTGAAACATTTTATCATCCATAGTGATATTTGTGTTCCTTGAGTAAAATTTTGGATTATTTTTGAAGCAACGTTTCATTTTTGTTAAAGTGGAAGTCTTGGACACCTTAACAGAATTATTTTGCTTGGCCAGCAAAAATTTTACTCTTAATAATTTTTCTCGCAAAGTTTCAGCCATAGATGTATCCCACAGTAAGGTTTGGATAAAACTGAAACACTCAGTGAAGTGTTGCACCTTAGCTGGAAGTAGTGGGGGAACAGAGCTATAGTGGGGGGAATGAGTAGTGGAGGGGGTAATGCGGACTATTGTTGTGAAGTGTAGAAACAGTTTGCCGGGAACTGTCCAAGGAGTAACACGTACTGTGCAGAAAAATTAACCGAGAGACTTGTGTAAAATGTAACTCCAAGAAATATTTAATGTAAGACTAAAAGAGGTAGAGTGAAATGAAAAATAATTCTGTAGGAGATGGGCATGGATCAGTTTTGTAGTAAAGTTCAAAATCCACTTGTGTGGAATAAAATTAAATTGTGAGCGAAAAATATTTAGCCACACCTGCAAAATAGAAGTGTAGGAAAATATTAGGAGACCTGTATAGCTAAATAAAAATTAACTTTGTATCAAACAGTCTTCCAACATTTCAGTTTGTAAGTCTTAACAAGTAAGGAATAAAATATTAAATAAGGAGTGGAAAATAATTTGTTAAGTAAACGTAAGTGTAGCAGTGTAACAAAAATTAATTTTGTGCAAAACAGGGTAGGTTCTGTTTGCTAAGTTTAATAAGAAGTAAAAATAAAAATTTACTTACAGAAAAGTCCAGCGGTGGCGAGGTGTGGCGTGTTTGTTGGCTTCGAATAAACTGACTTACCTTCTGTAGAGCTACAGTTGGCAAAGAAACCAGTCTGTTATATAAGCGTTATATAACCGTCTCTGCCGGCTGTGCTGAATCCGGCAAGCTAAAATATTAGTCTATACTGAACCTGACTTGGACCGAAAATATTCTAAGTCCCAAGACCCCTCCCCCTCCCCCCCCCCTCGGCTCCGGACGAGAAGTGAGCCCCCCCCCCCCGGGGGAGGAGGAGGTGGCATAGCCCGAGGCGTTGCCATACCTTGACACGTGTTGTATAATGAGATCCGGTTAGTAATGTATTCAGGTGTGGCTCTTGGAGATTGTCCAATGCCACAAACAAGTACGTGTCGAGGTCTGGCTGTTTACGTAACCAGGTCCGGTTCCCCCACTCCTGACCGGCTCAGCTTCGGTTCTCTGAGGCTTTGCTTCCTCGCAGTTGGTTTCAAACACTTCAGCTGAGTGGTTGAAGCTCTGCCCTACAGGATTCGCAATGTAATGTTGGCGCCGCATTATATTGGGAATTCTTTTAGTCTAAGGCATGGCATGTGTAGTGTTAAGAAATATTTTATTTTGCGCTTGCTGCTTCTGCTAGGTATTGGTGTTGGATATATTTAGTCTAAGTCTTGTGTGTTGAAAAATATTTCTTTGTACTAATCTTCACAGGTTGTCCCCAAGTAGAAATATTTCAAAATTCGTATTTTGGAGGTACTCCTCTGTAAATTGGCAGTTAAAGTGTTAGGCTTTTGAGACTTAACAGTCTCTGTAAAATAAAAATTTTTCGAGGTTTAGAACCTCAAGAATTATTTGTTACCAACAATAGCATGGCGCCTAACGAGCCCGGGGGTAGGCCCCTGGGGATCCACCCTTAGGCCTCTTTCGGTCAGGGGCGCTACTGGACCTCATCACTCTAGATGGGTGGTTGGCATCCTTTAGCACGAGGCGTCGGATCCTGACACTGACCGGTGTGCTAGGCAAAAGTCAGTACCTACGGGTTAAGACGGGATCCTCGGTCATGGTTAGCATGGCCTCTTCCAAATTATTGTAGCATGTTTCCCTTAAGGAAACTCAAAATTAAATAAATAATTTTTTAATAAATCACCTCCCCCTAAATGTTGAGATCCCCCTAATGCCTCTGACCGCCGGCGGTCTTAGGCATCGGGGGGATTTCTTTTTAACTTTTGGATGACCTTGACCCATATTTGTGTGTGAATAAAATAATATTTTGTTCCACACAATATGTAGGTCAGCCATGACTTAGGCGGATTTTTGCCTGAGTTCTGAGGACTCCTCAGGACTTAGAGCGAGATGCGACTAAGTGTTGGCTGTCCACACTGTGGTGGAACAAAATATTATTTGATGTTGACACATGAGTAAGGGTAGCAGGTATCCAAGAGTTAAAGTCCTAGGGGTAGGTGACCCCCCCCGAGCCCCGGACGGCAAGTGAGCCCCCCCCCCCGAAATTTTTTTTTTTGGATTTTGACCTTGACCAAAAATTTTTTGCTCCGGACGAAAACTGCGCCCCCCCCCGAAATTTTTTTTTTTTTGGATTTTGACCTTGACCAAAAATTTTTTGCTCCGGACGAAAACTGCGCCCCCCCCCTCCCCCCCCCTCCCCCCCCCCCCCGAGGGAGGTGGAGGTGGAGGCCTCTGGTACTTTTCCATTGACATGTCTGGCCATGTGTTTGCATAAGTAGATCCGGGTATTACGCAACAGACTTGTTTGTCCCCACCACATAGCGCGCTGGAATATTGCAATAGGTTGCGAGCTGTTTCATTCTGCTTACAGTATCGCTACGAGTAAGTTGAACATTTTCCTGCTCCGCGCCATGCCTCGCTTCAAGAATTATCCGCCTACCACCACTGCCGTCTCGACCTCCGCTTCATTGCCACCCGCTTTGCCTGCTGTTTGTACCTCTGCCTCAATGTCTTCCGCTTCGATGCCAAGCCTGTCACCACTGCCAACCTCTATCGCCTCGGGGAAAAAAATTATTGTGGACTTGAGACCTGGATCTACAATTACCGAAGACACTTTGGTGAAAACAATTTTGACTGCTGTGACTGCGCTGACGACTGCGACGACGACAACAGTGACGAGTGTGCTGAGTGGAGCTAGGCCGAGTGTAATTTCTTTGGATTCCAGTTCTGATGAAGAAATTTTTGTGAGTCCAAAGAAGCCGCCATCACCGCCAACACCCGCATCCCCCACTGAAGAAATCCTTACATATTTCAAATCTTTCTTTGACCCAACCACTCCTGTCACTCCTATCACCCCTGTAACAAGTCCTGCTAAACCCAAACAAAAATGTATTTCCCTTCCATCCACATCTAAAGACACTCCTGTAACAAGTCCTGCTAAACCCAAACAAAAATTTATTTCCCTTCCATTGACATCTAAAGACCCTCAACTTGAAGTGGAGCAAAAAAAAATTAAAGTAAGTATCCCATTGAATAAAATCAAGCCGGGTTTGCGTAAAACAATAAAGTCTAAAATGGCGGCGGCACCGAAACGCCAGTGTACATTTGTTTGGAAAACTTTAGCGAAATTTAACCAGAAATGTGCCAGGTGGGCTGTTAGCGGTGAAGAGTTATGCCGCTATCATCTTCAACGTGACTCAGCTTCCACCCGGAACATAGTAAGGCCTTTTTCGCTAAACATTGCTCCTAAAACGCAAACAGAGATTCCTATGGTTCGTTATCGAAGGCTCTATCTTGGTGATAAATACTTTTTTCGAAAACACCTTAAAGTAAAGCCTCACATCTTTTTGATGAGGCATGAGTGCAAAAATGTTCATGTGAGAGTTGCTCCCCATTTAGTAAAAGAAAAATTTATGACCATGAGAGGGTATTTGATAAGAACGGTGATCATGGGTCAACGTAGGACTGTGTGGCGTTTGCAGGAGTAAATGTAAACTTTTGACTTGACAAAAGTTTTGTTTTCCAAACATTCTTTTCCAAATTACCTTTTTCAAAATTATTTTTCCAAAATTTATCTCTTCACCCTCTTGAAATAAGGGAGGGGGGTATTATATAAATGAGCTATTAAAAAAAAAAAAAAAAAAAAAAAAAAAAATAGTTCATTTATATAATATCTTAACCTGGGGATAATGTTTTCTTTTTATTTATAAATAAAAAATAAAAAGAAAAACATTATTCAGACACGTCCCAAACCAGTGTCCTGGACGGTGAAGAAAATTTATAACAAATTAATTTTATTAACCAAACAGATGTTTAGCATTATGGTGAAGCAGTACATGATTATGTGACAACCGGTTTCCCCCACTAGTGAAAGGTCACGTGACAACCAGTTTCCCCCACTACTACTGAATCTCACTCAGTTCCTAGTGCTACTCACTTGGCTCATTCTGCTTTATTCCTTCATCCGAGCAGCACATTATGAGCGGAAACATGACTGAAGTGTCTTTCGAAGCGCCCAACAGAAAAGTTCACCCAGACCACAAGCGGGTAGTAAAAATTTTAGGACCCAATCCGTTTGCGGGGGACTTGGAGTTGGAGCGTTTACCATCAGGTCACGTCTATGCTCCGATGCTGTTGGACTACAAAAATAATTCTTCACCTGAACCACAGTCATCACCAAAACCTGGCCCATCCACTGAAGTTGAGCAAGAAAGTATATTAAGAAGTTTGTTGGTTAAGGACATGAGACAAAAAAATAAAGAGAAGAAGCGGCTGGCGGACCAACAGCGAAATTACCAAGAGCGTTTGGCAATTTTCCGGCTACAACTGATCGTGCCAACAGTGAATTTTCGCTCCAGTAAGCTGGACACTCTAATAGGAGCTGCAAATTATATTCAGCAGCTGGAAAGAAAAATTAAATTTTTAGAAGGGTTTGAAAATAAAAAATCAGATGGTTATGGGGGCCAACATTTAGAGATGTAAGTGTTGAAAATTATTTTATTTTGTACGACTTGGACTTGGACATGGACTATTTGTTTGGTATGTGGAAAAAACAGAGCGGGGGATAGAGCACTCTGTGATACTGGAATAACATATCACTTAGTGCTTTATCCCCCGCTCACAGGGTAATTTTATTTGACCTTGACCTACTTAAAAGAAGTGGTGGGGGTAAGTTTAACCAGGTGTAGGGTATTGAGGAGGTTGATCAGTCTCAGTTCAGTGTAGCTAGGAGACGCACACCTTGAGATGGCTCCTTCCAGTCTTCTACAATTGTGTTTAATGAAAATTTCTGATGACACCGAACTGTTCAAGTATGTGGTGCATCAGTCTGGTGCACCACCAAAAATTAAAATTTTAGTTAAGGAGTTTGACTTTGAAAGAAATGGCTACACAAATTATTTTGCTTATGTTTTCAGAAACGAAAATATTAAATTTTGTAAAGACTGTGGTTTTGCTGCATGTGAGGACATGACAGAATTTATAGAAAGCGGTGGCTACATGATGATGACTGGAATTTCTAACATAAAAAGAGATGAAATACCGCAAGAAAGGTGTGATATTTGTGCGGCTTATTTACATGATTGGCATACATACAGCAGAAACCAGGTGGAGCCTAAGAGTAGCTTATTATTTCGTTGGCCAGGGGCAGTACCTAGGTTTTAGTTTAAAAAATAAAATCTTACTTATGATGTTGAATGTATGGTCTTGAAAAGTGGTGGGGGTAAAGTGATATAGGTGGTGGACATCAGCTGAGGAACATCACTCTCGCTAAATCCAAGGAAGAAGCATCATGGTAAGTCACTGCGTGGAGTTTGTTCTTTTGGAGGAGGACTTGGTAGAGATTGTGGAGCTAATAGAAGACACGACAAGGAAAGGGACTATTGAAAATGTGAGATGCGAGCCTCAGGATGAGAGATCGCAAAAAATTGTTGAAGCCTTTCTGTCTACCATGTTAAATGATAAAACAACAAATTTTGAGTTTGTAAAATATTTATTTGACAATCGGGTGAATGCTAAAATGGCTATATTTTTCAAAAAATAATTTTAATTTCAGAACGACTTGGACATGGTTTGTGAGTTTTAGTTTACGGACAAATGGTGGTGGGGGTAAATAATTTACATATCTATATAAAACTCTAGTTTGTTTGCAAAGGTGAAACATTCCACTAAGATGCCTCCACTGGACAACACTAATGTGCCTCTCAGACAAATTTTTGAAATTTTACAAGACATACCAATTGAAATAACAAATGGGGAAGAGGAAGAAGAAAATGTTACAGAAGATGAAAGTGCAATGGAAGAATTGGATGAAGAAGAAAATAATTTAACAGATATTGACTTATATGCTTATGAAACATTGGACTCGTCATCAGAAGAAGAAGAAATGGAAGATCAGAACACCCCTCAAGTTGGAGCTATATTGGACAGAATGTCGTTGTGTAAAAGACTTGTATTTTGTAGTAGAAGATTATTTTTGGAGAGTAGTGATGACGAGGATAGCAGTGATGAAGTTTCACCTTTGTAAATAACTTTTTTGTAAATAATTTTTTGTTTTGCATTTTACAAAAATCCAAAAAAATTATAAAACTGTAAAAAAGAAGAAAAAGAATATGAGCGGGGGATAGAGCAGCAGATGCTCTATCCTCCGCTCAAAATAATAATTTCCGATGGCCTTGACCCACTTTTGAGAATTGATTGTGGTGGGGGAGAGCATTAGTGGTGGGGGAAACGTCATATATACGGGTAGTCAAGCCTCAGTCTCATTTGGTAAGAAAGAGGGAACGCTGGATCGGAGGTGATGGTAAGATTGACTCAATAGCAAATACTTTAACACTGCAATATGTTAACAGGTTGTCAATGGTTAGGAAATATTTTTTATTTTTATACTGGCTAGTTTGTTTAAGCTTAAAATTTTAAATATATTTTGTTTTGGTCAAATGCTTTTGCCAGACTTCCTACACGCTAAGACTCATATAAAGTACAGGATTTAAGCTGATCTCTCGGGGAAATACTATGTAGCCACCTCACAGTTTGGTAGAAATTTATTATTAGCTTTTACATGTCTTGTAACGGCCTGAGTTAATCCACCGCGTACACCTGATTCGATCATCAAAACCATATCGATGTCGGTTAACAGCTCCAACTTGCACTCGGTGGATTAACTCAGGCCGTTACAAGACATGTCAAAGCTAATAATAAATTTCTACCAAACTGTCCGATATCGATATGGTTTTGATGATCGAATCAGGTGTACGCGGTGGATTAATTCAGGCCGTTACAAGACATGTCAAAGCTAATAATAAATTTCTACCAAACTGTTATGTAGCACATCAGTATTTCCCCGCGAGATCAGTCTTAATTCTGTACATTTTTTGAGTTTTGGCGTGTGGTAAGTGTGCAAAAAGCATTTGCTCAAACAAATATATTTAAAAGTTTTAATTTTGAACAAGTTGAGTAGTAAATAATAAAAATATTTAACTTTTGAACCAGTTGACATATTATTGAAAGTATTTGTTAAAAAGTTGATCTTACTACCATCTCTTATCCAGTGTTCCCTCTTTTTTACCAGATTTAAGGTGGCCTTGACCTATATATTTGTCCTAAATAGCAAATTTTAAATAAATATAATACATTTTGTTCTCCGCATGTGCAGATTTGTTCTGCGCATGCGCAGAACGGGTCTTTCCCAAAGATCACCCCCCACCACCCGCTATAAAAGGAGGTCGGTCAAGAGCGTCTCTCATTCTTTGGTGAACTTTTGTAGAGGTAACATCTAAAGACGCTAGTGGTAAAAAGTGTTAAAATGCTTCTTTGCCATATTTGTGGGGAATTTTTCCCAGATGAAGACATTTTAGCTATACATCAAGAATTACATATGGAAGACCCGGCGAGTGAAACGGCTAACGAAATGGACATGGACTGGATTGATGACATTTTGGCTGAATTTAACCGCAACCTGGACAATTGGCAAAGTGAACTTCAACAGATTCAACGCAGAAGACCCAGTGTTATCCAATATGGAGGTGCTGGACCGTCAGGACTTGGAAGGAGACCTACAGAGGACATGGACACCGACACGGACACCGACACGGACACCGACACGGACACAGACATGGAACAAGAAGAAGGAGTGAACCAGATTCGTATAACAGCTTTCCCCGGACATACGGTAACCCATCACAAAATAAGTAATGTACAGCTTGATCTTGAAAATTTTTTAACTGAAGCAAAATTATTGATTGGACAAACTTTGCGACAAGAATTGGCAAGATTAAATTTTTTAAAATTTGGTTTAGTTTTAGATGCGTTATTTACTAATACGGATGGTGAAACAACAGTGAGGGGGTTTATAACGAAAAACCGTACTTTGATGTATGCTTCTGATATAAATAAAATTGTTGAGGAATGTTTGGAAGAACTCTTAACAAAACTGCAGGAACATGAAATGAGAGGTTCAGGATGGATGCTTACATCTGTAGAGGGTGTAGATTTAAGAGTACATAAGCACGGATTTGGTATGAGAGGAAGCAGCTACGTCCCTACACCAAAAGCCATTGAGAAAACGAAAGCATGTATAAATGTACAAAATGTAGATAATGAATGTTTTAAGTATGCTATGTTATGTAAATATATTTTGCCAGAGCAGCGCCCTTGTAGAGTAAGTGGACATTATGTAAATGTAAATAATAGGTATAATTTTGTAGGACTATCTTACCCTGTAAAAATTTCTGATATTTCTAAGTTTGAGAAAAACAATCCTGGTGTTAGTGTAAATATTTTTGGTTTGGATGATGCAAATAATGTGTACCCCTTAAGGGTAACTAAAACTGAACTTAGGAACCATACAGACTTATTGTTGATAACCAATGGTGAAATATCACATTATGTTTATATTAAAAATTTTGAAGGACTTGTTAGTAACCAACTTACTAAAAAACGACATAGGAAAACAATTTGTAAGCGATGTTTCTGTTTTGTGTTGAAAGATGAAAGAAGGGGAGTAGCACAGTGGTTACGTGAACACCAAAGGCTATGTAATGAAAACTTTGAATGCAAAATTAGTTTGCCTGCACCTACTCGCTCTATTGTAAAATTTGAAAAGATTAGCCATCAATATAGGGTACCATTTGTAATTTATGCAGACTTTGAGTCTACACTGGTACCCCAAGAACATCCAGAAGGGGAAATTACCAGTAGGACGAAATACCAGCTGCATAAACCTAACAGTTTTTGTTTGCTTGTTAAATCCACACTGTCAGAAGAACATTTGAAAAATTTTGGTTTAAGTTCAACACCAATTTTGTACAGAGGTGAGGATACTGCTAAACATTTTGTAGATAACTTGTATTATATAGCTGATAAGGTTGAAGAAGTGTACAGTAATATTGTCCCTATGATTCCTCTAGATGAAGAGGAGGAAATTCAATATATCAATGCCACTAATTGTTACTTGTGTAAAAAAGAATTTACTGTTGAGAAACATAAAGTTCATGACCATGATCATCTTACTGGTTATTACAGAGGGGCTGCTTGCAATTCATGTAATATTAATTATAAACTTCCGAAATTCATTCCAGTCGTTTTGCATAACCTTAGTGGTTATGATTCACATTTTATTATTCCGGAATTGGGCAGGGATGATGGGAAAATTGATGTTTTGGCCAACACTTTAGAGAATTATATTAGTTTTTCCAAGACTGTTGGCAAGATAAAGCTTCGATTCGTGGACTCTTTTCGATTCATGTCATCTAGCCTTGCCAACCTAACTAAAAATTTAAGACGACAGGATTTAAAAGAAACAAGAAAAATTGTGCCAGAAGATAAAATGGACTTGGTGTTAAGGAAAGGTGTGTTTCCATATGATTACATTACTGGACTAGAAAAATTTGATGAAACATGTTTGCCACCAATCGAAGCGTTTAAAAGTAAATTAACTGAAACCGAAATTTCAATTGAAGATTATAATCATGCTCAGAAAGTCTGGAATGAATTAGGAATGAATACCTTGGGTGATTATTCTGACTTTTATGTAAAACTAGATGTAACATTATTGTGTGACATAATGGAAGAATTTAGGAACACCTGTTTCACCGCTTACGGACTGGACCCGCTACATTCTTTTACTTCTCCCGGTTTGGCCTGGCAGGCCATGCTAAAATCTACCGAGTGCAAGTTGGAATTGCTAACCGACATCGATATGGTTTTAATGATTGAATCGGGTGTACGAGGTGGATTAACCCAGGCTGTTACAAGACATGTGAAAGCTAACAATAAATTTCTACCAAATTATGATGAGACTAAAGATTCGATTTTTCTTGGATATTTTGACGCCAATAATTTATACGGTTGGGCGATGTCCAAACCCCTTCCGTATGGCGACTTCCAGTGGGTAGACCCGGACAGCATTGGGGACATCATGCAGATCCCACAAGATGGACCGACCGGCTACATTTTTGACTGCGACTTCGAGTATCCAGAATACCTACACGATCATCATTACGACTTGCCACTGTTGGCTAAAACTGAAGTATCACCGACAGGAAAATGGCCCAAATTAATGATGACATTAAACAACAAAAACCGATATGTAGCACATTATTTTGTTGTTCAGCAAGCCCTGGAATTAGGATTGATTATCACCAAAATTCATAGAGTTTTAAAATTTTCACAATCTTGTTATTTAAAACCATACATTGATTCAAACACTGCAAGGAGAGCAGCAGCAACATCAGCTTTTGAAAAAGATTTTTACAAGCTCATGAACAACGCAATATTTGGAAAAACTTTAGAAAACAAAAGGAAACACAAAATTGTAAAATTAGTAACAAACCCCAGACAGATGCAGAAACTTGTACAGAAACCAAATTTTGGAACAAGTATGATAATTAATGAAAACTTGGTAGCAGTCAGCATGAAGAAAACCAAGATAGTAATGGATAGACCGTTGTACATAGGAATGTCAATATTGGATATAAGTAAAACGCACATGTATGACTTTCATTACAACAAAATGGTTCAACATTATGGAAGAGAAAATATTGGAGTAGCCTACATGGACACGGATGCGCTAATTTATTGGATTAAGACACAAGACATGTATGAAGATCTTCGGACGTTCATACACAAAGATGATTTTGATTTTTCCGACTACCCAAGAAATCACCCGAACTTTAATGAAAATAATAAGAAAGTTTTAGGCAAATTCAAAGATGAATGCAATGGAGCAAGCATGGAAGAAATCGTTGCACTAATGTCTAAATTATATTCTTTTAAAGTATATAAAGGACATCAAGAAGAAACATCTACCACGAAAAAAGCAAAAGGTGTGAAGACAAGTTATTTGAAGAAAAATGTAAATTTTGAACAATACAAAAACTGTTTATTTAACGACACCACCTTGACTGCTAAATTCAACACCATAAGGAGTGAAAAACACAAAGTGTACAGTGTTACAGAAGTAAAAAAAGCATTGTCAAACAAAGATGACAAACGTCACATTATGGAAAACCAAATTGATACTCTTCCTTTTGGCCACTACTCTCTCAACCCTATCAACAACTAACCTATTCTTCGTCCCTCTTCGTCCTTCTTCGACCTAAATTCCTTTTCCTTCCGTAAAAAAATGGGGAACACGGCAAGTCCAACGCCGTGTTCCCCATTTTTTTACATCAATTTGAATGACCTTGACCCAGTTAAATATGGGTATAATGTAATAAAAAATTTATTTTTACTTCATCCATGAATGAGGAAGGATAAAATTATGGATTTGAAACAAAAAATTGTTTATGAACTTCATAAACCGGCTAGGAGGAAATTTCCCCGAAGAAATACTGTTATAAAAGGAATGAATGATCTATATCAAGCTGATTTAATCGAAATGATTCCTTATAGTAAACAAAATAAAGGATTTAAATATATATTGACTATTATCAATTGTTTTACAAAAATGGCAGATGCTTTACCGCTAAAAGATAAAACCGGCAAGAGTGTAACAAAAGCCATGGAAACTGCGATACAGAGAGACAAAAATACCATAAAACATTTACAAACCGAAGATGGTAAAGAATATTTCAATAAAGAATTTTCAAATTTAATGAAAAAACACGACATAAACCATTATTCGACTAATTCAGAGGTAAAAGCATCAATCATAGAAAGATTCAATCGAACTTTAAAAGGTGCGATGTACAAGATGTTTTCAAACAGAGGATCGCACGTATGGATTGATATGTTACCAAAACTAATAAAAGATTACAATAACAAGTTCCATAGAACAATTGGTATGAAACCAAACCAAGTGACTAGGAAAAATGAAAAACTCGTATTAAAACGTATAAAAATAAATACTAAACCAAAAGTTGAAAAATTAAAGCCTAAAGTGTTTAATGTTGGTGATAAAGTGCGAATAAGCAAATACAAAGGTGTATTCAGTAAAAGATATCTGCCAAATTGGACAAATGAGGTTTTTACCGTATTTAAGGTGCAACCTACAGTACCGGAAACTTACATTTTAAAAGATAATAAAGGACAATTGCTCGAAGGGGGGTTTTATGGACATGAAATGTTAAAATCCACAGTAGGTGATGTATATCTCGTTGAAAAGGTGTTACAACGGAAAAAAGATAAAGTGAAAGTGCGATGGTTAGGATTTAATAAGAGTGAAGATTCTTGGATACCTAAAAAGGATCTCATATAATGATGGAGCATCATTTTAGGTTGAACCTTTACAAAGGATGGAGATAATACCGCAAAAGGATAGTTTTCCTATTAATAATATTGATGAACTCACGGTGGACAATTCAGAATTAAACAGTGGCAAACATGGTGTTTTGTTACCAAACACGGTGCGTTGTCTTGTAACCGGTCCATCCAATTGTGGTAAAACAAATGTAGTATTCAATTTGATTACAAACCCAAAAGGATTGCGTTTCAATAACTTGTATGTCTTTTCCAAATCATTACAACAACCCAAATACCAATTATTAGAAAAAATATTTAATAATGTGCCAGAAGTGAAATATTACAAGTTTGATGCAAGTGAAAGTGTAATGCAACCGCATGAAGCTAAACCATTTTCAGTTTTTATATTTGATGATGTATCTTGTGAAAACCAAAACACTATTAGGAGCTATTTCGCTATGGGGCGACATAACAATATAGATAGCATTTACATAGGTCAGACTTATAGTAAAATACCAAAACAACTGATAAGAGACAACGCAAATGTGTTAATTGTATTCAAACAGGATGAAACTAACTTAAAACACATATATTACGATCATGTCAATGCGGATATGTCATATGAACGGTTTAAAGACATATGTGGTAAGGCTTGGGCTGAAAATTATGGATTTTTGACAATTATGAAGGAACAACCACTAAATAACGGCCGATACAGGATAGGTTTCGATAAATTTATATTAATTCACTAACCACTATATCACGCAATCATTCTTGTACAGCACGTCTTGCTACAAACATGGTTAACCAAGAAAAGTTAGTAAAGGAAATTAAATCACTTAGTGATTCTATTCGGGCTAAAAACAGAGCGTTAAAGTTAGGTATCAGCGAAAGGGAGAAATTTCTTGAATCTACTTTTAAACCTATTACAGAGCCTTTGAAACAATTGAACAAAAAATTGACTAAACCTTCTTTTCAAGGTGATATTATTGCTCCGATAACAGAATATGAAAGGGAAAGTGTAATATCAGAAGATATTAGCGAGGAGGACCCGGAAGCCTCCATATTTAGTGATACAACGGCAGAAAAAGAAGATGTATATGCTGGTAGTGAAGAAGAAGTGGTATCTATAGCGAGTGAAGAAGAAAAAACAGAAGGAGAACCATCAAACATAAGCTTATTGGGTGAAAATATTCATACAAAAGGACCTTTAGGAAGAAAATACTTGTTAAAACTGTTAATTGGAACTGATTCTACTAAAAAATACCACAGTTATGGAGCAAGAATGTCCAAAGAAGGTGTAATGATTGGTAATAGCAAATTAGATGTCGATGAACATGATAATATTCACGTAGGTGATCAAATATATAAGGGAACAAGGGGACTATTTGAATTATTATTTGAAAATAAACCTTTAAAAGCATTGGTAAAAAATGATGATTTGGAAGTGTATAGCAAAATTTTGGAACAAACTAATGCATATAAAAGAAATTATTTACCTGAAGCACCCATATATAGAAATAAATCTGTAAAATATAAAGATTTTGTTTCCAAATTAATACCAATTATAAGAAGAAAACCTGTAAAAAGAAGATTAGTAGCATCCACTTTTGATTTAAGTTCCCCAGAACCGAGAAAAAGAAGCAAATCAGTCACCGGTAAAGGATTGATGAAGAAACTATACAATACAAACGTAATTTATTACAATAATATCAATAAGTTGGTGGATAGAATGAAACTAATACATGAAGCCAAAGAAGCGGGTCATACTGGATTGGAAAACGAATGGGTGGCTTTAGTGGATGAACTTAGAAACCGCGGGGTAATCTCATAAAAATGCGTTACCCCCTAAAATGCTATTCAGTTGCACCATGAGTGTCGACAAGTTCGGACGGTATTCCTCGGATGGATTATATTACGCGAATAACTTAAAAAGAGGTGCTGGTTTACCACAAACACCTGAAGGAGATTATGATATTAGTAATAAAAGGTTAAAAAACATAAAAGATCCCACGGACGAAAACGATGCAGTAAATTTAAAAATAGTAAAGGAAAAGCTATCACCAACATTAAGACTACACAATAACACATATGATGCAGAAAATCATAGAATTATCAACGTTGGTAAACCAAATGAAAACGGTGATGCAATAAACAAAGGTTATTTGTCATCTGAATTAAAAAATACGTTAAAATTCAATGGAAAAACATATAGTGCTAACAATAAACGTATATCCAACGTAGATGACCCTAAAGATGCAAAAGACAGCGTGAATAGACGCTATTTACATTCCTTGATACCTGAAAAGACAAAAGATGGATTTTCTTTTTATAAATTTGTTATTAATGATATCGGTTATCCAAAAACTGAAAACGATGCTGTAAATCTAAAATATATTAAAGATCATTGTATCATACGTGATGTAGGGGTTATAGATTGTTTTAATAATTGTTTAGCAAATGTTAAAGATGGTTCGGCACCATCAGATGGTGCAACAGTGGGTCAAATGATGGAAACCTTAAAACAAGAAACAACCTCTTTTGTAAAACAAAATCAAGTAGTATCGAAGCAAGGGGATGAATTCATTCAAGGTAATGAAAAATTTAATTTATTAACATACAAAAATAATGCTTGGGATTGCATGGATAAAAAGTTATCAAATGTGTCATGGGGTCATGAGGATCATGATGCAGCTGCTTTATCACAAACCGTACATTTAGATCCAAATTTACACTTTGCAGTTTTTACATGTAATGATAACAATATTACAAACTTGAGAGCAGGAAGACACCCAAATGATGCTGCAACTGTAGGACAGACCATCACAACATCATTAAAGGATAGTAAAGTGTATACTTGTAATAATAAACGTATAACAGAGCTTAGAGACCCTGAACATGTAGATGATGCCGTCACTGTTAATTTTCTTGTAAAAGTTTTAGGTAATGCGATATTTGATTTACACAATCATTTCACACCGGAAGTTCTTCAAGGAGGACCAGGTCATAAAATTTGGGATGAAGCCGCGAGAGGTGGTTGGATTAAACGGGAAATTTTTAAAAAATACTTTATTCACCCTAATACACAACAGTTTAGATCATCAAATTGGGGTGATATTGATATTTAATAAAAGAACACAATAAATGACTTCATTTATGTGCAACCTGTCATAGAGGTAACACATAGGTTACGCTTTTCGAATATAAAAGACAATCATGACGTTTCATTACACCAGTCCATATCGAGACACTATACGGAAAGGAGGCGGTATCACGTCCACAGCGGTTTCTCTGTTAAGTAAAGCTTTAAATCGAATTCCAGTAGGATCTGTCGTAAATAGAGCAATAGACGCTTTACCATACGAATTTCACATACCGGGAGGTTATCAGTATTGCGGACCAGGAACTAAATTGAAAAAACGACTGGAAAGAGGTGATCCAGGCATAAATAAGTTAGATCAGGCTTGTAAAGAACACGATATAGCATATTCCACATTTAGCGATACAAAAAATAGATCAATAGCTGATAAAAAGCTCGCGGATATAGCTTGGCAACGAGTAAAGTCTAGTGACGCTAGTATTGCAGAGAAAGCAGCAGCTTTAGCGGTAACAGCAGGTATGAAGGCTAAAACAGCGGTAGGAGGTGGAAAAAGGAGGAGAAGAGTGAAAAGGAGATCGGCAAAAACAAAACATGGAGGGAATATTAGAAGAAAACGACGTTCCACCAGAAAGGGTAGCAAAAAACCAACAGTATGGTCAATGGTAAAAAACGGGGCAGGTCTATCCTAAGACCGTATCGTGCATATTAAATAAAAGAAATCAATTAGTAATACCACATAAAGCGTTAACAAATATTGAATTATTTAAATACATTTAATGTTTAAAAATACCTTTTTTTCGCGGTGTCTTTATGAAAGATGATTTACCAGTTAAAATGTGGAAAAACGAAACAGGTATTGTAAATTTAGATAATTCTGAAGGTCCTGGCACTCATTGGGTTTGTTATAAGAAATTAGGTGATAATATATATTACTTTGATAGTTTTGGCAATTTGCCACCACCTAAAGAACTTGAGCATTACTTTAAATCTGCTAAAAACATATATTACAACTATAAAAGAGAACAACCTGATAACACTTTAATATGCGGCCATTTATGTTTGGAATTCCTAGCTAAAAGTATCAGTCACAATTGAGATGTCTTCCTATACGGTATCATTAACAGGAAAATCGTCCACTTTACGAAGTATCCTTTTTCCAGCGTTACGCTTGCAAAAAGGAAGATTTTGGGAAGCGGCACTGTTGGATTTTACAACTTACAACTCTATTCCCAATGTTACGGAAGGTAAAAATAACTTATTGCATTATTATAAAGGAAAAGATGCCAGTGGGAAGTTTACAGACTTAGAAGTTTGCACTCTACCCACAGGTTCTTATGAAATTGATCATATTAATGAATTTTTGCAAAATAAAATGGGAAAAGACAATATAACATTAAAAGGTAATAACAATACGATGAAAGCTGAACTTAACTCCAAATATTATATAGATTTTACTCAGGAACACTCAATTGGTGAATTGTTAGGATTTCCCAAAGATGGATCAATTTTAGAACCAAATCAAACACATTCTGGTAAACAAACTGTAACTATACTAAAAGTTAATAGTATAGATATAACTTGTAACATTATACAGGGAGCTTACAGAGATGGAGCAAATACTCATATAATACATACTTTTTACCCGAGTGTACCTCCAGGATTTAAAATTGTTGAAAAGCCACAAAACCTAGTATATCTGCCGTTGAACACCACTTTCATTTCAGACACCGTGTTGAACGTATTGGATCAAGACGGTAACTTGATAGATTTCCGAGAAGAGCCAATTACAGTTAGATTACATTTAAAATCGACACTTTAATACAAAAATCATGGGTTTATCATTTAAAAGTGGACAGCCTACGGGAAACCGCATTAGTAGCTCTTCAGCTGTGGAGGAGTTAACACGCGAGAACATTCGTTTCTTAGAAAAGATTGGTTTAAAATTAACCGATTATGGATATACTGGATATAGCGCAGGGTCCGACATTCGACGAAACACTATGGGAAAAAGAATATCACACCCACAACCCTTACACTTCATCAAAATTGAACAATAACGATGAAATTCGTATTCCTATACAACATCAAGACATTTACACACTACCATGTGAAAGTTACTTGTATATCGAAGGAAAAGTAACAAAAAAGGACAATAGTGTAGGTACAACAGTTCCATTTATAAATAACCCTAAGGCTTTCCTGTTTGATGAAATTAGATATGAAATATCAGGTGTAACAGTTGATTCCACTAAAAAAGTAGGTATTGCAACAACTTTAAAGGGGGTAACATCTATATCACCTAATGAAACCAATTTACTTCAACCGGCCGGATGGGTTTTACCTGAACATGACACAATCACTCCGAATACAAAGGGATATTTTGATTTTCATATTCCATTACGTTTGTTGCTTGGATTTGCTGAAGATTATAGAAAAATAATATTAAATGTTAAACAAGAATTAGTTTTGTTGAGATCTTCTAACGATAAAGACATTATTAAAGCTCCAGATGGTACAACGGATGCAAACCTAGAATGGAAATTAACATTAGACAAAATTGTATGGAGAGTTCCACATGTTAAATTAGCTGACGAGCATAGAATGCTACTATTAAGGAAGTTAAAGGCTGATCGTGATATTGTAATTCCTTTTAGAAGTTGGGAATTCCATGAACATCCAAGCTTGCCAACTACGGATCGTCACACTTGGACTGTTAAAACATCTAATTACTTAGAACGAGCCAGGTATATTATATTTGGTTTACAAACAGATAGGAGAGACAGCATCACAAAACATGCAGGCAAATTTGATCATTGCAACTTAAAAAATATTAAAGTTTATTTGAATTCACAATTTTTCCCCTACGACAATTTGAATGTGTCATTTAATAATAAAAAGTACAGTATATTATACGATATGTATGCGAGATTCCAAAATTCATATTACGGTAAAACAAATACACCTTTATTATCACCAGAAGAATACTTAGATGGTTACACAATAGTTGTAATTGATTGTTCTAAACAAAATGAATCAGTAAAATCATCAAGTGTTGACATAAAGATTGAAATGGAGTTTAATGCAGCTATACCTGCAAATACAACTGCATATTGTTTAATTTTACACGATAAAATTGTCACTTACACACCTTTGACAGGAATTGTAAAAAATGTTTTATAAAAACTCGTTTTTGTAAAATTTCAATCACGGGCGCGATTATAAAAGGGGAGCGCACAGACCGCTCCTGATCAGTTTGTTGCCTGACGTCGTATGGGTAGCATCATCTTCAATATGGCTTCTACAAGTGGTACAACCGAATGCGATATAGAAAAAGAAATTTCAGAATTTTTAGATATGAATGGACAGCAACACGGTGCAGATCAAGAAGAAGAAAAAGGTAAAAAGAAAAAATATTTGTCCAAGAGGAAAAGAAATGTGGAAGAAAATATTTCACCAAATATTTTGATGGAAGTATTTTTAAGAATTTTTTATCCAATCTCTTCAAGTTTGGATAAAAGTGTTTTAATTGGAGTTATGAAATCAACCGACTATTCACCTACAGTAATTTTAACTCACGGAACAAAAATGATTTTGTTTACAGCCAATGCTTGGGAATCTTTTATGAAACACCTCCATTTGTTGGAATGTTACTTTAATAGCAACATGTTTGGCAGGAAAACAAAAGTAGGACTATTGGATTCAGACTTGGAAATTGATATTATTAAACACAGAGGTGAACATCAAATGAGATTCAGAGATACGACCAAACATGACATAAAAATTCAACTGAACAGAGAAGAATTTTTTATTTTAACATGTGCAACTGAACCGATAACAAGATATTTAAGACAGCTAGTATTCTCCAGTTCAATTATTAAAGATTATTTAACAGATACTTTGGACAAACAACCGGATGCACCAATTTTGTATGGACCTGTGGACACTTCAATATTCAACAGAATTCCTCATGAAGTTCAAATGTGGAGACAATTGGAACAATATGTGCAAGAAAAAAATAATTTTGTAAAATCGGATGAAGAAACACATTTCAGTGATGAAAAGGATCAAAGTGATGATAATGACAACAACAAAAATGACCAGATGGAAAGTTAAATAAAGTTTTAAAATTTTTCACAACACTTTACACTTGAATTGGCAAATTTTCAATAAAAAATTCAAAATTTTGTGGGTGTAGGCCTACCGGGGATGGTGCCCACGTTAAATATACACCAACGCGCCTTCAACTGTACGGCCTGGCATAAATACATGCCTACCGTGGTGTGGAAAACAGTTGACCTTCAGACACCGTGATGGATAGACGGGTGACCTTTCAAATGGACATGGAAGAAGAAATCAAGTCCAAGCCGGGTATTATTGAATTTCAAGCTTTTCGTGGTAACGATGATCGGTTTATAATTAAAGAACTTGTATTTTACGATATAGATAAAAATATTCCTTACACATTTTTATTTAAACCACCATGCTCTTTTTCTTCACTAACCACCAAAGCCGCAACAACAAACCGATGGACTTGGAAATATTTTCATCACATCGATTGGTATGACGGTTTTACCAGTTATTCAGACTTGTATCATATTATGCATCAATTTTCAAACAGATTTACTAATATTTACACAAAAGGACTTGAAAAGAAAAGATGGATAGAACAATTTACATCTACTCCAGTTAAAGATGTGCAAATAGATAAAAATTTTAAATTTATTGCTGAAAACATTTGTATTTGCACACAAAGTGTGGAACATGAAAGGGACAGGCACTGTGCGTTAAAAAACGCTTTGAAATTAGCGACTTACATGCAAGATGGAGAAATCGGCGATGGTGGTGGGGGTAACGGCGATTATAAAAGCGAGGAGCAGACCGAGACCTGGCACGAGTATTACTCGAGATTCCGAGACGACAACATCTCAGAGCAAGAAGACAGCGAGGACCTCTAGAACAACCATGGCATCCAACCAGTTTCTGCAGACTTTGGTGGAACAATTCAACGCCCACTCCAAGTCTACAATTTTGCCGGTAAAAAAATGTTCAGAGCTGAAGGATGAAAAACATTATATTATACATACCATGAAGAAGATGGAAACTACAGTCGGCGAGGCAATCTGCTGCAGCTTGAGCGAAGCCCCATACACTCCGGGAGATGAGCCGAAATTCCAAATTTACCTGCCCAAAAGATTTGTACACCTACTCCAGAACGAAGATCTCCGCTCCATACAACCAGGATGTCTCTACTTGGTGTCCCACGGATGCAGCGGCAGCAACTCTACCGAGCTTACCATCCACATCGCAGACAAGCAGCAGTGTTCAAAAAAAATAATTTTTTCTTTCTTGTATCTGTTTGTATTTGTTAACTATATATATTTTTGTCATGTAATCTTGTTTGTACTGTTTTAAATAAAGATAAAAAACAAAAAAAAAAACAAAAAAAAACACAAAAAAGGCAACATATCAATATGTGAAACAAAAAAATTTTTTTCACATATTGATATGTTGCCTTTTTTTTTAAAGCTCTGGGGTGACCTTGACCTTTGACCTTTGCACAAATTAAACATAAATTTTTTTCAAACAGCAATATGTGTGTGTGTGTGTGTGTGTGTGTGTGTGTGTGTGTGTGTGTGTGTGTGTGTGTGTGTGTGTGTGTGTGTGTGTGTGTGTGTGTTTTCCCCCACCATTTCGGGTTACCAGCATACAGACTGTAAAGAAGTTCAGTTTGATTGCAACTGTCAAACGATGAGCACCCTATTTGAGCTTTGTGTAAGAAAAATTATTGAAGATCAACAGCTATTCAGCCATACTTTACGATCCAACGCTCCTCAGCAAATTAAAATTTTTATCAAACAGTACAAGCTAGACAACAGAGGTTACAACACATTTGGTTGGTACAAGTTTGGTGATGGTACAAAATTTTGTCGAAGTTGTGGAAGGGCTGCTGTCTCTAACCCGGCACAATTCCTACAAGAAGATGGATGTTTACAATATGGTCATGTGGCTCCAGTTTTAAGTTACCATACACCTAAAGAACTTTGCGCTATTTGTTCAATCAATATGTTTAGTTGGAAAAAATTTAGCCACCTCCCATCAGACAGCGTGTAAAATCCTTCCCCCCACCACTATTTCATACTACCTTCAAACAACCATGCTAATATTCATTCCGCCTTTGGACATCATACGGAAAACATCGAGATGGCTCTAATTGTAAAATGTGCAAATTATGAAGAAGTATTTGTAAGAAATATGGAAGAATTAAACGGAATTATTCAAGAATTTAAATCACTAATCGAGCAGGGATACCGATTGAACATGCAAATTTTTGCTTGCAACACAAAATGCCCTCATGTCCCCAGGGATGACGAGCCTCCTAGGTCACCATCATCAACTTCTTCAGCCTATTCCTCCAGATCATCCATGAAGACTCAAGCCAGTCCAAACTTGGAATATTTCTCCTGACTAATATTTATATTTTGTATCCTAATTGTACTTCAATATGCATATTTTTGTATTGTAATAAAGGAATGATAAAATAAAAACAAAATAAAAAAAACCTATCTTGCTACAGTATTGTAGCAAGATAGAATTTTTTAAAAACACAAATTGGATGACCTTGAACATGTTCTAACATGTTCAGGTGTAAACTTAAATAAAAATATTCAAATAATATTTTTTTTTCAAATTCAAACTTCCCCCACCATTCTACCTCATCTCCCACCACTTTTACTCTGGGAGACCCGAGAGACAACACCAATGTGTTTCATTACATCTTCATCTTTCAAGCTGCAAACATGGATGTTCCACCACCAATATATGAAGCTGATGAAGCAGAAAGCCTGGGGAGAATAAGATGCCAGCATGTGGATCTAGTGGAGATGATGGAAAGAAGGATGGAAGAAAGACGGATCAGGAATTATCATATGCTAATTCAGAAAATTTTAAAATTAGATCTCTTCATAATCTTGGCCTTATTGATTGCAATCTTCTTCTACTTGGTATACGCAGTTGTATACTGCCTAAAATGCATCGAGTGTTCAGATAAAGCAGCCAAATTGCCAGTTTTCAACATTACTCTGTAAATAAAATTTTCTTTTTTAAAACTCCAAATGGTTAACCTTGAACATGTTTCAACCTGTCTGGTTGTATCAATTACCCCCACCACCACAATTCCAAAAGACCAATCCTACATGCAAGTCTGGCTTCATTTCCAACTCAGCTATGCTAAAGGTTACACTACACACAATGAAGTGGGAATTACTTGTTGACAGCCTTCAATACCTAAAAGAAATCTATGAAAAATTGCACATGCGGCTTCTTCAAAATCCAGGGATGATAATAAAAATGAACTTGGAATACGACTGTCCACTCATCGATGACAGTATGGATGAAGCAGAAGGGGTAGTCCAAAATACACAAGGAACATGTTGCTGTGAAGAAAATTCTTCGACAACATCAAGCACAAGTCCGGACAGCACATATGGGGATGAAGGAGGATTTTTGTAATTTGTAAATAAAATAAAAAAAATATTTTTTTTTTAAACTTCAAATGGTTGACCTTGAACACGTTTGAACATGTTGAGCAATGTGGATAAAAAATATTTTTTTTTTCTTACGCCTATTGCTGAATAACAAACTCAGTTGTATAGTTTGCAAAAAAATTTTTTTTTTCATTTCATCCGACCACTTTACCCCCACCATCTCCTTATCCCCACCACCCTGCCGAGTACCTCAGATACACGGAGAGACTTGCTCAGTTGCTGTTCAACTCTTGTGGTGTGCACATCTCACTTTTTGCACTCAATTTACTTATATTGAGTTTAAATTTAAATATTTAGCCAAATATCAAACATTTCTTAATTTTTCGGCAAAGTTTCAAATAACAAAAAAAATTTTTTTTTCACTTTTGGTTTGATTGAAATTTCACAAGTTCCAAGATCACCTGAGAAAGAATAAAAATAAATATTTCTCAGGAAATATTTACAATCCGAGTTACGGTAAAGGACGGGCTCGGATGAGTTGTTGCAAAAATTTTAATTTTTTCTTCCTTCTGACCACTTTACCCCCACCACCTCCTTATCCCCACCACTGAGCCGGGTACCTGGGATACCGTCTGTGTACAAGTCAGTACGTCTTCGGACGCGGTGCTGTTCGGATCGCGTGTCGTTTGTCGCACTGTCGGGTGTTTGAAGAAATTATTCTTCGGCTCTCAGTCTCTCGGTGGGTAAGTGAAATATAAAAAATTATTTTTTTTTCAAGTGGGGTTGCTGGGACGGGTCAATGACCCCTGACGGATATATTAGGTCAAGAGTCTGATCGCTAGGGAATAAAAAAATTTTTTTTGCACTTTTGTGATTCCTCGAGAAATTTCAATTTCTCAGCAAAATTTGAAGAATCGCAAAAGTGCAAAAAAAAATTTTTTTTGTATTCTTGCGTGACCTTGACCTAATTAACGTCAGTGACGTCATCATGATGACGTCAGCAATAATGACGTCACCATGACGTCATAGGTGTGACGTCATGTGACGTCATATTACGTCATTAGTGACGTCATTCGTGACGTCATTGATGACGTCATCACTGCTGACGTCATCGTGATGACGTCATGTCCCAGGTGTGCCCTTTTTGCACTACTTGCTTTCGTGTTTGAATTATTTAAATATATTTTTATTATTATTTTTATACTCTGAGCTTTAACTTTAAAACGGCTGGTAATACGAGAGAAACTATATCTTACAAGAAACATCTACTAAAGCAAAAACAATAATTTGAAACACAAACCATTTTATTGTATGTATTTACTTTTAGCCCTAAGATTAATTTTAAAATTTAATCTGTATTTTGTTTTACGCTTCGTGGCTGGTTTTGGCCACCAGGAATCGATTGGAGGTGGTCCCATGTCTGGGAAAAATCCGGTTTACGTCCTAGAGCCATTCTACTCGTAAGCTTCTATGTTATCCTTATGGAGATTTTTAAATTGAACAAAAATCTGTTTATAGGTGTAGATAAAAACCAATGTGTTACATCTTTAACCTGTGGTTTAGGAAAATTATACCAAAGTGCAGGACGCTTCGGCCTGGCGAGTGAGCGAAGCAAACGAGCTCGTCTTAAAAAGGAAGAGGGCGAGTGAGCGGAGCGAACGAGCTTTGTGTGAGATACAAAAGTAATAGATTTACCAAGCATAAGCTCGGTCCCCTTATACTTTGTTATTACAGCAGCTGTCTAACGATTCAATCAATTATCCTTTTCCCAAAAGATTAACATTGAATTTTTGGATGCCTGTAGGACGGAGCAGGGCAGCCCCGAGGGTATTGGACACCCAGGGGTTTTGATCTGCACCCCTTAAATTAATTAATTGGCCTAGGTATCTTGTGTGATCTGTAACGTTAAATTGAAAGTTTTATTTTCAGACGAAACTACCTTTATACTTTATGGGGATGTATGTGGGCATAACTGTCGTTATTGGAGTGACGACAATCCTCACTGGATGAGGAAAAGCCATAAGCAGAAACCTCATAAAGTTACGTGATGGCTGGTGTAGTTAGCAATCATATTGTTGGACCTTTTATAACTAATGGAAATTTGGATGGGGTTCTATATGAATTGTTGAGAGAAACTATTAATAACGGCTTTACGGGCTGTGTTGGATCGAAACTATAACACAGTATTGTTCAAACAGGATGGTGCACCACATCATTATGCTTTATCAGTTCGCGCGCTGCTTGACAAAGAGTTTCGCAATCGTTGGATAGAACAAAGGCGAGCATTAGAGTAGCCACCTAGATCATCTGACCTAAATCCATTTGGCTTCTTTCTATGGGGTTATTTAAAACTAAGGGCTTTTATAACTAAGCCTGCCAACCCAAAAGCACTAATTCATTGCATCACAGAAGAAATTTGTCAAATACCTCTTGAGATGATTCCAAAGGTATTTGAAGGCTTCTACCACAGATATTGTCAAGAGAAACTTAGGCGGCATTTCTGACACTTTCTGTACCTTTAAGTATTAAATTTTAAATTTCAATACATAAAATTAATGAAATTTATACGAAAGAGAATGGCTTATTAGGATAAATGAGGAATCACTTTAAAACACCGCCACATTTATTAGATTGGACCTTTTGAGGTCTAATGTGCAAACAGTGCATGATATGCCATTTTCGTCGCTTGTTCGGTGGATATTGCTTTTGTCCTTCTTATTGCAAAGATGGCCGAGTTTAATCTATGGCATAGGTTATCAATGTGGTCATTCCATGATAACAGATTATCTATGATTATACCTAGGTGTTTAGTGCTCACCGTTGAGTCAAGAAATGGCTGATCTGAAATGTCATCTTTTTTATTTCCAAAGTTTATTTGTTTAGTCTTACTTTCATTAAAAACCAGATCATTGGAGTAACAGTAGTCAATAGCCATACCAAGTGATATATGAGCATTTATTTCAATATCTTCAACAGATCTTTTTGAAGTCAGGATAACTGTATCGTCTGCATACATCACTGAGTGACTATACTGCTCTAGGTAACCCGGCAGATCATTACAGAACAAAATAAAAAATATTTAACGTGGGCCCTCCCACCAACGTTGCTACAGATCGGCTAACCCTTTTAAGAGTTGCCCCATCAGGTCCGGTTTGGTCGTGAGAGGGAATCGAACCCGCACCGGGCGTAGACATCCTTATTATTACCGAGCAAATACTCCTCTCATCTGTTAAGGTACCTTGATTTACTTCTGACTCTAATTTGTTTCAACGTTCTAAAGTGTAGTTCACTTTGTTTGTTGTTTTTATAATGAAACTGTAATGTTAACAAATAACTGGGAATATCATAAAATAAAACGTACTAGTATATCTTTTGTTTTTAGAACTAAACTGCCGAAATATACCCGTATCGTTACAACACAGCATAATTCACTTAACAACTGGATATTCCGGATGAACTACACTGTTGCTCATGATAGGTAGGATGATTTAGTTTTCCGCATCAACAGTCTGCTCCTGCTCCAATAAACTTCAGCGCTACAAGACCCAAGGAGGTGATTTTACCGTTCATTTCACCTTTTTTATATTTTAATTCCATCTTAAATTATTGTTGATTAAACATAGGCTTTTATTGTTTATATAACTCAAAATATTTTCCTTTTAAGTATATGATATCTGGTTACATTAGAAACATCGATGTCAATTGTTTATAGATCAATAACCTTTCCAGTAAAATTGTATTACTTCATATAAGAACCATATAGTTCAGGATCCTTAAGTTATGAATTGCGATGTACTGATTTTTACTTAAGCTTATTTTTAATGATGTTTGGTTGATGTTTATAATGCAAAAGTTGAACTCAACAGTGTCTAAAATATATAATCCCTATATTATGAACTTGTTTTAGTGTTGTTGTTGGTATATTTAAAATTAAAGACTAGCCTTATAGCAACGTGTGTTCTTACTACTTTGGTTTTATATCAATAAAAATTTCTCTTAGTGGTTTCCCATAAACATATTTTCGAATGATTTGTTTCCGTGAGTTTGAGAATTCTGGGTAAAAATCACATAAAATATAAAATAAATAAACAAAATACAATACGTAAAAATACAATATAAAAATACTATCCTCTTACACACATACATATACATTCGTAATTTACGTAATACTTGTACAAAATAGCTATTGATAGATATTTTTTCCCAAAAAAAGAACTTGTTGCTATTATTGTTCTATCCCTTATGAAAGTTACCTACACGAAAACTAATTTAAATAACACACTCCTATTCTTTGATTTGATTCAAACAAATATAAAAAAGTATATAATAATAACATGACATATGGCTTTTGTCTAAGGTCTTATAAGTTCTTATTTCTTTAATGTGGTGTAATACCGGGTTATACACTTTTCAAGTTTCAAATTGTTAGAAAGTAAGATAAGTGCGAAGGATTGAAAACAATTTAATTATGAAAAAATTAAGTTTAATTTTGTTTAAGACAAATTTCGGGCTTTAACAGCA
Organism: Neoaliturus tenellus; assembly: GCA_030545055.2. Taxonomy (NCBI): domain Eukaryota; kingdom Metazoa; phylum Arthropoda; class Insecta; order Hemiptera; family Cicadellidae; genus Neoaliturus; species Neoaliturus tenellus. The sequence goes on along the minus strand of CM061533.1, from coordinate 69,134,931 downwards.
TATTTTAAAGTCGTTTTACTTAACAGGCCATCATCTTTAACGGTTGAGCCAAGAATCAGAATTTCCCGATTTGATACAACTTATAAAACTAGTACCCTACATTTTAAATTAAAATTTTTACTTTTATTTTTTTAACTTTGATGAGTTATATGAATTACATAAATATAAAACATTGATTTGAATTTCATCCCCGAATAAACTTACCAAACAACTAAAGCAGCTTCGCATATTTGAATTATTAATATACATAAAAGTGAAATGCCCTTCTCGGACTGACTGATTGGTTCATCGCGAAATCTCAGGAACTACCAAACTAATTTACTTGAAACTTTGGACACAGTTTCGTCTTGCATCTTAGGTGCTTGCTAAGAAACGGTTATAAGAAATTCTAGACCCAAAAGAAAGAATCAAAGAAAAACCACTACTTTTCTATTTCTCCAAAATCATTGAACCGATGTACACAAAACGTTGTACACAGGTTCGTCTTACCTTCTACCTTGATAACTATAAGTTGTAAAAAAATTCATGACCCAACGCGAATTCAGGTACACCCGCATTTTTTATATTTATGGAACTACCGAGAAGATTTTGATCAAACTTTGTACGAAGGCTCATATTACCTTTTATGTGCTAACTAGGAGACTAGAGAGTTTTAAAAAAGTTCTCAACCGAACCGCGGGATTTCACTACAATACACGAAATAGGCCGATAATTTTATATTTTTGGACACGAATGAATTTCCCGCAACTTTTTACACCAGTTCTTTTTAAAAAATTGGCATGGACGTTTCTCTTTGCTAATATGTGCTCACTAAAACACAGTTTTGCAAATATGGATTTTAATTACTCTAGAGCCCTGCCCCACAGGACTTCAAAATTACTCTATGGCCTACGGGGTTGAAATTTTACATGGACGTTCGACTTTGCTCATAGGTACTCGGTGAGAAACGATTTTGCAAATATAGTCTTTAATGTCATTTAGAGGTCCCCCCAGAGGACTAATAAATTACAATAGATCATACGGGGTTGAAATTTAACGTGGACATTGGTCTTTACTAATAGGTGCTCACAGAGAAAAGTTTTTACAGATATCGCTTTTGAAGTTGTTTAGCGCCCAATCCCACATGACATAAATACTCTATTGCCTAGGGTGTTGAAATTGTACAATGGCGTTCGTTCCTCTTTGCTCATAAATGCTCACAGAGAAACGGGGTTGAAAATATAGTTTTTAAGTCCTTTTGGGCTCCGCTTCACAGCTAGGACTTCACTATGGTAATATAGTGAGGGGGGGGGGGGGGTTAAACTTTTGACATGGTCATTCCTCTTTGCTCATAGGTGTTCACGAATACATTTTTTTGCTGAATTCCTTCGTAGCTACGTACTCCGCCCACTTCCTCTTAAAATTTCAATATGATTTTTAAGGACGAAGATTTCGTTGTTCTAAAATAATTTTATTATCCATCAAATAGATTCAGTCACGGGCGAAGCTGTGATGAACAACTACTAGTAACAAAATATAGACTAAATAATTCCTATTTTACATTGCATGAACAATAAATACTGTAAGATTACTGTATATTTTTTTTTATTTTCATGGAATAAAATAAACATTAAATAGTTTTTGTTAGTTTCATGTTTAATCAGTTCTCTTAATGAACATAACGTTTATTGTTATAGTATCAAAATAATGTTTCAATAAGTGATGATATGACTAAATGCACTAAATTGTAATTAATTTTAGACACGAAAGTTAGAACGCTAAGTGAACGGTTGAGAGCGGTCCCGCTTGGGTGTCTGTTGCCAGCTGTATTTGAGAGGTTCTTGATAGTCTGCTGAGGTGGTTCGTTCCCACACATCCCCTCCCCCTCTCCAACCCTCTCCTCCTTTGCGCTTCCGCTCGCTCACTAATGCAGTTAGCTTCGATATCACTTTCCACCATTGCATAATACTGAATGCCTAACTTTACATGTTAACATAATTTGTCATCGTTTACTTCAGTTTTAGGAAAAGTTTGGTATATCTAACCGTCACTAGCACAATTCTTATCGGCAACATAGAAAGTAAAAGTTTCCAAGTCAACTCAACATTCCATATATTATAATCGACTGAGGGAGTTAAGTTTCCCTAATGTATTTAGTAAAACTCAACTTTAAAATAAATTTATGATAGGTACTAACATTTAATTAAAAATATTATAGAAAAAAATCATTAATGTTTATATTAACTTGGATTTAGAAATATTGTATCTACCATTATGTTACACATAATGGTGTAAGATAACAAGACATGTTTAATAGTTATTTAAAGAACTTGCATTTCCCATTAAAACCAATTCATTAATACAATATACTTCTATTTCTGAATTTATGGGATAAGCAGTACATTTATTTGACATAGTAAATAAATAATTTAATTATAATTTCTCCTATCATGTAAAATTATATTGGGAATCAGTAATAGATGGTATTCAGATAAAAATTTTTATATTTATTACAGTTCAAATGAACACATTTTATTAATCAGACGTATTAACTGGAGCTGCGCAGAATGATATTTAGCAAAACATTATATTAAAACACATTTCATGAACAATTAACAAGATATTTAATTTTACTAAAGATTCAAGTGTTTCATTGGTGTAGTTATATATTTTTAAGTATAGATGTAATATTAGAGAATATGGTTAGGTATTGCAAAAAGAAATTTTCGCATTTATTGATATCCCAATAAAGGCATTGTGTTTCATATTCATAAATTATTTGAACTAAATTATAATCCTTGAGATAATAAATATTATTAAACCTAAGATAATATACGTGGATAACTGTAATTACTTTTACTAATAAAAACATTGAAAATTTAAAAATATATATATTTTTTATAAAAATGTTATAGTAGTGTAAAAGTGGGGCTGCTGGGCCATGACGTCATCACGATGACGTCAGCAGTGATGACGTCATCAATGACGTCACGAATGACGTCACTAATGATGTCATATGACGTCACATGACGTCACATAAATGACGTCATGGTGACGTCATTACCGCTGACGTCATCATGATGACGTCACTGACGTTAATTAGGTCAAGGTCACGCAAGAATAGAAAAAAAATTTTTTTGCACTTTTGCGATTCCTCAAATTTTGTTGAGAAATTGAAATTTCTCGAGGAACCACAAAAGTGCAAAAAAATATTTTTTTTACTCCCTAGCGATCAGACTCTTGACCTAATATATCCGTCAGGGGTCATTGACCCGTCCCAGCAGCCCCACTTGAAAAAAAAATAATTTTATATTTGACTTACCCACCGAGAGACTTAGAGCCGAAGAATAATTTTCTTCAAACACCCGACATTGCGACAAACGACACGCGATCTAAACAGCACCGCGTCCGAAGATGTACTGACTTGGGTGCAGGCGGTTCCTCAGGTACCTGGCCCAGTGGTGGGGATAAGGAGGTGGTGGGGGTAAAGTGGTCAGAAGGAAGAAAAATTTAATTTTTTACAAACAACCCGTCCCAGCCGGTCCTTTACCGGATCTCCGTAACTCGGATTGGAAATATTTCCTGAGAAATATTTATTTTTTATTCTTTCTCAGGTGATCTTCGAACTTGTGAAATTTCAATTAAACCAAAAGTGAAAAAAAAATTTTTTTTTGTTATTTGAAACTTTGCCGAAAAAATTAAGAAATGTTTGATATTTGGTTAAATATTTAAATTTAAACTCAATATAAGTAAATTTAGTGCAAAAAGTGAGATGTGCACACCACAAGAGTTGAACAGCAACTGAGCAAGTCTCTTCGTGTATCTGAGGTACTCGGCAGGGTGGTGGGGATAAGGAGATGGTGGGGGTAAAGTAGTCGGATGAAATGGAAAAATTTTTTTTTTTTTGCAAACTATACAACTGAGTTTGTTTTTCAGCAATAGGCATAAGAAAAAAAAATATTTTTTATCCACAATGCTCAACATGTTGAAACGTGTTCAAGGTCAACCATTTGAAGTTTTAAAAAAAAATTAATTTTTTTATTTTATTTACAAATTACAAAAATCCTCCTTCATCCCCATATGTGCTGTCTGGACTTGTGCTTGATGTTGTCGAAGAATTTTCTTCACAGCAACATGTTCCTTGTGTATTTTGGACTACCCCTTCTGCTTCATCCATACTGTCGTCGATGAGTGGACAGTCGTATTCCAAGTTCATTTTTATTATCATCCCTGGATTTTGAAGAAGCCGCATATGCAATTTTTCATAGATTTCTTTTAGGTATTGAATACTGTCAACAAGTAATTCCCACTTCATTGTGTGTAGTGTAACCTTTAGCGTAGCTGAGTTGGAAATGAAGCCAGACTTGCATGTAGGATTAGTATTTTGGAATCGTGGTGGTGGGGGTAATTGATACAACTAGACAGGTTGAAACATGTTCAAGGTCAACTATTTGGAGTTTTAAAAAAAGAAAATTTTATTTACAGAGTAGTGTTGAAAACCGGCAATTTGGCTGCTTTATCTGTACACTCGATGCATCTTAGACAGTATACAACTGCGTAGACCAAGTAGAAGAAGATTGCAATCAATAAGGCCAAGATTATGAAGAGATCTAATTTTAAAATTTTCTGAATTAGCATATGGTCCTTCCTGATCCGTTTTTCTTCCATTCTTCTTTCCATCATCTCCACTAGATCCACATGCTGGCATCTCCTCCTCCCCAGGCTTTCCGCTTCATCGGCCTCATATATTGGTGGTGGAACATCCATGATTGCAGCTTGAAAGATAAAGATGTAATGAAACACATTGGTGCTGCCTCTCAGGTATCCAATAGGAAAAGTGGTGGGGGGAAAACCTGAACATGTTAGAACATGTTCAAGGTCATCCAATTTGTGTTTTAAAAAAATTCTATCTTGCTACAATACTGTAGCAAGATAGGTTTTTTTATTTTGTTTTTATTTTATCATTCCTTTATTACAATACAAAAATATGCATATTGAAGTACAATGAGGATACAAAATATAAATATTAGTCAGGAGAAATATTCCAAGTTTGGACTGGCTTGAGTCTTCATGGATGATCTAGAGGAGTAGGCTGAAGAAGTTGATGATGGTGACCTAGGCGGCTCGTCATCCCTGGGGACATGAGGGCATTTTGTGTTGCAAGCAAAAATTTGCATGTTCAATCGGTATCCCTGTTCGATTAGTGATTTAAATTCTTGAACAATTTCGTTTAATTCTTGCAGATTTCTTACAAATACTTCTTCATAATTTGCACATTTTACAGTCAGAGCCATCTTGATGTTTTCCGTATGATGTCCAAAGGCGGAATGAATATTAGCATGGTCGTTTGAAGGTAGTATGAAATAGTGGTGGGGGGAAGTTGTTTACACGCTGTCTGATGAGAGGTGGTTAAATTTTTGCCAACTAAACATATTGATTGAACAAATGGCGCAAAGTTCTTTAGGTGTATGGTAACTTAAAACTGGAGCCACATGACCATATTGTAAACATCCATCATCTTGTAGGAATTGTGCCGGGTTGGATACAGCGGCCCTTCCACAACTTCGACAAAATTTTGTACCATCACCAAACTTGTACCAACCAAAAGTGTTGTAACCTCTGTTGTCTAGCTTGTACTGTTTGATAAAAATTTTAATTTGTTGAGGAGCGTTGGATCGTAAAGTATGGCTAAATAGCTGTTGATCTTCAATAATTTTTCTTACACAAAGCTCAAATAGGGTGCTCATTGTTTGACAGTTGCAATCAAACTGAACTTCTTTACAGTCTGTATGCTGGTAACCTGAAATGGTGGGGGAAAACACACACACACACACACACACACACACACACACACACACACACACACACACACACACACACACACATTGCTGTTTGAAAAAAATTTATGTTTAATTTGTGCAAAGGTCAAAGGTCAAGGTCACCCCAGAGCTTTTAAAAAAAAGGCAACATATCAATATGTGAAAATTTTTTTTGTTTCACATATTGATATGTTGCCTTTTTTGTGTTTTTTTTTTTTTTTTTTTTTTTATGTTTATTTAAAACAGTACAAACAAGATTACATGACAAAAATATATATAGTTAAAAAATACAAACAGATACAAGAAAGAAAAAATTATTTATTTTTTAACACTGCTGCTTGTCTGCGATGTGGATGGTAAGCTCGGTGGAGTTGCTGCCGCTGCATCCGTGGGACACCAAGTAGAGACATCCCGGTTGAATGGAGCGTAGATCTTCATTTTGTAGTAGGTGGACAAATCTCTTCGGAAGGTAAATTTGGAATTTTGCTTCATCCCCCGGAGTATATGGTGCTTCGCTGAGACTGCAGCAGATTGCTTCGCCGACAGTAGTTTCCATTTTCTTCAGTGCATGTATAATATAATGTTTTTCATCCTTGAGTTCAGAACATTTTTTTACCGGCAAAATTGTAGACTTGGAGTGGGCGTTGAATTGTTCTACCAAAGACTGCAGAAACTGGTTGGATGCCATGGTTGTTCTAGAGGTCCTCGCTGTCTTCTTGCTCTGAGATGTTGTTGTCTCGGAATCTCGAGTAATACTCGTGCCAGGTCTCGGTCTGCTCCTCGCTTTTATAATCGCCGTTACCCCCACCACCATCACCGATTTCTCCATCTTGCAGGTAAGTTGCTAATTTTAAAGCGTTTTTTAACGCACAGTGCCTGTCCCTTTCATGTTCCATACTTTGTGTGCAAATACAAATGTTTTCAGCAATAAATTTAAAATTTTTATTAATTTGCACATCTTTAACTGGAGTAGATGTAAATTGTTCTATCCATCTTTTCTTTTCAAGTCCTTTTGTGTAAATATTAGTAAATCTGTTTGAAAATTGATGCATAATATGATACAAGTCTGAATAACTGGTAAAACCGTCATACCAATCGATGTGATGAAAATATTTCCAAGTCCATCGGTTTGTTGTTGCGGCTTTGGTGGTTAGTGAAGAAAAAGAGCATGGTGGTTTAAATAAAAATGTGTAAGGAATATTTTTATCTATATCGTAAAATACGAGTTCTTTAATTATAAACCGATCATCGTTACCACGAAACGCCTGAAATTCAATAATACCCGGCTTGGACTTGATTTCTTCTTCCATGTCCATTTGAAAGGTCACCCGTCTATCCATCACGGTGTCAGAAGGTCAACTGTTTTCCACACCACGGTAGGCATGTATTTATGCCAGGCCGTACAGTTGAAGGCGCGTTGGTGTATATTTAACGTGGGCACCATCCCCGGTAGGCCTACACCCACAAAATTTTGAATTTTTTATTGAAAATTTACCAATTTAAGTGTAAAGTGTTGTGAAAAATTTTAAAACTTTATTTAACTTTCCATCTGGTCATTTTTGTTGTTGTCATTATCATCACTTTGATCCTTTTCATCACTGAAATGTGTTTCTTCATCTGATTTTACAAAATTATTTTTTTCTTGCACATATTGTTCCAATTGTCTCCACATTTGAACTTCATGAGGAATTCTGTTGAATATTGAAGTGTCCACAGGTCCATACAAAATTGGTGCATCCGGTTGTTTGTCCAAAGTGTCTGTTAAATAATCTTTAATAATTGAACTGGAGAATACTAGCTGTCTTAAATATCTTGTTATTGGTTCAGTTGCACATGTTAAAATAAAAAATTCTTCTCTGTTCAGTTGAATTTTTATGTCATGTTTGGTCGTATCTCTGAATCTCATTTGATGTTCACCTCTGTGTTTAATAATATCAATTTCCAAGTCTGAATCCAATAGTCCTACTTTTGTTTTCCTGCCAAACATGTTGCTATTAAAGTAACATTCTAACAAATGGAGGTGTTTCATAAAAGATTCCCAAGCATTGGCTGTAAACAAAATCATTTTTGTTCCGTGAGTTAAAATTACTGTAGGTGAATAGTCGGTTGATTTCATAACTCCAATTAAAACACTTTTATCCAAACTTGAAGAGATTGGATAAAAAATTCTTAAAAATACTTCCATCAAAATATTTGGTGAAATATTTTCTTCCACATTTCTTTTCCTCTTGGACAAATATTTTTTCTTTTTACCTTTTTCTTCTTCTTCTTGATTTGTGACGTGTTGCTGTTCATTCATATCCAAAAATTCTGAAATTTCCTTTTCTATATTGCATTCCGTTGTACCACTTGTAGAAGCCATATTGAAGATGATGCTACCCATACGACGTCAGGCAACAAACTGATCAGGAGCGGCCTGCACGCTCCGCTTTTATACTCGCGGAATGTAACAAAACCGGTTTTTTATAATACATTTTTAACAATTCCAGTTAGAGGTGTGTATGTTACAATTTTATCATGTAGAATTAAACAGTATGCAGTTGTATTTGCAGGTATAGCTGCATTAAACTCCATTTCAATCTTTATGTCAACACTTGATGATTTTACTGATTCATTTTGTTTAGAACAATCAATTACAACTATTGTGTAACCATCTAAGTATTCTTCTGGTGATAGTAAAGGTGTATTTGTTTTACCGTAATATGAATTTTGGAATCTCGCATACATATCGTATAATATACTGTACTTTTTATTAGCGAATGACACATTTAAATTGTCGTAGGGGAAAAATTGTGAATTCAAATAAACTTTAATATTTTTTAAGTTGCAATGATCAAATTTGCCTGCATGTTTTGTGATGCTGTCTCTCCTATCTGTTTGTAAACCAAATATAATATACCTGGCTCGTTCTACGTAATTAGATGTTTTAACAGTCCAAGTGTGACGATCTGTAGTTGGCAAGCTTGGATGTTCATGGAATTCCCAACTTCTAAAAGGAATTACAATATCACGATCAGCCTTTAACTTCCTTAATAGTAGCATTCTATGTTCGTCAGCTAATTTAACATGTGGAACTCTCCATACAATTTTGTCTAATGTTAATTTCCATTCTAGGTTTGCATCCGTTGTACCATCTGGAGCTTTAATAATGTCTTTATCGTTAGAAGATCGCAACAAAACTAATTCTTGTTTAACATTTAATATTATTTTTCTATAATCTTCAGCAAATCCAAGCAACAAACGTAATGGAATATGAAAATCAAAATATCCCTTTGTATTCGGAGTGATTATGTCATGTTCAGGTAAAACCCATCCAGCCGGTTGAAGTAAATTGGTTTCATTAGGTGATATAGATGTTACCCCCTTTAAAGTTGTTGCAATACCTACTTTTTTAGTGGAATCAACTGTTACACCTGATATTTCATATCTAATTTCATCAAACAGGAAAGCCATAGGGTTATTTATAAATGGAACTGTTGTACCAGTAGTAGTACCGTCCTTTTTTGTTACTTTTCCTTCGATATACAAGTAACTTTCACATGGTAGTGTGTAAATGTCTTGATGTTGTATAGGAATACGAATTTCATCGTTATTGTTCAATTTTGATGAAGTGTAAGGGTTGTGGGTGTGATATTCTTTTTCCCATAGTGTTTCGTCGAATGTCGGACCCTGCGCTATATCCAGTATATCCATAATCGGTTAATTTTAAACCAATCTTTTCTAAGAAACGAATGTTCTCGCGTGTTAACTCCTCCACAGCTGAAGAGCTACTAATGCGGTTTCCCATAGGCTGTCCACTTTTAAATGATAAACCCATGATTTTTGTATTAAAGTGTCGATTTTAAATGTAATCTAACTGTAATTGGCTCTTCTCGGAAATCTATCAAGTTACCGTCTTGATCCAATACGTTCAACACGATGTCTGAAATGAAAGTGGTGTTCAACGGCAGATATACTAGGTTTTGTGGCTTTTCAACAATTTTAAATCCTGGAGGTACACTCGGGTAAAAAGTATGTATTATATGAGTATTTGCTCCATCTCTGTAAGCTCCCTGTATAATGTTACAAGTTATATCTATACTATTAACTTTTAGTATAGTTACAGTTTGTTTACCGGAATGTGTTTGATTTGGTTCTAAAATTGGGCTATCTTTGGGAAATCCTAACAATTCACCGATTGATTGTTCCTGAGTAAAATCTATATAATATTTTGAGTTAATTTCAGCTTTCATAGTATTGTTATTACCTTTTAATGTTATATTGTCTTTCCCCATTTTATTTTGCAAAAATTCATTAATATGATCAATTTCATAAGAACCTGTGGGTAAACTGCAAACTTCTAAGTCTGTAAACTTCCCACTGGCATCTTTTCCTTTATAATAATGCAATAAGTTATTTTTACCTTCCGTAACATTGGGAATAGAGTTGTAAGTTGTAAAATCCAACAGTGCCGCTTCCCAAAATCTTCCTTTTTGCAAGCGTAACGCTGGAAAAAGGATACTTCGTAAAGTGGACGATTTTCCTGTTAATGATACCGTATAGGATGACATGTCAATGGTGACTGATACTTTTAGCTAGGAATTCCAAACATAAATGGCCACATATTAATGTGTTATCAGGTTGTTCTCTTTTATAGTTGTAATATATGTTTTTAGCAGATTTAAAGTAATGCTCGAGTTCTTTAGGTGGTGGTAAATTGCCAAAACTATCAAAGTAATAAATATTATCACCTAATTTCTTATAACAAACCCAATGAGTGCCAGGACCTTCAGAATTGTCTAAATTTACAATACCGGTTTCGTTTTTCCACATTTTAACTGGTAAAGCATCTTTCATAAAGACACCGCGAAAAAATGGTATTTTTAAACATGAAATGTATTTAAATAATTCGATATTTGTTAACGCTTTATGTGGTATTACTAATTGATTTCTTTTATTTAATATGCACGATACGGTCTTAGGTATAGACCTGCCCCGTTTTTTACCATTGACCATACTGTTGGTTTTTTGCTACCCTTTCTGGTGGAACGTCGTTTTCTTCTAATATTCCCTCCATGTTTTGTCTTTGCTGATCTCCTTTTCACTCTTCTTCTCCTTTTTCCACCTCCTACTGCTGTTTTAGCCTTCATACCTGTTGTTACCGCTAAAGCCGCTGCTTTTTCTGCAATACTAGCGTCACTAGACTTTACTCGTTGCCAAGCTATATCCGCGAGCTTTTTATCAGCTATAGATCTATTTTTTGTATCGCTAAATGTGGAATATGCTATATCGTGTTCTTTACAAGCCTGATCTAACTTATTTATGCCTGGATCGCCTCTTTCCAGTCGTTTTTTCAATTTAGTTCCTGGTCCGCAATACTGATAACCTCCCGGTATGTGAAATTCGTATGGTAAAGCGTCTATTGCTCTATTTACGACAGATCCTACTGGAATTCGATTTAAAGCTTTACTTAACAGAGAAACCGCTGTGGACGTGATACCGCCTCCTTTCCTTACAGTGTCTCGATATGGACTGATATATTGAAATGTCATAATGCACTTTTATAATTGAATTTCGCAACTTATGTGTTACCTCTACGACAAGTTGAACATAAATGACTTTATTTATGCTTTTGATCAATTAAATACTAAAAGGATCCTAAAATGTTGATCCTTAAGGTTGTGTTGTTTTAGTAAAAAAATACTTATAAAAAACTTCTTGTTTTATCCATGAATTTCTCATTTTTTCATCAACTTGATTATATTGTCCACTTGCAATATAATTGTGCATATCAAACATTATATTACCTATCACTTTAACAAGAAAATTAATATTTACAGCGTCATCTACATAATCAGGGTCTGCAACTCTTGTTAATCGTTTGTTATTGCAATTCCACCATCTATGTCCAGTTGGCTCTAATTGTATTATCTGTTCAAAAGTAACAACATTACCAGGCAATGACGCGGGAGCTATATGTATCATTTGTTTTCCTTTACCATCCCAAACATTATTCCTTAATACATGTCCATCAAGAACTTTATTCTTTTCTTCAAGTAATGTAAACTTTTCATTTCCTTGTACAAACACATCCCCCTGCCGTGATACCACTTGGTCTTGTTTTACAAATCCAGATGTCTCTTGTTTTAAAGTCTCTTTCATTTGACCCACTGTTGCACCATCTGATGGCGCCGAACCATCTTTAACATTTGCTAAACAATTATTAAAACATTCTATAACCCCTACATCACGTATGATACAATGATCTTTAATATATTTTAGATTTACAGCATTGTTTTCAGTTTTTGGATAACCTATATCATTAATAACAAATTTATAAAAAGAAAATCCATCTTTTGTCTTTTCAGGTATCAAGGAATGTAAATAGCGTCTATTCACGCTGTCTTTTTCATCTTTAGGGTCATCTACGTTGGATATACGTTTATTGTTAGCACTATACGTTTTTCCATTGAATTTTAACGTATTTTTTAATTCAGATGACAAATAACCTTTGTTTATTGCATCACTGTTTTGATTTGGTATACCAACATTGATAATTCTATGATTTTCTGCATCATATGTGTTATTGTGTAGTCTTAATGTTGGTGATAGCTTTTCCTTTACTATTTTTAAATTTACTGCATCGTTTTCGTCCGTGGGATCTTTTATGTTTTTTAACCTTTTATTACTAATATCATAATCTCCTTCAGGTGTTTGTGGTAAACCAGCACCTCTTTTTAAGTTATTCGCGTAATATAATCCATCCGAGGAATACCGTCCAAACTTGTCGACACTCATGGTGCAACTGAATAGCATTTTAGGGGGTAACGCATTCTTATGAGATTACCCGCGGTTTCTAAGTTCATCCACTAAAGCCACCCATTCGTTTTCCAATCCAGTATGACCCGCTTCTTTGGCTTCATGTATTAGTTTCATTCTATCTACCAATTTATTGATATTATTGTAATAAATTACGTTTGTATTGTATAGTTTCTTCATCAATCCTTTACCGGTGACTGATTTGCTTCTTTTTCTCGGTTCTGGGGAACTTAAATCTAAAGTGGATGCTACTAATCTTCTTTTTACAGGTTTTCTTCTTATAATTGGTATTAATTTGGAAACAAAATCTTTATATTTTACAGATTTATTTCTATATATGGGTGCTTCAGGTAAATAATTTCTTTTATATGCATTAGTTTGATCCAAAATTTTGCTATACACTTCCAAATCATCATTTTTTACTAATGCTTTTAAAGGTTTATTTTCAAATAATAATTCAAATAGTCCCCTTGTTCCCTTATATATTTGATCACCTACGTGAATATTATCATGTTCATCGACATCTAATTTGCTATTACCAATCATTACACCTTCTTTGGACATTCTTGCTCCATAACTGTGGTATTTTTTAGTAGAATCAGTTCCAATTAACAGTTTTAACAAGTATTTTCTTCCTAAAGGTCCTTTTGTATGAATATTTTCACCCAATAAGCTTATGTTTGATGGTTCTCCTTCTGTTTTTTCTTCTTCACTCGCTATAGATACCGCTTCTTCTTCACTACCACCATATACATCTTCTCTTTCTGCCGTTGTATCACTATATATGGAGGCCTCCGGGTCCTCATCGCTAATATCTTCTGATATTACACTTTCCCTTTCATATTGTGTTATCGGAGCAATAATATCACCTTGAAAAGAAGGTTTAGTCAATTTTTTGTTCAATTGTTTCAAAGGCTCTGTAATAGGTTTAAAAGTAGATTCGAGAAATTTCTCCCTTTCGCTGATACCTAACTTTAACGCTCTGTTTTTTGCCCGAATAGAATCACTAAGTGATTTAATTTCCTTTACTAACTTTTCTTGGTTAACCATGTTTGTAGCAAGACGTGCTGTACAAGAATGATTGTGTGATATAGTGGTTAGTGAATTAATATAAATTTATCGAAACCTATCCTGTATCGACCGTTATTTAGTGGTTGTTCCTTCATAATTGTCAAAAATCCATAATTTTCAGCCCAAGCCTTACCACATATGTCTTTAAACCGTTCATATGACATATCCGCATTGACATGATCGTAATATATGTGTTTTAGGTTAGTTTCATCCTGTTTGAATACAATTAACACATTTGCATTGTCTCTTATCAGTTGTTTTGGTATTTTACTATAAGTCTGACCTATGTAAATGCTATCTATATTGTTATGTCGCCCCATAGCGAAATAGCTCCTGATAGTGTTTTGGTTTTCACAGGATACGTCGTCAAATATAAAAACTGAAAATGGTTTAGCTTCATGCGGTTGCATTACGCTTTCACTTGCATCAAACTTATAATATTTCACTTCTGGCACATTATTAAATATTTTTTCTAATAATTGGTATTTGGGTTGTTGTAATGATTTGGAAAAGACATACAAGTTATTGAAACGTAATCCTTTTGGGTTTGTAATCAAATTGAATACTACATTTGTTTTACCACAATTGGATGGACCGGTTACAAGACAACGCACCGTGTTTGGTAACAAAACACCATGTTTGCCACTGTTTAATTCTGAATTGTCCACCGTGAGTTCATCAATATTATTAATAGGAAAACTATCCTTTTGCGGTATTATCTCCATCCTTTGTAAAGGTTCAACCTAAAATGATGCTCCATCATTATATCAGATCCTTTTTAGGTATCCAAGAATCTTCACTCTTATTAAATCCTAACCATCGCACTTTAACTTTATCTTTTTTCCGTTGTAACACCTTTTCAACGAGATATACATCACCTACTGAGGATTTTAACATTTCATGTCCATAAAACCCTCCTTCGAGCAATTGTCCTTTATTATCTTTTAAAATGTAAGTTTCCGGCACTGTAGGTTGTACCTTAAATACGGTAAAAACCTCATTTGTCCAATTAGGCAGATATCTTTTACTGAATACACCTTTGTATTTGCTTATTCGCACTTTATCACCAACATTAAACACTTTAGGCTTTAATTTTTCAACTTTTGGTTTAGTATTTATTTTTATACGTTTTAATACGAGTTTTTCATTTTTCCTAGTCACTTGGTTTGGTTTCATACCAATTGTTCTATGGAACTTGTTATTGTAATCTTTTATTAGTTTTGGTAACATATCAATCCATACGTGCGATCCTCTGTTTGAAAACATCTTGTACATCGCACCTTTTAAAGTTCGATTGAATCTTTCTATGATTGATGCTTTTACCTCTGAATTAGTCGAATAATGGTTTATATTGTGTTTCTTCATTAAATTTGAAAATTCTTTATTGAAATATTCTTTACCATCATCGGTTTGTAAATGTTTTATGGTATTTTTGTCTCTCTGTATCGCAGTTTCCATGGCTTTTGTTACACTCTTGCCGGTTTTATCTTTTAGCGGTAAAGCATCTGCCATTTTTGTAAAACAATTGATAATAGTCAATATATATTTAAATCCTTTATTTTGTTTACTATAAGGAATCATTTCGATTAAATCAGCTTGATATAGATCATTCATTCCTTTTATAACAGTATTTCTTCGGGGAAATTTCCTCCTAGCCGGTTTATGAAGTTCATGAACAATTTTTTGTTTCAAATCCATAATTTTATCCTTCCTCATTCATGGATGAAGTAAAAATAAATTTTTATTACATTATACACATATTTAACTGGGTCAAGGTCATTCAAATTGATGTAAAAAAATGGGGAACACGGCGTTGGACTTGCCGTGTTCCCCATTTTTTTACGGAAGGAAAAGGAATTTAGGTCGAAGAAGGACGAAGAGGGACGAAGAATAGGTTAGTTGTCGATAGGGTTGAGAGAGTAGTGGCCAAAAGGAAGAGTATCAATTTGGTTTTCCATAATGTGACGTTTGTCATCTTTGTTTGACAATGCTTTTTTCACTTCTGTAACACTGTACACTTTGTGTTTTTCACTCCTTATGGTGTTGAATTTAGCAGTCAAGGTGGTGTCGTTAAATAAACAGTTTTTATAGTGTTCAAAGTTTACATTTTTCTTCAAATAACTTGTCTTCACACCTTTTGCTTTTTTGGTGGTAGATGTTTCTTCTTGATGTCCTTTATATACTTTAAAAGAATATAATTTGGACATTAGTGCAATGATTTCTTCCATGCTTGCTCCATTGCATTCATCTTTGAATTTGCCTAAAACTTTCTTATTATTTTCATTAAAGTTCGGGTGATTTCTTGGGTAGTCGGAAAAATCAAAATCATTCTTGTGTATGAACGTCCGAAGATCTTCATACATATCTTGCGTCTTGATCCAATAAATTAGTGCGTCCGTATCCATGTAGGCTACTCCGATATTTTCTCTTCCATAATGTTGAACCATTTTGTTGTAATGAAAGTCATACATGTGCGTTTTACTTATATCCAATATTGACATTCCTATGTACAACGGTCTATCCATTACTATCTTGGTTTTCTTCATGCTGACTGCTACCAAGTTTTCATTAATTATCATACTTGTTCCAAAATTCGGTTTCTGTACAAGTTTCTGCATCTGTCTGGGGTTTGTTACTAATTTTACAATTTTGTGTTTCCTTTTGTTTTCTAAAGTTTTTCCAAATATTGCATTGTTCATGAGCTTGTAAAAATCTTTTTCAAAAGCTGATGTTGCTGCTGCTCTCCTTGCAGTGTTTGAATCAATGTATGGTTTTAAATAACAAGATTGTGAAAATCTTAAAACTTTATGAATTTTGGTAATAATCAATCCTAATTCTAAGGCTTGCTGAACAACTAAATAATGTGCTACATATCGGTTTTTGTTGTTTAATGTCATCATTAATTTGGGCCATTTTCCTGTCGGTGATACTTCAGTTTTAGCCAACAGTGGCAAGTCATAATGATGATCGTGTAGGTGGTCTGGATACTGAAAGTCGCAGTCTAAGATGTAGCCGGTGTCACCTTCTTTGGGAATATCAATAATATTTCCAAGTGAATCAGGGTCTACCCATTCAAAGTCGCCATACGGAAGGGGTTTGGACATCGCCCAACCGTACAAATTATTCGCATCAAAATAGCCAAGAAAAATCGAATCTTTAGTTTCATCATAATTTGGTAGAAATTTATTATTAGCTTTCACATGTCGAGTTACAGCTTGGGTTAATCCGCCTCGAACACCTGATTCTATCATTAAAACCATATCAATGTCGGTTAACAGCTCCAACTTGCACTCGGTGGATTTTAGCATGGCCTGCCATGCTAAGCCGGGAGATGTAAACGAATGAAGGGGGTCCAGTCCGTAAGCGGTGAAACAGGTGTTCCTAAATTCTTCCATTATGTCACACAATAATGTTACATCTAGTTTTACATAAAAGTCAGAATAATCACCCAAGGTATTCATTCCTAATTCATTCCAGACTTTCTGAGCATGATTATAATCTTCAATTGAAATTTCGGTTTCAGTTAATTTACTTTTAAACGCTTCGATAGGTGGTAGTCTTGTTTCTTCAAATTTTTCCATTCCTGTAATATAATCATAAGGAAAGACTCCTTTCCTTAGCACCAAGTCCATTTTATCTTCTGGCACAATTTTTCTTGTTTCTTTTAAATCCTGTCGTCTTAAATTTTTAGTTAGGTTGGCAATGCTAGATGACATGAATCGAAAAGAGTCCACGAATCGAAGCTTTATCTTGCCAACAGTCTTGGAAAAACTAATATAATTCTCTAAAGTGTTGGCCAATACATCAATTTTCCCATCATCCCTGCCCAATTCCGGAATAATAAAATGTGAATCATAACCACTAAGGTTATGCAAAACGACTGGAATGAATTTCGGAAGTTTATAATTAATATTACATGAATTGCAAGCAGCCCCTCTGTAATAACCAGTAAGGTGATCGTGATCATGGACTTTATGGTTCTCAACAGTAAATTCTTTTTTACACAAGTAACAATTAGTGGCATTGATATATTGAATTTCCTCCTCTTCATCTAGAGGAATCATAGGGACAATATTACTGTACACTTCTTCA
>CM061533.1:69096237-69117072 GCA_030545055.2 Neoaliturus tenellus | reverse complement strand
AGACGCACCGACTGCGGCTAACATTTCATTCTGATTCCAGACGTTACGCTGCGAACTGGAGCCACAACCATGTCATCTCTGCCAACTACAACTTCTACTTCAACTTCTACTTCTACTTCAACTTCTACTACGGCTGTTCCTGCACTAAGAAAACTCTTCGCCTCAAAAACCTTCCTGATTGCTACAAGAACCGACTTGCATCTCAACCTTCAACTTCTGGAGCTATTCTTCCGCCAACCAACACTTCTAGACTTCGTAGTATTTTTTCACCACCTTCGCCTTCGCTTTCAACTTCGCTTTCAAATGACTCCGCACCACCATTAACTACTTTGCCGCCACCGCAGAAGCCAGTTCACCACCGTCCTAATACCCCTTCCGTTGAAACCATTGTTCATCGTCTTAGCACACCCATTATCCCGACTATCACCATTGCCTCCTACCCCACCACTTAGTACACCTGAAGATCATACCTATCACAAAACTGAATCCTCTCAACCTGCTACTAAATCAGCTCCTAAATCAGCTCCTAAACCAGCTCCTAAACTTAACTCCTAAACCCGCTCTTCAGAGCAACCACTTAGTACACCTGAAGATCATACCTATCACAAAACTGAATCCTCTCAACCTGCTACTAAATCAGCTCCTAAATCAGCTCCTAAACCAGCTCCTAAACTTACTCCTAAACCTACTCCTAAACCCGCTCCTTCAGAGCAATTTCAATTATTACAAGAACGGCGTCGTAGGGCATTAGCCGTCCTACTACTTGCCCTGAAACGCTTACTAGGGGAATTAAGAAAGGATCACCTTGTGGGAGGAAATGTGTAAAAAATGAAAGTTTTTGCCGTGTACATGTCGTAAAACACATTTCTGAACCACAAGTGACAGAAACCCCACTTTTGAATACCAATCCAAAATTATTGGTGTGAAAGGAAATAGGCTTAAGAGAGGTTGTGTCTATTTTTTTGAAAGTGTTATTGACAACGAACACATTTTGGCAACTTGTAACGGCGTAAGATATAATATAAGTGATTGAATCCTGCGCAAAGAGAAATCCGTTTATGAGTTAGACTCTAAAGACTATCTCCTCAGACACAAACTGGATGGTATTACAAGGTAGGGGCGTAGCAAGTAAATTCCACATAGTTTTTTTTCCAAATTATTGCTTAAAAAATACTGGGGGAGAAACACAACGCGTTGTAGCGTTGTGTTTCTCCCCCATTATTTTTTAACACTCTAAGTCCCTGTGACCTACTAACCTACTTCCATTTGAGTAGTAAGAAAAGTACTTCCCCCACTCCTTTGGGTTGATGACCGGTTAAGGTCAGCTCTTACCCCTCTTTTGCATACTGTTATAAAAGCGGAGCGAGCGTTGGTCACTCCTTCATTTTGCTTCTACACCGCGCTCTTGTTGTTTCGTCTCTGCTGTTTACAATATTACCTACTTAAAAATGCCTCCTCATGTGAATGACCATATTAATTCTTCCAAAATTTCCGATGTTTTTCTACAACCTGAAGACATTTAAATAATGATAGTGAGAGTGAGGATGATGATGATTATACTGTTGAACTTAGTGAAGAACGTAAGGTTATAGCAATTGATCCACAATTTCCATTTGATACAATAGAAAAGTTATAGTTGAAGCTAATAAATGGTTAAATTTAGGATGTTATGTACGAATGACTCTTTTATATTGTATGGTGATAGTCATTCTTTCCTTGTCACACCAAATGACAGAGACCGCATGTTGCAGTGGGCACAATCTATGATGGAGTGCTATGAACAAGGTGTGGACACTGGCGGCTATTTTCTTGCACAACTAGTGTAATAACAAATTACCCTTCCTCCCATGTAGTGAAAAAGGAAAAGAAATATTAGGAATCTAATTATAATACTTCCTTCCACATATAAAGAAGAGGGGGAAAGGAGTGGGGATTATAAAGTGGTGGGGGAATGTGTATAAATGCAGGTTGTTTGAAGAGACTTTTATTATTATTGTGGCTTTAAACAGAAACAACATGGAGTTTAAATCTTCAGCAAAATAAGGAATAATATAATAAAGAAAGAAATTCGCAAGAAAGAAAAGATTGAACTTATAAAATTACAACTTATAATACCTTCCATTGAAATTGGATGTAGCAAACTAAAGACTTTGGTGAAAACTAACGAATATTTGTTACAATTGCTAAAAACAATCGAAGAGTTGAAGAGAAAGAATGGACATTCTACATAGTAAAATTTGAACATTTTAATATAAATAAGTAAACTGAAAAAAGTAGATGTAGAATAGAGAGCGAGGATAGATCACTTTGTGGTAATGACTAACATGCCACTTAGTGCTCTATTCCTCGTTCTCGCGTTAAATTGGATTACCTTGACCTATTTGTTTGACTGTTAGAATTTGGTTAACACTGTTGAATTTCAGTTTGGAACTAATGTTTATTTTTATTCAACTGTTAGAGTTTTTTAACACTGTCGAATTTTAGTTTTGAACTAACTTTTAATTTATGCGAATTTTTAGTTCAACTCTAGTTATTTATGCGCCAAATTTAGTTCAACCAAGGTGCCTGTGCTCTAGCCATTTCCACTTCCAACATTTGTTCTTTTAACATCTGTCCCATAACATCTGTCCTAACAGATGTTAAAAGAAAGTTTGTTAAAGTTTGAATATAAAGAAGTATATACTAAAACTCCAATGGAATAAAGAACACGAATGAACAATTAGTTTGTAGAAGGTTAATATTTTGTTGAAAATGTTTGATTGCCTAGGATAGTGAAGAGGATGAAATAGTGGTGGGGGACCATTATAATAGGAGGAACGTGAGAGCCCACTTCATTTCTTGGTGAAATTTCGAAGAGTAAACATCTCAACATGTATCGTTGCGATAAATGTTCGGAATCGTTTCACGATGAAATTCTATTAGACTGTCATAAAGAACTAATTCACAACAACCCAGAAGAAAAACAAGAACAACAAGAACAACAAGAAGAACAAGAACAACAAGAAGAACAAGAAGAACAATATGAAATAACAGCAACATCTTCAACTACTTTACCAAATCTACAAGTATTTGCATTACCTGGTAAAGTAGTAATGCGATCATAAGATTCAAAATGAAAACTTGAAGCTAGAAGAATTTATTAGAGAAGCAAAACCAATTGTAAGTAAAACTTTAAAAGAAGAATTAAAAAGATTGAACTTTCTTAATTTGGTTTACTACTAGAAGCTATGTTTATAAATGTACAAGAAGAATTATCACCAAGAGGAGTCATAACAAAAAACCGAACCATTATGGAAAGTTCAAACATTGATTCAATAGTAGAGAACTGTATAGAAGAAATATTAACAAAAATCCAGGAACACGAAGGAAGAGGATCCGGATGGAGTCTTACAAGTATTGAAGTATTAGATATAAGAGTTCACAAACATGGATATGGACCAATGGGATCAAGTTACATTCCTCTGCCAAAAAGAATTGAAGATACAAAATCTTGTATTAATGTTAAAAATGAAGACAATGAATGTTTTCGTTATGCAATGACAACTAAATTTGTACCACATCATGTGAATAGACCTGACCAAGAATATGAAAATCAAAGATTTAGATACAATTTTCAAGGAATCACTTATCCTGTATCACTGAAAGATATATCAAAATTTGAGAAGAAAAATCCCGGTACGTCTATCAATGTTTTTGCATTAGATAGTTCAACAAAGTGTATCCTTTACGTATTGCAAAAGAAGAGCTACCAGATCATACGGATTTACTACTACTAACGCGAGGAGATGTGTCTCACTATGTGTACATAAAGCAATTTGATCGTCTTGTTAACAAGCAACTTTCAAAAAATAGAAACAAAAAGATAATTTGCAAGAGATGTTTTAATTTTCAACGAGAAGGAAGAGAAGGAAGAGAATGGTTACAAGAGCACAAAAGACTATGTAACCAATAATTATGAAGCAAAGATTAATTTACCTGCGGAAAACAGAGCATTCGTTAAATTTGAAAAGGTTCATCATCAATACCGTATCCCTATAGTTGTATATGCGGACTTTGAATCAACACTAATTCCTATAGAAGATGAAAATTGTGAAGCTAGAAAAAGTGTCAAATATCAAATGCACAAACCAAATAGTTTTTGTTTAGTGGTTAAATCAACATTATCAGAAGAACATTTAAACAGATATGGATTAACTTCAGAACCTCTAGTATATCGTGGTAAAAATGTAGAAAAAATATTTCTTGAACACTTATATTCAATAGCTGGAAATGCACAAAGATTATATACAAATATTGTACCAATGAAACCGATGGAGGAAGAAGAAGAAATTCAACATGAAAATGCAACTCGATGTTTCTTATGCAAAAATGATTTTACTATTGAGAATTATAAAGTTAAAGATCACGATCACCTCACAGGTTATTACAGGGGTGCTGCTTGTAATAAATGCAACTTGAGCTATCGTTTACCACTATTTATTCCTGTGGTTCTGCATAACCTCAGTGGGTACGATGCTCATTTTATAATACCTGAACTAGGAAGAGACGATGGTAAAATCGATGTGTTAGCTGAAACTTCAGAGAAGTTTATAAGTTTTTCCAAAGAAGTTGGAAACATAAAACTAAGATTCTTGGACTCCTACAGATTTATGCCGTCGAGTTTGTCCAACTTTCAGAAAATTTAAGGAAACAAGATTTCATCGAAACAAAGAAGATTGTAAATAACGACAAACTGGATTTGGTACTTCGGAAGGTGTGTTTCCATATGATTACATAGACAGTTTAGAAAGATTTAATGAAACATCACTTCCGGCTAAAGAAGAATTCAAAAGTAAACTTTATGACATGGACATATCTCAAGAGGACTATGATCATGCATGTAAAGTATGGAACGATTTAGGATTTAGAACATTGGGAGAATATTCAGATTTTTATGTTAAATTGGATGTAACTTTACTATGTGATATATGGAAGAATTTAGAAATACATGTTTTGCGGCATATGGATTGGACCCTCTTCATTCGTACACTTCACCTGGATTAGCATGGCAAGCTATGTTGAAAGAAACAAATAGTAAAATACAACTTCTTACTGATATAGATATGGTTATGATGTTAGAGTCAGGAGTTCGAGGGGGATTGACGCAAGCGTTACACGACATTTCAAGGCGAACAACAAGTATCTGCCCGATTATGATGTATCAAAACCAACAACATTCCTGGGTTATTTTGATGCAAATAACTTATACGGATGGGCAATGTCGAATCCCCTTCCATATGATAATTTTAAATGGATAGATCCAGAATCGATTGGAAACATAATGGATATACCGAAGCATGGTGAAACTGGTTACATTTTTGATGTTAATTTTGAATATCCTGAACATCTTCATGATCAACATTATGATTTACCACTTCCTTCCGAAGACTGAAATTTCCCTACTGGAAGATGGCCAAAATTATTGATGACTTTAACCGACAAGTCTCGATATGTTGGACACTACTGGATGATACAACAGGCTTTAGACTTAGGACTGAGAATTACAAAAATTAATCGAGTACTAAAATTTTCTCAATCTTGTTGGTTAAAACCTTACATCGACACAACACAAGAAGAAGAGCCGCCGCTACATCAAGTTTTCAAAAGATTTTTTCAAATTAATGAACAACGCAATATTTGGCAAGACTTTGGAAAACAAAAGGAAACATAAGGATATCAAATTGGTAACTGATCCAGTAAAATTACAGAAATTAGTGCAACAACCAAACTTTGGTTCATCTGTAATTATTAATGAAAATCTAGTTGTTATTTCCTATGAACAAGAAGTCAGTTGAAATGGATCGTCCTTTGTATCTTGGAATGTCAATCTTGGATATTTCAAAAACACATATGTATGAGTTTCATTATAAGAAGATGGTTAACTATTATGGAAGAGAGAACATTGGTATTGCATATATGGATACGGATGCACTCATTTACTGGATTAAAACAAATGACATGTATGAAGATCTACGCACCTTTATATATAAAGATGATTTCGACTTTTCGATTATCCTAAGGATCATCCAAATTACGACTACGACAAAAACAAGAAAGTATTGGGAAAATTTAAAGATGAAACAAATGGTGTGCCGATGATGGAAATTGTAGCATTAATGTCCAAACTGTATTCATTTCAACTGTACATAAATGAAAGGGAATGAACATCAAGTCACGAAAAAAGCCAAAGGAATAAAACTTCTTTCCTGAAGAAGAATGTACAGTTTGAACATTATAAAAGATGTTTGTTTGAAAATGTTGAAACAACTGCAACGTTCAACACTATTAGAAGTTATAATCATCAACTTTTTAGTGTCAAACAAACAAAGTGGGCATTAAGCTACAAAGATGACAAGCGCCATATTTTAGAAGATAAAATTAATACTTTACCATTCGGCCACTACTCCCTGAACCCTATCGACCAGTAAACCTATTCTTCGTCCTCTACCTTCTTCCTTTTCCTTTCCGTAAAGAAGAGGGGACATGGCAAGCCCAATGCCATGTTCCCTCTTTTTTACACTAATATGAAATGGCCTTGACCTATATTCAAACTATATAAATGAGAATTAACTATTCTATGGGTCAGTATTTTTACAAGCGGTGTACAAGAAACATCTGAAGATGGAAAGTGTGAAGGACAAGATTGTAAATGAACTACATAAACCAGCAAGAAGAAGATTTCCAAGAAGAAGTACAATCATTAAAGGAATGAATGATCTTTATCAAGCTGATCTCATTGAAATGATACCGCACAGTAAAATAAATAAAGGATTTAAATATATTTTAACAATTATAGACTGTTTTACTAAAATAGCTGATGCTTTACCATGAAGGATAAGACTGGTAAAAGTGTTACAAAAGCTATGGAAACCACAATACAAAGAAATAAATTTAAAATTAAACATCTACAGACCGATGATGGAAAAGAATATTTTAATAAAGACTTTGGAGCTTTGATGAAGAAATATCAAATAAATCATTATTCTACAAATTCTGAAGTTAAAGCTTCAATAATTGAAAGATTCAATAGAACATTAAAAGGTGCGATGTATAAACAATTTTCAAAACGAGGATCATACGTGTGGTATGACATATTACCACAACTTATAAAAGAGTATAACAACAAATATCATCGTACCATTGAATGAAACCTATCCAGGTAATAGTGCTAATGCCAAAATTGTATTACAACGCATTAAAAATAATACAACACCGAAATTGGAAAAATTGCAACCAAAGAAGTTCAAGGTCAACGATAAAGTTCGTATAAGCAATACAAAGGTGTATTTAGTAAAAGATATCTACCAAATTGGACTAATGAAGTATTTACAATTTATAAAGTGCAACCAAC
Organism: Neoaliturus tenellus; assembly: GCA_030545055.2. Taxonomy (NCBI): domain Eukaryota; kingdom Metazoa; phylum Arthropoda; class Insecta; order Hemiptera; family Cicadellidae; genus Neoaliturus; species Neoaliturus tenellus. The sequence goes on along the minus strand of CM061533.1, from coordinate 69,109,682 downwards.
TATACCTGAAACCTATTTATTAAAGGATAACAAGGGTGAATTACTTCAAGGTGGATTCTACGGACACGAATTGTTGAAATCAACAGTTGGTGATGTATATCTTGTCGAGAAGATTTTACAAAGGAAAAAGGATATGGTTAAAGTCCGGTGGTTAGGGTTTGATAAAAGTGAAGACTCTTGGATTCCTTCAAAAGACTTAGTATAGTTGTTTAATAGCTCATTGTGTGTTTAACCTTTATACAAGATGGAGATTGTACAACAAAAAGATCGATTTAATATTAATAACATTGATGAATTGACAGTTGACAATGATAAGTTAAATCATGGAAAACATGGTGAATTACTACCAAATACGATAAGATGTCTAATAACTGGTCCTTCAAATTGTGGAAAAACTAATGTTGTTTTTAACCTTATAACTAATCCTAAAGGATTGCGTTTTAACAATATATATATTTTTTCAAAATCATTGCAACAACCAAAATATCAATTATGGATAAAGTACTTGCAAGTGTACCTGAAGTAAATTTTTACAAGTTTAATGCCAGTGAAACAATTATGCAACCAAATGAAGCAAAACCATTTTCTATTTTTATATTTGACGATGTTTCTTGTGAAAATCATGACACAATAAGGAATTATTTTGCTATGGGAAGACATCATAATATTGATAGCATTTACATTGGTCAAACATACAGTAAAATTCCAAAACAACTTATAAGAGACAATGCAAATATGTTGATCATCTTCAAGCAAGATGAAACAAATTTAAAGCATATATATAATGATCATGTAAATGCAGATATGCCATTTGAAAAATTTAAAGAGATGTGTGGCAAAGCATGGAATGAGAAATATAGCTTCTCGTTATTATGAAGGAAGAAGATATTAAAAATGGTAGATATCGTATAGGGTTGGATAAATTTGTATTTATGCGTTGAACTACCAATGCTACATCTAGTTACATGTTGAACTTCACAGTGTAACATGGTGAATCAGAAAAACTATTGAAAGAAATAAAATCACTGAGTGATTCTATTAGGATGAAGAATCGTGCATTGAGGATGGGTTTAAGTGAAAGAGAAGAATTTTTAGAGACTACATTTAAACCTATTACGGAACCTTTAAAACAGATATCAGAAACTATTGGTAAACCTCGTTATGAAGGAGATGTTTTACTACCAGTTTCTAAAAAAGAAGTACAAGCATTAAAAAAAGAAGAAGATGATGATTCATATACAAGTGCTAGTGAGCAAGAAGAAACAAAAGAAGAAGAAGAACCAATTGTTGAAAAGGAAGAAGAACAGCCAATACCTGAAGCTGAACAATCTATTCCAAATTTAACTCAATTGAGTAGCGATATATTACAACATGGACCTCTTGGAAGAAAATATATAATGAAAATGCTACATGATATGAAATCAAACCCGAATTTGAGTAGATCACACGTATACGGAGCAAGAATTGATGGGAATGAATTGAAGATTGGCGATTCAAAGCTTGAAATAACACAAGACGATTACATCATTATTGGTGAGCATAGATATAAAGGAACAAAAGGATTATATGAATTAATTTTTAAAAACATACCACTAAGATATTCATCCAAAGATTTAAGTGTTTTTAAGGAGATTCTCCAAAATACTAACGCTCATAAAAGAAACTATGTACAGGATGCAATGATTAATCGTTCACGTGCAACAAAATATAACATCGTTATAAAAAAGTTGTTTCCTCCACGAAAATTGCCAACATTGCGTACTGCACCAGCGGTGAGACAACCACTGAAAAGAAAATCTTTATCACTTATGGATTTATCACTTCTTGAACAACATGGTAAAAAGAGTAAAGGAGATACTTCAACATCTGGTAAAGGATTGATGTAAAATCTATACAATACGAATGTGATTTACTACAACGATATCAATAAATTGGTTGATAGAATGAGACTATTGCATGAAGCCATGGAAGCCGGTCATACAGGTTTGAATAATGAATGGGTGGCTCTAGTTGATGAACTTAGGAATCGCGGTATAGTCGTATAATTGTCCGTGGATATAAAAGAGGTGCAAGCATAAGACATATCAGTTCTAACATGAGCGTCGACAAGTTCGGACGGTACTCCGCTTTAGGAGTGCAAGTTGGAGAAGACAGAAAAAGAAGTGGATTACCGCAAACACCTGAAGGTGACTATAGCATAAGTAATAAACGTTTAAAACTAGTTAAAGATCCAGAAGAAGATACTGATGGAGCAAATTTGAAGACAGTAAAAGAAGCTACTTCAACATCATTAAAATTACATAAGAATACTTACGATGTTAAATCACATAGATTAATTAATGTTGGTAAACCAACTGAAGGTTCTGATGCAATTACTAAAGAGTACTTATCATCTGAACTTTTAAATACTTTAAAATTGCAATGGGGTAATAACTTAAAAGATGGACAAACGTATAATGCTGGAAATTATAGAATAACCAACGTGGGAAATCCCAAAAATGATAAAGATTCAGTTAATAAAGAATATTTACATTCTATAATACCTGAAAAAACTGAACATGGATTTTCTTTTTATAAATTTATTATAAATGACATTGGATACCCAAAAGAAGACGGTGATGCTGTAAACCTAAAATACATCAAGGACAACTGTATTTTACAAGATGCTGATGGAATCGATTGTCATGGAAAAACATTGACAAATGTAAAGTTTGGTTCTCAACCAAAAGATGCTGTTACTATGGAGCAATTATCCAAAGAATTAAAAAAAGAAACATCAAATTTTGTAAAACATGAAGATGCCGTGTTAAAGCGGGGAGATAAATTTATACATGGAAATAAAAAGTTTGATTTAATGCAAGGAAATAATGATGAATGGGATGCAGGACATAAAACAATAACAAATGGAAGATTTGGTATAAAAGATACAGATGTACCTCTAATGGTGCAAACATTAATTGCGAGTGGTGGTACATTAGGTACATACAATGGTCCGTAATAGAAGAATAAAAGATATTTATCCTGGTTACGAAGAAAATGATTGTGTTACAATGAAACAAACAATAACTTGGGATAAACACTTTGGGACCCCAATATGATGCAAAGATGAAGAAAATAATTAATATTTTACCAGGTGAAGATTCAAATGATGCTGCTACTATTGGACAAGTCATAACAACATCAAAAAGTGATTTAACCGCTTACACGTGTAATGATAAACGTATTATGCAGTTACAAGATCCTCACATCCGAAAGATGCTGTAACTTTAGATTGTTTAATAAGAATAGTGGGTAATTTACTTATTGATACCCACAATCATATAGCTAGTACAACGAATCATGTGTTGATTCAACCCGATGAACGAGAAGCTTGGATTAAAAATAGAATCATAAATCAGTATATAATTATTTGAATAACTAAGTCTTTAAATATAAAAGATTTTGCACAAGTTATTCATTTATGTAAAGTATCTCGTGGAGTAAACACACCAGTTATATAAGACAACATAATGAAGACCGTATCGCTCAGTCATCGTCAAGACAGCGGCAAGAGAGGACGTGGTATAACATCAGCTGCATTATCTCTGCTCAGACGGATTCCAGTTGGGGGGTGCTGTTGTAAATCGAACGATAGACGCTTTACCATACGAATTACATCTGCCCGGAGGTTATCAATATTGTGGACCTGGAACTAAGTTGGCAAAACGTTTAGCAAGAGGAGATCCTGGAATTAATAAATTAGATCAAGCTTGCAAAGAACACGATATAGCATATTCAAAGTATAAAGATTCAACAAATAGATCAATAGCAGACAAAATTCTAGCGGAAAAAGCTTGGCAAAGAGTAAAATCAAGTGACGCAAATATTGCAGAAAAAGCAGCAGCTTGGGCAGTAACTACAGCCATGAAGACAAAAGCAAAGTTAGGTGGTGGAAGACGTCGCAGAGAAGACCTGCAAAGAGAGGCGCTCCCAAAAGAGGTGGAAACATTAAAAAAGGACGTCGTAGAACTCATAAGGCAATGTAAAGAAGACTTCTGTTTGGCAAATGGTAAAAAACGGAGCAGGTTTATACCTAAGACCATACCGTGTGTACTAAATAAGAAGAATCAATTGATAATTCCAAATAAAACCTTAACAAATCATCAGTTAAATGATTATGTAAAATGTTTGAAAATACCATTCTTTCGAGGAGTTTTTATGAAAGATGCATTACCAACTAAAATATGGAAAAATGAAACTGGAATAGTAAATTTGGATTCCACCTATGGTCCAGGCATTCATTGGGTATGCTATAAAAAACTCGGACAAACCATTTACTACTTTGACAGTTTTGGCAATCTACCACCGCCAAAAGAACTGCAACATTATTTTCGAAACTCCAAAAACATTTTTTACAATTACAAAAGAGAACAACCTAACAATACTGAAATATGTGGGCATTTATGTTTGGAGTTTCTAGCGAAGAGTGTCAGTCAGCTTTAAGATGTCATCGTATACAGTGTCACTGAGTGGAAATTCATCCACATTGAAAAGTACGCTGTTCCCAGCATTGCGTCTATCCAAGGAAAGATTATGGGAAGCGGCATTACTTGATTTGACTACCTACAATTCAATTCCTAATGTTACAGAAGGAAAAAACAATTTACTACATTATTATGAAACTAAGGATGCTGCAGGAAAATACTCAGAATTGAAAATAATTACATTTCCTACTGGAGCATATGAAATGATGACATAAACCAATTATTACAGAAACAACTCGGAGAAGACAATATCACCGTTAAAGGAAACAATAATACTTTAAAAATAGAAATAACTTCGAAATATTATATTGATGTCAGCTTGGAACAGTCGATTGGCAGTTTACTTGGATTTACAGATACAAAAAAGAAATCTTAACTCCTGGAACTACTCATTCAGGTGATTCAACTGTAACAATATTGAAAGTAAATAGTATTGATGTCACGTGCAACATTATACACGGATCGTATAGAGATGGAGTTAATCAACATATTTTACATACATTTTATCCAACAGTGGCTCCCGGTTTTAAAATTGTTGAGAAGCCACAAAACTTGATATACCTACCGTTAAACACCAGTTTCATTTCAGACATCGTACTGAACATATTGGATCAAGACGGTCATAGTGTTGACTTTAGAGGAGAAACAATTACTATACGGATACACATCAGAGCAGCAACATAAAAGTCAACAGGGATTATCATTTAAACCGCAACGGAAGAGTCGGGAGCTCAGTAGCTCCTCGACATTGGAAGAGTTAACATCGGAAAACATTCGTTTTCTACAGAAGATTGGATTGAAACTTAACAGCGATGGATATCCTGGATATATCTCAGGACCAACGTTCGACGAAACACTATGGGAGAAGGAATATCACACGCACAACCCTTACACTTCATCAAATTAAACAATAACGATGAAATAAGGATCCCCATTCAACAACAAGATATTTACACTTTACCGTGTGAAAGTTACTTGTACATCGAAGGACGGGTATTAAAATTGGATGGAAAAACTGCTTCAACAGTTCCTTTTATAAATAACCCGATGGCATATCTTTTTGATGAAATAAGATATGAAATATCAGGGGTGACGGTTGATTCAACAAAAAAGGTTGGTTTAACAACGACATTGAAAGGATTAACATCATTAACACCGCATGAGAAGAATTCAATAGTCACTGCCGGATGGGTTGCCCCCGATAAAGACACTATAACACCAGCTTCCAACGGTCACTTTGATTTTCATGTACCTTTACGATTGCTTTTAGGATTCGCTGAAGATTACAAACGGGTAATAATAAATGTCAAACAAGAATTAGTATTACTCAGATCTTCAACTAATAAGGACTTAATACTTGCAGACCCTGCAACTACGGAAGATAAACTGGAATGGCAACTACAGTTGGATAAAGTTGTTTGGAGAGTACCTCATGTAAGATTGGCCGATGAACATAGAATCCTATTATTGAGAAAGTTAAAATCTGACCGTGATATTGTGATGCCATTCCGAAGTTGGGAATTTCATGAATACCCTACACTACCTCAGACAGAAAGACAAACATGGACCGTCAAGACATCAACTTACTTGGAACGAGCAAGGTACATAATACTCGGTTTTCAAACTAAGCGAAAAGATGTTATCACTGCAAATGCTGGTCAATTTGATCACTGTAAAATAAAGAATTGTAAAGTTTTCCTAAACTCTCAATTCTTTCCCTATGACAATTTGAATGTCATGTTCAGCAAAAAACGTTTTTCCATTTTATACGATATGTATGCAAGATTTCAATCGTCATATTATGGAAAGACTAATACACCACTATTATCACCTGACCAGTATTATTCCAAGGCTCCAATAATTGTAATCGATTGTTCAAACAAAATGAATCGGTAAAATCATCAAGTGTGGATATAAAAATTGAAATGGAATTTGGAAGAACCAGTAGCGGATGGAACTTCGGCATACTGTCTAATTCTACATGATAAAATAGTTACTTACACACCGCTGACCGGAATTGTGAAGAATGTACTTTAAGAAGAATTGTATAACAACTGCAAATTTTTGAGGTTAGAATTATCTGCTTTAATTTTTGAGGTTAGAATTTCATTTGTGAAAGACAAGTTGAAAACAAACAATTATGTAATTGTATAATTTCAGATTCAAGGATTTTACGAAAAATATAAAAGCGAGAAAATAATTAGTAGAAACTTCATTCTATCTTCAACCGTCGTATGGGAAACATCATTCGCAAGATGAATTCTACTAACGGAGAAGAAAATACACCTCTAATGGATGATAATAGTTCAGATATAGAAAAACAAGTTGAACGAGAAATGGACGAGTTCCTAAAATTCAACAAACATAAGAAGAGAGAAGAAGAAAAAGCTGAAAAAGAAGTAAAAAGGAAGAAGGTTGAAGTTATCATTACAACCAATATTTTAACAGAAGTATTTCTTCGAATTATCTACCCAATTTCTTCATGCATGACAAATAAACGGTATCAGTTAACTGACACATACTTTCTCCCAACAATATAAAAAAAGATGTTAAAAGCTTCAAACATTAATGTTTTCATGACTCAGTCGGATAGCTATCAGCTGAGCAGTGTGAGTTTGACCCTACGCGCGTCTGTGACTTTTAACAACGTACTGCGTTTACCGCTAAACGAAAAATTGAATTTTCTCCGCAACCACTTGACATAGAGCAAAAATTTAAAATACTGGATTATTTAGTTTTTTGAGCTTGATTTAATGGTGATAAGTAAAATTTATTTCAAAATAACAGCTATTTTGAAAATCCAAAAAATTGATTTTTGAAACACTTATTACGCCATAACTTTTGAACGAGCATTTTCTCGGAGATGCGGGTGGTGTCATTTTATTCACCATTTTAAGCTTAATAAACCACAAAATTTTAATCAAAATCGTTAGAGCCGTTTTTGAGAAATTTGGATTTTTCACGATTTTTGAGGCTTTTTGGGGGCAAAACACCCTTAAAAATCAAAAATTCAAAAAAATGAAAAAAACGCCTGGAATTATCATGGGTTTGGATCTACGTACCAAATTTCACCAAAATCGGAATATTGGGGCGTTCTCTAGCTCTGTATACATCCAGACACACACACACACAGACATCACTCGAAAACCACTTTTTTGGACTCAGAGGGCACCAAAACGGATAAATTTACCAACAACTCAAATTTTAAAATTTTGACGAAACCAATACTTTCTCAATATATACATTTATAGGGGGAAAGGGGGCTCCAAAATGGATATATACATCATCAAACTAATGCGAAGTGTTTTACGAAAACAATACTTTCTCCATATACTATGGTATAGGGGGAGAAAGTAAAAGTATATCAGTTGGAATTTTAAAATCAATGGATTATTCACCAATTGTTATTTTAAATCATGGAAACAAAATGGTTACTTTCAGTGAAACTACTTGGGAATCTCTCATGAAACATTTACATCTTTTGGAGTGCTATTTAAGTAACAACACATTTGGAAGAAGAACAAGATTAAGTTTATTGGAATCAAATATTGAAGTTGATATAGTAAAACATCGTGGAGGACAAATTGTTCGCTTCAGAGATTTAACTACACATAATGTTAAATTATATTTCACTAAAGAAGAATTTTACACTTTAAGTTGTACTACCGGTCCCGTCACCAGATATTTGAAACAACTAATATTTTCAAGTGCAATAATTAAAGACTATCTAATTGATACATTGGACAAAAAACCTTTTGTTCCAATTTTATACGGTCCCGTGGATACTTCAATCTTTAATAGAATACCTCAAGAAGTTGAAATGTGGAGACAATTAAACAACTATCACACCAATTTTAATATTGATGAAGTGGCACAAGAAGTGAAAGAAGAAGAACAATCCTGTCTGTTATAAACATCGGCTCATTCAATTTTTAAGTCAGTTGTTAGTAAGACTTCATCATGAATAAACGGGTTTCGTTTTCTAATGCGCCACATATAATGGAAGTTAAAAGAGGTATAATTGAATTTCAAGCTTTCCGAGGAAATGATGGTAATTTTATTATTAAAGAATTAGTAATCTTGGACATGAACACATCAGTAGTTTATCATTATTTGTTCAAACCTCCAGTACCATTTAATAGACTAACAACTAAAGCGAAAGTTACAAACAAATGGTTGAACAAACATTTTCACAACTTAAGATGGGATGAAGGTTTCATTAATTATAACATGATGCCGCACATTATGAATCATTATTGCAAAGAGTTTAAAATTATCTACACAAGGGGATTGGAAAAAGCAAATTGGATACAATCATTTACAAGCAACGAAGTGATTAATGCAATAATTGATAAAGATTTCCAATGCTACTTCAACGAACTTTGTATTTCATCAAAAAGTTTTAAACATCGAAGGTCGCAGTGCGCTTTAAAGAATGCCTACCGCTTGAACAATTTCCTTCAACAAAGTGGTGGGTGTAGTGTCAGTAGTGGGGGTAGTGTCGATTATAAAAGCGAGAGCGCTACCATGACGCAGCATGAGTATTACTCTAACCTCCGAAGAGACAACATCTCCGACGGACATTCTTATTAACAAGAAGATTAACAACAACATCAAGATGGCATCACAGAACTTACTTCAAAGTTTAGTTGATCAGTTCAACGCTCATTCTAAATCATCAATTCTACCTACAAAGAAATGTTCTGAACTAAAAGAAGAAAAACACTACATCATTCATACGATTAAGAAAATGGAAACTTCAGTAGGTGATGCTATTAATTGCACATTGAGCGAGGCTCCATATACAGTTGGTGATGAACCAAAATTTCAGATCTTCCTACCAAGACGCTTTGTACAACTTCTTCAAAATGAAGATCTTCGTGTAGTTCAACCCGGCGCACTCTATTTGGTTTCGCACGGACCAAGTGGAAACAACTCAACTGAACTAACTATTCATGTAACACCTACTACTGATTAGTTTGTACATAACATTGTAACTATTTGTTTGTAATTGTTTTTCAATAAATATGATATAAAGAAAAAACAAAAAATTAAAAGAAGAAACATATTGTAATGTCTTTGTACATTACAATATGTTGCTTTTTTTAAAAATTCCACTGGATGACCTTGACCCACTTTTGTGTGATTATAAAAGCGAAAATCTACTTGTAAAATTCATCAGTCTACGACTACCTTTCGTACCGTACACATCTCGCTCACTCTATCGCTTAATATAAAAACTAAAAGATGTCTCTCAAAGTCAACGAAATGCGAGTTTTACTTACCGGTGGTTATCACTTAACTGCTGATGTTAGTGCTACTAATACAAGGATGTTCACTAAAACAAAATATTGCGATGATGAAATATTTATTTCTACACAACCTACAACTTCTTCATCGCCAACTGGTCAACATAACATCAAGTTCCAAAAGTATTACCAATGTTGAATAACTTTTGACAGACAAAACTACAACTAAAGAATCACATGATCAATATGAGTTAATAAAAAGGATGTGATACTTGTATAAATAATCATTTGCTTCTCAGCTCTCACCACGACAAGACCTATTTAAGAAAATGTTGTACAGAATGATGATTCAACTTGATGGAAAAATCTATGGAAAAGACTACAACACCGTTGAACAAATGACCCAAGATTTAGATGTATTAACTAAAGAAGGATATCAAGCTAAATTAATTTTAAAATTTCCTGAAGTACATCCATTATCAACAGAAGAACTTGTTGCTATGGCTAAGGCGGAGAGAGAGAAAAAGTCTGAAGAAAACAAAGAGAAACAAACTTCCTAAATTTTAATAATCCTTACACTTGTAAGGTATAATTTTTTAAAACTCCATTTGGATGACCTTGAAATTACCCCCACCACTTTTCACAGTACATAAAACTCACTATTCAACACTATACACTCTTATTCTTTCACTGGACTCCGCAGCGTCAACATGGAAGAGCAAAAATACAAGTACAAACCTCGTTACTGTTGTGAACAACAGTGTACAGATTTAGGACCAATGATGGTGGATGGGTTAGCTTGTACTAAATGTGAATTCTTCGGATCTTGTTATTGCAAATGCAAAACAAAACAACTACCACCACCGGAATTGCGAACTTTCAAATTTTACAAATCAAGATATTTTCATACATGTTGTCCTCAAAGATGTTTCAAATTTCACCCTCTAGATCTTGCTCATTGTCAACGCACCAATTCTCATCAAGATGATTTTTGTACACATATGATAAAAAGATGTAAATACAGATCAGATTGGTATTCCGATCCTGTAGAACCATCAAATGTGTAATTTCAGTTTTACACTCTTTTTTAAAACTTCATTTGGATGACCTTGAGATTTCCCCCACCACTAGTTCTAATTTTTATATAATATTAAATCATTCCACTTCCAACACTCTAACTAACAACATGGAAAACAAATTTATCAAGTTTGAACATATAATAACTGACAGGGAAGAGATGGAAGAATTGTTTCAAAACTTACTTTCTATCATTGACGAATATCCTATAAGATGGTTCAGAATTGTAGTTCAATATTTAAATCCTTCATCGAGTGAAGAGGATGAAACAACTACTTCGGTTCAAATAATTGAATTAAAAGACGAAGAAGAAGAACTAAACATTTTATTCAATCATAAGCTCAAGGTTCCCTATATAAAAGCCCCCTCCCTAGACAGCCCCCCTCCCTAGACGCCTGCTCAAGGTCGCCATTATATAAGCCCCCTCCCTATGCGCCGATCCTCATTCCATCACCGACTCTCCAATAATGAACAACTCTCCATTGGCCCGAATGAATTCTAGTTTTGAAATAAACTCTAAAGAAGAGTTACAAGACATTTTTAATATTTTACAAGAACTTGTAGATAATTTTACAACCATCAAAATGAATTTGGAAATAACATACGATTGTCCTATTTGTGATAAGGTTGAAAGTTTGGACGAAGACAGTTTACTAAATCTAACTCCTGCACCATCTGACACTACTGATGGTAATAATGAAGAGCAACGTCTTTCCCCCACCACTTCTTTGTAATTCATCCTTCCCCCCACCACTTCTTTATTTAACTAACATTTCTCCCTTTCACTTCTCATTCCGTCTTCGACTTCTGAACTATCAACATCACTTGTTTTAAAATTTCAAACACTAACACAATCATGATGGATATGATGGATGAAGTTCCCTTCATAACTAGAATGGAAGAGGATAAATTGAAATTGGAAATTAAACGATTGGAAATGGAACGGGAAAACCAATTCGAAATGTTACGTTTGTTCAAGCTTTTCAAATACATCATCTGGGGACTCTGCGTTTACCTTCTCATCGTCGTTGGTGTTTGCATTTACAACTCTGTAGTTCATCACAAAAGTTCAACTTGTTTAAACTCTGCTGTTGCACATTAATTGTATGTTCACAAATAAAATTCAAAAGTTACTTCAACCTATCCCACTATCACCAACTAGTTCAACTTTCAACTATTTCTGGTGGTAGTTGGATAGGCTTTTTTAAAACTTACTCTGGATGACCTTGACATACTTTCCAAGCCCCAGTTATAACTGTTAAATTTCAGTTTTAAATTAACTCTTAATTCATGCCCAATTCTACTTCAAATTCAGGGCATATGCTCTCGCCATCTGCACCCCAGCATCTGACGCCATCTGCTCGAGCAGCTGCTCGGGCAGATGGCACGACTTCCGGCGCAGAAGTAACCAAAACACACTACTCTCCGCCTGCTGTCTGACCCTCGTGATCCAACTGTGTGTTTGGACCCTACACTGTTGCTCAATAGGTCTTTGATGATGGTGAAATAACAAATCAAACTTATTACTCTCATGATTGAATTTCAACAAAGTTATTAATAGAGCTTTCTTCCACTTCAATATAAGTACGGTGTACTTTATCGCACTATGAGGACATTCGAATTTGTGAGCAAACCTGCCAAAATCACGAGGATGTAAAATGAAATTCATTTATTACTGTATACCACTAAAAAATAACGTATAATCTTTTATGACATTGTCATTTATATGTGTAAAAAATTTAAAACTGAAACGATATTGATGACTCTATTATAGTAATAGGTCCAGGAGAATACGTTCAAATAAACAATATCATATGGATCAAGATTTGATTTTTCATCCAGAGTTGCGCTCTTATTTCATTACCAACGAATAAATTACGTAAATTGAACGTTATTATATGTTTAAATCAGTACATTACAAATTCTAGATTGCTCAATATGATTGTGTTGATTTTTACTCCATATTAAATTTTGTTTGATCATGTGCATTCCGTACTCTGTCACTATATTGGTTAGTTTCCGTATTTTATTGTTCAGTTATTTTACATCTAGAGGTCTGCATAAGGACATACTATTACTTTATTTAATCCTGAAAGGGTGAAATATATACTTTGTGGAATAAATGAATGTAGCTAACTATTCATAAAACCTATTTCACCATAACTTTTTTTGTTTGCATGATTCCTAGACATTTGTTAATAAACGGCATCTTAAGATATCTTAAATATTAATTATAAAAGATTTTAATACAAGATAATCTTAATATAATAAGATAATATTAATATAAGAGCTTAAAATGGTCTTTATTGAATAGTTTATTAAATTGGTTACTATCATTGCGATTATTTTAGATTTATTAAATTAAGACCAAGTGCAATTTTAATCTCACTACAAAATATTTAACTGTAGTACTGAAAAAAACTAACATTTAAAATAATAAATAAAGGACACTAAAAACACTAAAATTAATTTAAAATGTATTGGAAATTGTACATTAACCGTTGAATACCCCCCCCCCCACCCCAGAACGTTATTATAACATGTAAGCCCTGGTAGACGTGGGATCAACTACTACACACTTCAGTATAGGCTAGTG
>CM061533.1:68854290-69096214 GCA_030545055.2 Neoaliturus tenellus | reverse complement strand
ATACTGTACCTTAGTAGTGTAAAAGTGGGGCTGCTGGGACATGACGTCATCACGATGACGTCAGCAGTGATGACGTCATCAATGACGTCACGAATGACGTCACTAATGATGTCATATGACGTCACATGACGTCACATAAATGACGTCATGGTGACGTCATTACCGCTGACGTCATCATGATGACGTCACTGACGTTAATTAGGTCAAGGTCATGCAAGAATACAAAAAAAATTTTTTTGCACTTTTGCGATTCCTCAAATTTTGCTGAGAAATTGAAATTTCTCGAGGAACCACAAAAGTGCAAAAAAATATTTTTTTTACTCCCTAGCGATCAGACTCTCGACCTAATATATCCGTCAGGGGTCATTGACCCGTCCCAGCAGCCCCACTTGAAAAAAATAATTTTTTATATTTTACTTACCCACCGAGAGACTTAGAGCCGAAGAATAATTTCATCAAACACCCGACATTGCGACAAACGACACGCGATCCGAACAGCACCGCGTCCGAAGACGTACTGACTTGGGTGCAGGTGGTTCCCCAGGTACCCGGCCCAGTGGTGGGGATAAGGAGGTGGTGGGGGTAAAGTGGTCAGAAGGAAGAAAAATTTATTTTTTACAAACAACTTGTCCCAGCCGGTCCTTTACCGGACCTCCGTAACTCGGATTGGAAATATTTCCTGAGAAATATTTATTTATTTTTTATTCTTTCTCAGGTGATCTTCGAACTTGTGAAATTTCAATTAAACCAAAAGTGAAAAAAAATTTTTTTTTGTTATTTGAAACTTTGCCGAAAAAATTAAGAAATGTTTGATATTTGGTTAAATATTTAAATTTAAACTCAATATAAGTAAATTTAGTGCAAAAAGTGAGATGTGCACACCACAAGAGTTGAACAGCAACTGAGCAAGTCTCTTCGTGTATCTGAGGTACTCGGCAGGGTGGTGGGGATAAGGAGATGGTGGGGGTAAAGTAGTTGGATGAAATGGAAAATTTTTTTTTTTTGCAAACTATACAACTGAGTTTGTTTTTCAGCAATAGGCATAAGAAAAAAAAATATTTTTTATCCACAATGCTCAACATGTTGAAACGTGTTCAAGGTCAACCATTTGAAGTTTTAAAAAAAAATTAATTTTTTTATTTTATTTACAAATTACAAAAATCCTCCTTCATCCCCATATGTGCTGTCTGGACTTGTGCTTGATGTTGTCGAAGAATTTTCTTCACAGCAACATGTTCCTTGTGTATTTTGGACTACCCCTTCTGCTTCATCCATACTGTCGTCGATGAGTGGACAGTCGTATTCCAAGTTCATTTTTATTATCATCCCTGGATTTTGAAGAAGCCGCATATGCAATTTTTCATAGATTTCTTTTAGGTATTGAATACTGTCAACAAGTAATTCCCACTTCATTGTGTGTAGTGTAACCTTTAGCGTAGCTGAGTTGGAAATGAAGCCAGACTTGCATGTAGGATTAGTATTTTGGAATCGTGGTGGTGGGGGTAATTGATACAACTAGACAGGTTGAAACATGTTCAAGGTCAACTATTTGGAGTTTTAAAAAAAGAAAATTTTATTTACAGAGTAGTGTTGAAAACCGGCAATTTGGCTGCTTTATCTGTACACTCGATGCATCTTAGACAGTATACAACTGCGTAGACCAAGTAGAAGAAGATTGCAATCAATAAGGCCAAGATTATGAAGAGATCTAATTTTAAAATTTTCTGAATTAGCATATGGTCCTTCCTGATCCGTTTTTCTTCCATTCTTCTTTCCATCATCTCCACTAGATCCACATGCTGGCATCTCCTCCTCCCCAGGCTTTCCGCTTCATCGGCCTCATATATTGGTGGTGGAACATCCATGATTGCAGCTTGAAAGATAAAGATGTAATGAAACACATTGGTGCTGCCTCTCAGGTATCCAATAGGAAAAGTGGTGGGGGAAAACCTGAACATGTTAGAACATGTTCAAGGTCATCCAATTTGTGTTTTAAAAAAATTCTATCTTGCTACAATACTGTAGCAAGATAGGTTTTTTTATTTTGTTTTTATTTTATCATTCCTTTATTACAATACAAAAATATGCATATTGAAGTACAATGAGGATACAAAATATAAATATTAGTCAGGAGAAATATTCCAAGTTTGGACTGGCTTGAGTCTTCATGGATGATCTAGAGGAGTAGGCTGAAGAAGTTGATGATGGTGACCTAGGCGGCTCGTCATCCCTGGGGACATGAGGGCATTTTGTGTTGCAAGCAAAAATTTGCATGTTCAATCGGTATCCCTGTTCGATTAGTGATTTAAATTCTTGAACAATTTCGTTTAATTCTTGCAGATTTCTTACAAATACTTCTTCATAATTTGCACATTTTACAGTCAGAGCCATCTTGATGTTTTCCGTATGATGTCCAAAGGCGGAATGAATATTAGCATGGTCGTTTGAAGGTAGTATGAAATAGTGGTGGGGGGAAGTTGTTTACACGCTGTCTGATGAGAGGTGGTTAAATTTTTGCCAACTAAACATATTGATTGAACAAATGGCGCAAAGTTCTTTAGGTGTATGGTAACTTAAAACTGGAGCCACATGACCATATTGTAAACATCCATCATCTTGTAGGAATTGTGCCGGGTTGGATACAGCGGCCCTTCCACAACTTCGACAAAATTTTGTACCATCACCAAACTTGTACCAACCAAAAGTGTTGTAACCTCTGTTGTCTAGCTTGTACTGTTTGATAAAAATTTTAATTTGTTGAGGAGCGTTGGATCGTAAAGTGTGGCTAAATAGCTGTTGATCTTCAATAATTTTTCTTACACAAAGCTCAAATAGGGTGCTCATTGTTTGACAGTTGCAATCAAACTGAACTTCTTTACAGTCTGTATGCTGGTAACCTGAAATGGTGGGGGAAAACACACACACACACACACACACACACACACACACACACACACACACACACACACACACACACACACATTGCTGTTTGAAAAAAATTTATGTTTAATTTGTGCAAAGGTCAAAGGTCAAGGTCACC
Organism: Neoaliturus tenellus; assembly: GCA_030545055.2. NCBI lineage: Eukaryota > Metazoa > Arthropoda > Insecta > Hemiptera > Cicadellidae > Neoaliturus > Neoaliturus tenellus. The sequence goes on along the minus strand of CM061533.1, from coordinate 69,093,174 downwards.
CCAGAGCTTTTAAAAAAAAGGCAACATATCAATATGTGAAAATTTTTTTTGTTTCACATATTGATATGTTGCCTTTTTTGTGTTTTTTTTTTTTTTTTTTATCTTTATTTAAAACAGTACAAACAAGATTACATGACAAAAATATATATAGTTAAAAAATACAAACAGATACAAGAAAGAAAAAATTATTTATTTTTTAACACTGCTGCTTGTCTGCGATGTGGATGGTAAGCTCGGTGGAGTTGCTGCCGCTGCATCCGTGGGACACCAAGTAGAGACATCCCGGTTGAATGGAGCGTAGATCTTCATTTTGTAGTAGGTGGACAAATCTCTTCGGAAGGTAAATTTGGAATTTTGCTTCATCCCCCGGAGTATATGGTGCTTCGCTGAGACTGCAGCAGATTGCTTCGCCGACAGTAGTTTCCATTTTCTTCAGTGCATGTATAATATAATGTTTTTCATCCTTGAGTTCAGAACATTTTTTTACCGGCAAAATTGTAGACTTGGAGTGGGCGTTGAATTGTTCTACCAAAGACTGCAGAAACTGGTTGGATGCCATGGTTGTTCTAGAGGTCCTCGCTGTCTTCTTGCTCTGAGATGTTGTCGTCTCGGAATCTCGAGTAATACTCGTGCCAGGTCTCGGTCTGCTCCTCGCTTTTATAATCGCCGTTACCCCCACCACCATCACCGATTTCTCCATCTTGCAGGTAAGTTGCTAATTTTAAAGCGTTTTTTAACGCACAGTGCCTGTCCCTTTCATGTTCCATACTTTGTGTGCAAATACAAATGTTTTCAGCAATAAATTTAAAATTTTTATTAATTTGCACATCTTTAACTGGAGTAGATGTAAATTGTTCTATCCATCTTTTCTTTTCAAGTCCTTTTGTGTAAATATTAGTAAATCTGTTTGAAAATTGATGCATAATATGATACAAGTCTGAATAACTGGTAAAACCGTCATACCAATCGATGTGATGAAAATATTTCCAAGTCCATCGGTTTGTTGTTGCGGCTTTGGTGGTTAGTGAAGAAAAAGAGCATGGTGGTTTAAACAAAAATGTGTAAGGAATATTTTTATCTATATCGTAAAATACGAGTTCTTTAATTATAAACCGATCATCGTTACCACGAAACGCCTGAAATTCAATAATACCCGGCTTGGACTTGATTTCTTCTTCCATGTCCATTTGAAAGGTCACCCGTCTATCCATCACGGTGTCAGAAGGTCAACTGTTTTCCACACCACGGTAGGCATGTATTTATGCCAGGCCGTACAGTTGAAGGCGCGTTGGTGTATATTTAACGTGGGCACCATCCCCGGTAGGCCTACACCCACAAAATTTTGAATTTTTTATTGAAAATTTACCAATTTAAGTGTAAAGTGTTGTGAAAAATTTTAAAACTTTATTTAACTTTCCATCTGGTCATTTTTGTTGTTGTCATTATCATCACTTTGATCCTTTTCATCACTGAAATGTGTTTCTTCATCTGATTTTACAAAATTATTTTTTTCTTGCACATATTGTTCCAATTGTCTCCACATTTGAACTTCATGAGGAATTCTGTTGAATATTGAAGTGTCCACAGGTCCATACAAAATTGGTGCATCCGGTTGTTTGTCCAAAGTGTCTGTTAAATAATCTTTAATAATTGAACTGGAGAATACTAGCTGTCTTAAATATCTTGTTATTGGTTCAGTTGCACATGTTAAAATAAAAAATTCTTCTCTATTCAGTTGAATTTTTATGTCATGTTTGGTCGTATCTCTGAATCTCATTTGATGTTCACCTCTGTGTTTAATAATATCAATTTCCAAGTCTGAATCCAATAGTCCTACTTTTGTTTTCCTGCCAAACATGTTGCTATTAAAGTAACATTCTAACAAATGGAGGTGTTTCATAAAAGATTCCCAAGCATTGGCTGTAAACAAAATCATTTTTGTTCCGTGAGTTAAAATTACTGTAGGTGAATAGTCGGTTGATTTCATAACTCCAATTAAAACACTTTTATCCAAACTTGAAGAGATCGGATAAAAAATTCTTAAAAATACTTCCATCAAAATATTTGGTGAAATATTTTCTTCCACATTTCTTTTCCTCTTGGACAAATATTTTTTCTTTTTACCTTTTTCTTCTTCTTCTTGATTTGTGACGTGTTGCTGTTCATTCATATCCAAAAATTCTGAAATTTCCTTTTCTATATTGCATTCCATTGTACCACTTGTAGAAGCCATATTGAAGATGATGCTACCCATACGACGTCAGGCAACAAACTGATCAGGAGCGGCCTGCACGCTCCGCTTTTATACTCGCGGAATGTAACAAAACCGGTTTTTTATAATACATTTTTAACAATTCCAGTTAGAGGTGTGTATGTTACAATTTTATCATGTAGAATTAAACAGTATGCAGTTGTATTTGCAGGTATAGCTGCATTAAACTCCATTTCAATCTTTATGTCAACACTTGATGATTTTACTGATTCATTTTGTTTAGAACAATCAATTACAACTATTGTGTAACCATCTAAGTATTCTTCTGGTGATAGTAAAGGTGTATTTGTTTTACCGTAATATGAATTTTGGAATCTAGCATACATATCGTATAATATACTGTACTTTTTATTAGCGAATGACACATTTAAATTGTCGTAGGGGAAAAATTGTGAATTCAAATAAACTTTAATATTTTTTAAGTTGCAATGATCAAATTTGCCTGCATGTTTTGTGATGCTGTCTCTCCTATCTGTTTGTAAACCAAATATAATATACCTGGCTCGTTCTACGTAATTAGATGTTTTAACAGTCCAAGTGTGACGATCTGTAGTTGGCAAGCTTGGATGTTCATGGAATTCCCAACTTCTAAAAGGAATTACAATATCACGATCAGCCTTTAACTTCCTTAATAGTAGCATTCTATGTTCGTCAGCTAATTTAACATGTGGAACTCTCCATACAATTTTGTCTAATGTTAATTTCCATTCTAGGTTTGCATCCGTTGTACCATCTGGAGCTTTAATAATGTCTTTATCGTTAGAAGATCGCAACAAAACTAATTCTTGTTTAACATTTAATATTATTTTTCTATAATCTTCAGCAAATCCAAGCAACAAACGTAATGGAATATGAAAATCAAAATATCCCTTTGTATTAGGAGTGATTATGTCATGTTCAGGTAAAACCCATCCAGCCGGTTGAAGTAAATTGGTTTCATTAGGTGATATAGATGTTACCCCCTTTAAAGTTGTTGCAATACCTACTTTTTTAGTGGAATCAACTGTTACACCTGATATTTCATATCTAATTTCATCAAACAGGAAAGCCATAGGGTTATTTATAAATGGAACTGTTGTACCAGTAGTAGTACCGTCCTTTTTTGTTACTTTTCCTTCGATATACAAGTAACTTTCACATGGTAGTGTGTAAATGTCTTGATGTTGTATAGGAATACGAATTTCATCGTTATTGTTCAATTTTGATGAAGTGTAAGGGTTGTGGGTGTGATATTCTTTTTCCCATAGTGTTTCGTCGAATGTCGGACCCTGCGCTATATCCAGTATATCCATAATCGGTTAATTTTAAACCAATCTTTTCTAAGAAACGAATGTTCTCGCGTGTTAACTCCTCCACAGCTGAAGAGCTACTAATGCGGTTTCCCATAGGCTGTCCACTTTTAAATGATAAACCCATGATTTTTGTATTAAAGTGTCGATTTTAAATGTAATCTAACTGTAATTGGCTCTTCTCGGAAATCTATCAAGTTACCGTCTTGATCCAATACGTTCAACACGATGTCTGAAATGAAAGTGGTGTTCAACGGCAGATATACTAGGTTTTGTGGCTTTTCAACAATTTTAAATCCTGGAGGTACACTCGGGTAAAAAGTATGTATTATATGAGTATTTGCTCCATCTCTGTAAGCTCCCTGTATAATGTTACAAGTTATATCTATACTATTAACTTTTAGTATAGTTACAGTTTGTTTACCGGAATGTGTTTGATTTGGTTCTAAAATTGGGCTATCTTTGGGAAATCCTAACAATTCACCGATTGATTGTTCCTGAGTAAAATCTATATAATATTTTGAGTTAATTTCAGCTTTCATAGTATTGTTATTACCTTTTAATGTTATATTGTCTTTCCCCATTTTATTTTGCAAAAATTCATTAATATGATCAATTTCATAAGAACCTGTGGGTAAACTGCAAACTTCTAAGTCTGTAAACTTCCCACTGGCATCTTTTCCTTTATAATAATGCAATAAGTTATTTTTACCTTCCGTAACATTGGGAATAGAGTTGTAAGTTGTAAAATCCAACAGTGCCGCTTCCCAAAATCTTCCTTTTTGCAAGCGTAACGCTGGAAAAAGGATACTTCGTAAAGTGGACGATTTTCCTGTTAATGATACCGTATAGGATGACATGTCAATGGTGACTGATACTTTTAGCTAGGAATTCCAAACATAAATGGCCACATATTAATGTGTTATCAGGTTGTTCTCTTTTATAGTTGTAATATATGTTTTTAGCAGATTTAAAGTAATGCTCGAGTTCTTTAGGTGGTGGTAAATTGCCAAAACTATCAAAGTAATAAATATTATCACCTAATTTCTTATAACAAACCCAATGAGTGCCAGGACCTTCAGAATTGTCTAAATTTACAATACCGGTTTCGTTTTTCCACATTTTAACTGGTAAAGCATCTTTCATAAAGACACCGCGAAAAAATGGTATTTTTAAACATGAAATGTATTTAAATAATTCGATATTTGTTAACGCTTTATGTGGTATTACTAATTGATTTCTTTTATTTAATATGCACGATACGGTCTTAGGTATAGACCTGCCCCGTTTTTTACCATTGACCATACTGTTGGTTTTTTGCTACCCTTTCTGGTGGAACGTCGTTTTCTTCTAATATTCCCTCCATGTTTTGTCTTTGCTGATCTCCTTTTCACTCTTCTTCTCCTTTTTCCACCTCCTACTGCTGTTTTAGCCTTCATACCTGTTGTTACCGCTAAAGCCGCTGCTTTTTCTGCAATACTAGCGTCACTAGACTTTACTCGTTGCCAAGCTATATCCGCGAGCTTTTTATCAGCTATAGATCTATTTTTTGTATCGCTAAATGTGGAATATGCTATATCGTGTTCTTTACAAGCCTGATCTAACTTATTTATGCCTGGATCGCCTCTTTCCAGTCGTTTTTTCAATTTAGTTCCTGGTCCGCAATACTGATAACCTCCCGGTATGTGAAATTCGTATGGTAAAGCGTCTATTGCTCTATTTACGACAGATCCTACTGGAATTCGATTTAAAGCTTTACTTAACAGAGAAACCGCTGTGGACGTGATACCGCCTCCTTTCCTTACAGTGTCTCGATATGGACTGATATATTGAAATGTCATAATGCACTTTTATAATTGAATTTCGCAACTTATGTGTTACCTCTACGACAAGTTGAACATAAATGACTTTATTTATGCTTTTGATCAATTAAATACTAAAAGGATCCTAAAATGTTGATCCTTAAGGTTGTGTTGTTTTAGTAAAAAAATACTTATAAAAAACTTCTTGTTTTATCCATGAATTTCTCATTTTTTCATCAACTTGATTATATTGTCCACTTGCAATATAATTGTGCATATCAAACATTATATTACCTATCACTTTAACAAGAAAATTAATATTTACAGCGTCATCTACATAATCAGGGTCTGCAACTCTTGTTAATCGTTTGTTATTGCAATTCCACCATCTATGTCCAGTTGGCTCTAATTGTATTATCTGTTCAAAAGTAACAACATTACCAGGCAATGACGCGGGAGCTATATGTATCATTTGTTTTCCTTTACCATCCCAAACATTATTCCTTAATACATGTCCATCAAGAACTTTATTCTTTTCTTCAAGTAATGTAAACTTTTCATTTCCTTGTACAAACACATCCCCCTGCCGTGATACCACTTGGTCTTGTTTTACAAATCCAGATGTCTCTTGTTTTAAAGTCTCTTTCATTTGACCCACTGTTGCACCATCTGATGGCGCCGAACCATCTTTAACATTTGCTAAACAATTATTAAAACATTCTATAACCCCTACATCACGTATGATACAATGATCTTTAATATATTTTAGATTTACAGCATCGTTTTCAGTTTTTGGATAACCTATATCATTAATAACAAATTTATAAAAAGAAAATCCATCTTTTGTCTTTTCAGGTATCAAGGAATGTAAATAGCGTCTATTCACGCTGTCTTTTTCATCTTTAGGGTCATCTACGTTGGATATACGTTTATTGTTAGCACTATACGTTTTTCCATTGAATTTTAACGTATTTTTTAATTCAGATGACAAATAACCTTTGTTTATTGCATCACCGTTTTGATTTGGTATACCAACATTGATAATTCTATGATTTTCTGCATCATATGTGTTATTGTGTAGTCTTAATGTTGGTGATAGCTTTTCCTTTACTATTTTTAAATTTACTGCATCGTTTTCGTCCGTGGGATCTTTTATGTTTTTTAACCTTTTATTACTAATATCATAATCTCCTTCAGGTGTTTGTGGTAAACCAGCACCTCTTTTTAAGTTATTCGCGTAATATAATCCATCCGAGGAATACCGTCCAAACTTGTCGACACTCATGGTGCAACTGAATAGCATTTTAGGGGGTAACGCATTCTTATGAGATTACCCCGCGGTTTCTAAGTTCATCCACTAAAGCCACCCATTCGTTTTCCAATCCAGTATGACCCGCTTCTTTGGCTTCATGTATTAGTTTCATTCTATCTACCAATTTATTGATATTATTGTAATAAATTACGTTTGTATTGTATAGTTTCTTCATCAATCCTTTACCGGTGACTGATTTGCTTCTTTTTCTCGGTTCTGGGGAACTTAAATCTAAAGTGGATGCTACTAATCTTCTTTTTACAGGTTTTCTTCTTATAATTGGTATTAATTTGGAAACAAAATCTTTATATTTTACAGATTTATTTCTATATATGGGTGCTTCAGGTAAATAATTTCTTTTATATGCATTAGTTTGATCCAAAATTTTGCTATACACTTCCAAATCATCATTTTTTACTAATGCTTTTAAAGGTTTATTTTCAAATAATAATTCAAATAGTCCCCTTGTTCCCTTATATATTTGATCACCTACGTGAATATTATCATGTTCATCGACATCTAATTTGCTATTACCAATCATTACACCTTCTTTGGACATTCTTGCTCCATAACTGTGGTATTTTTTAGTAGAATCAGTTCCAATTAACAGTTTTAACAAGTATTTTCTTCCTAAAGGTCCTTTTGTATGAATATTTTCACCCAATAAGCTTATGTTTGATGGTTCTCCTTCTGTTTTTTCTTCTTCACTCGCTATAGATACCGCTTCTTCTTCACTACCACCATATACATCTTCTCTTTCTGCCGTTGTATCACTATATATGGAGGCCTCCGGGTCCTCATCGCCAATATCTTCTGATATTACACTTTCCCTTTCATATTGTGTTATCGGAGCAATAATATCACCTTGAAAAGAAGGTTTAGTCAATTTTTTGTTCAATTGTTTCAAAGGCTCTGTAATAGGTTTAAAAGTAGATTCGAGAAATTTCTTCCTTTCGCTGATACCTAACTTTAACGCTCTGTTTTTTGCCCGAATAGAATCACTAAGTGATTTAATTTCCTTTACTAACTTTTCTTGGTTAACCATGTTTGTAGCAAGACGTGCTGTACAAGAATGATTGTGTGATATAGTGGTTAGTGAATTAATATAAATTTATCGAAACCTATCCTGTATCGACCGTTATTTAGTGGTTGTTCCTTCATAATTGTCAAAAATCCATAATTTTCAGCCCAAGCCTTACCACATATGTCTTTAAACCGTTCATATGACATATCCGCATTGACATGATCGTAATATATGTGTTTTAGGTTAGTTTCATCCTGTTTGAATACAATTAACACATTTGCATTGTCTCTTATCAGTTGTTTTGGTATTTTACTATAAGTCTGACCTATGTAAATGCTATCTATATTGTTATGTCGCCCCATAGCGAAATAGCTCCTGATAGTGTTTTGGTTTTCACAGGATACGTCGTCAAATATAAAAACTGAAAATGGTTTAGCTTCATGCGGTTGCATTACGCTTTCACTTGCATCAAACTTATAATATTTCACTTCTGGCACATTATTAAATATTTTTTCTAATAATTGGTATTTGGGTTGTTGTAATGATTTGGAAAAGACATACAAGTTATTGAAACGTAATCCTTTTGGGTTTGTAATCAAATTGAATACTACATTTGTTTTACCACAATTGGATGGACCGGTTACAAGACAACGCACCGTGTTTGGTAACAAAACACCATGTTTGCCACTGTTTAATTCTGAATTGTCCACCGTGAGTTCATCAATATTATTAATAGGAAAACTATCCTTTTGCGGTATTATCTCCATCCTTTGTAAAGGTTCAACCTAAAATGATGCTCCATCATTATATCAGATCCTTTTTAGGTATCCAAGAATCTTCACTCTTATTAAATCCTAACCATCGCACTTTAACTTTATCTTTTTTCCGTTGTAACACCTTTTCAACGAGATATACATCACCTACTGAGGATTTTAACATTTCATGTCCATAAAACCCTCCTTCGAGCAATTGTCCTTTATTATCTTTTAAAATGTAAGTTTCCGGCACTGTAGGTTGTACCTTAAATACGGTAAAAACCTCATTTGTCCAATTAGGCAGATATCTTTTACTGAATACACCTTTGTATTTGCTTATTCGCACTTTATCACCAACATTAAACACTTTAGGCTTTAATTTTTCAACTTTTGGTTTAGTATTTATTTTTATACGTTTTAATACGAGTTTTTCATTTTTCCTAGTCACTTGGTTTGGTTTCATACCAATTGTTCTATGGAACTTGTTATTGTAATCTTTTATTAGTTTTGGTAACATATCAATCCATACGTGTGATCCTCTGTTTGAAAACATCTTGTACATCGCACCTTTTAAAGTTCGATTGAATCTTTCTATGATTGATGCTTTTACCTCTGAATTAGTCGAATAATGGTTTATATTGTGTTTCTTCATTAAATTTGAAAATTCTTTATTGAAATATTCTTTACCATCATCGGTTTGTAAATGTTTTATGGTATTTTTGTCTCTCTGTATCGCAGTTTCCATGGCTTTTGTTACACTCTTGCCGGTTTTATCTTTTAGCGGTAAAGCATCTGCCATTTTTGTAAAACAATTGATAATAGTCAATATATATTTAAATCCTTTATTTTGTTTACTATAAGGAATCATTTCGATTAAATCAGCTTGATATAGATCATTCATTCCTTTTATAACAGTATTTCTTCGGGAAATTTCCTCCTAGCCGGTTTATGAAGTTCATGAACAATTTTTTGTTTCAAATCCATAATTTTATCCTTCCTCATTCATGGATGAAGTAAAAATAAATTTTTATTACATTATACACATATTTAACTGGGTCAAGGTCATTCAAATTGATGTAAAAAAATGGGGAACACGGCGTTGGACTTGCCGTGTTCCCCATTTTTTTACGGAAGGAAAAGGAATTTAGGTCGAAGAAGGACGAAGAGGGACGAAGAATAGGTTAGTTGTCGATAGGGTTGAGAGAGTAGTGGCCAAAAGGAAGAGTATCAATTTGGTTTTCCATAATGTGACGTTTGTCATCTTTGTTTGACAATGCTTTTTTCACTTCTGTAACACTGTACACTTTGTGTTTTTCACTCCTTATGGTGTTGAATTTAGCAGTCAAGGTGGTGTCGTTAAATAAACAGTTTTTATAGTGTTCAAAGTTTACATTTTTCTTCAAATAACTTGTCTTCACACCTTTTGCTTTTTTGGTGGTAGATGTTTCTTCTTGATGTCCTTTATATACTTTAAAAGAATATAATTTGGACATTAGTGCAATGATTTCTTCCATGCTTGCTCCATTGCATTCATCTTTGAATTTGCCTAAAACTTTCTTATTATTTTCATTAAAGTTCGGGTGATTTCTTGGGTAGTCGGAAAAATCAAAATCATTCTTGTGTATGAACGTCCGAAGATCTTCATACATATCTTGCGTCTTGATCCAATAAATTAGTGCGTCCGTATCCATGTAGGCTACTCCGATATTTTCTCTTCCATAATGTTGAACCATTTTGTTGTAATGAAAGTCATACATGTGCGTTTTACTTATATCCAATATTGACATTCCTATGTACAACGGTCTATCCATTACTATCTTGGTTTTCTTCATGCTGACTGCTACCAAGTTTTCATTAATTATCATACTTGTTCCAAAATTCGGTTTCTGTACAAGTTTCTGCATCTGTCTGGGGTTTGTTACTAATTTTACAATTTTGTGTTTCCTTTTGTTTTCTAAAGTTTTTCCAAATATTGCATTGTTCATGAGCTTGTAAAAATCTTTTTCAAAAGCTGATGTTGCTGCTGCTCTCCTTGCAGTGTTTGAATCAATGTATGGTTTTAAATAACAAGATTGTGAAAATCTTAAAACTTTATGAATTTTGGTAATAATCAATCCTAATTCTAAGGCTTGCTGAACAACTAAATAATGTGCTACATATCGGTTTTTGTTGTTTAATGTCATCATTAATTTGGGCCATTTTCCTGTCGGTGATACTTCAGTTTTAGCCAACAGTGGCAAGTCATAATGATGATCGTGTAGGTGGTCTGGATACTGAAAGTCGCAGTCTAAGATGTAGCCGGTGTCACCTTCTTTGGGAATATCAATAATATTTCCAAGTGAATCAGGGTCTACCCATTCAAAGTCGCCATACGGAAGGGGTTTGGACATCGCCCAACCGTACAAATTATTCGCATCAAAATAGCCAAGAAAAATCGAATCTTTAGTTTCATCATAATTTGGTAGAAATTTATTATTAGCTTTCACATGTCGAGTTACAGCTTGGGTTAATCCGCCTCGAACACCTGATTCTATCATTAAAACCATATCAATGTCGGTTAACAGCTCCAACTTGCACTCGGTGGATTTTAGCATGGCCTGCCATGCTAAGCCGGGAGATGTAAACGAATGAAGGGGGTCCAGTCCGTAAGCGGTGAAACAGGTGTTCCTAAATTCTTCCATTATGTCACACAATAATGTTACATCTAGTTTTACATAAAAGTCAGAATAATCACCCAAGGTATTCATTCCTAATTCATTCCAGACTTTCTGAGCATGATTATAATCTTCAATTGAAATTTCGGTTTCAGTTAATTTACTTTTAAACGCTTCGATAGGTGGTAGTCTTGTTTCTTCAAATTTTTCCATTCCTGTAATATAATCATAAGGAAAGACTCCTTTCCTTAGCACCAAGTCCATTTTATCTTCTGGCACAATTTTTCTTGTTTCTTTTAAATCCTGTCGTCTTAAATTTTTAGTTAGGTTGGCAATGCTAGATGACATGAATCGAAAAGAGTCCACGAATCGAAGCTTTATCTTGCCAACAGTCTTGGAAAAACTAATATAATTCTCTAAAGTGTTGGCCAATACATCAATTTTCCCATCATCCCTGCCCAATTCCGGAATAATAAAATGTGAATCATAACCACTAAGGTTATGCAAAACGACTGGAATGAATTTCGGAAGTTTATAATTAATATTACATGAATTGCAAGCAGCCCCTCTGTAATAACCAGTAAGGTGATCGTGATCATGGACTTTATGGTTCTCAACAGTAAATTCTTTTTTACACAAGTAACAATTAGTGGCATTGATATATTGAATTTCCTCCTCTTCATCTAGAGGAATCATAGGGACAATATTACTGTACACTTCTTCAACCTTATCAGCTATATAATACAAGTTATCTACAAAATGTTTAGCAGTATCCTCACCTCTGTACAAAATTGGTGTTGGACTTAAACCAAAATTTTTCAAATGTTCTTCTGACAGTGTGGATTTAACAAGCAAACAAAAACTGTTAGGTTTATGCAGCTGGTATTTCGTCCTACTGGTAATTTCCCCTTCTGGATGTTCTTGGGGTACCAGTGTAGACTCAAAGTCTGCATAAATTACAAATGGTACCCTATATTGATGGCTAATCTTTTCAAATTTTACAATAGAGCGAGTAGGTGCAGGCAAACTAATTTTGCATTCAAAATTTTCATTACAGAGTCTTTGGTGTTCTTGTAGCCACTGAGCACCTCCTCTTCTTAACTCCTTATTTACAAAGCAAAAGCACCTTTTACAAATTGTTTTTTTACATTTCCTCTTGGATAACTGTTTACCTACTAAAGCTTCAAAATCTTTTATGTACACATAGTGTGAAATTTCACCTTTTGTTATTAATAACAAATCAGTATGGTTCCTAAGTTCAGTTTTAGTCACCCTTAAGGGGTACACATTATTTGCATCATCCAAACCAAAAATATTTACACTAACACCAGGATTGTTTTTCTCAAACTTAGAAATATCAGAAATTTTTACAGGGTAAGATAGTCCTACAAAATTATACCTATTATTTACATTTACATAATGTCCACTTACTCTACAAGGGTGCTGCTCTGGCAAAATATATTTACATAACATAGCATACTTAAAACATTCATTATCTACATTTTGTACATTTATACATGCTTTCGTTTTCTCAATGGCTTTTGGTAGAGGGATATAGCTACTACCCCTCATACCGTAACCGTGCTTATGTACTCTTAAATCTAAACCCTCTACGGATGTAAACATCCAACCTGACCCTCTCCCTTCATGCTCCTGCATTTTCGTCAACAATTCTTCAATACATTCGTCTACAATTTTATTTACATCCGAGGCAAACATCAAAGTACGGTTTTTTGTTATGAAACCTCGAAGTGTGGTTTCACCATCAGATTTACTAAATTTTGCGTCCAACACTAAACCGAATTTAATAAAATTTAATTTTGCCAATTCTTCAGTTAAAGTTTCACTAATCAATGATTTTGCCTCGGTTACAAAATTTTCTAAATCTAGTTGCACATTATTTATTTTGTTATGTATTACCGTGCGTCCGGGAAAAGCAGTTGTGTATAAGTGTCTGGTTCCTCCTTGTTCTGTTTCTATATCCAAATCCATGTCCGTGTCTAGATCTGTATCAGTGTCCGTTTCTTCTTCTTCTTCTGGTTCCGCAACAGTTCCTCTTCTAAGTCCTGACGGTCCAGCACCTCCATATTGGATAACACTGGGTCTTCTGCGTTGAATCTCTTGAAGTTCACTTTGCCAATTGTCCAGGTTGCGGTTAAATTCAGCCAAAATGTCATCAATCCAGTCCATGTCCATTTCGTTAGCAGTTTCACTCGCCGGGTCTTCCATATGTAATTCTTGATGTATAGCTAAAATGTCTTCATCTGGGAAAAATTCCCCACAAATATGGCAAAGAAGCATTTTAACACTTTTTACCACTAGCGTCTTTAGATGTTACCTCTAGAAAAGTTCACCAAAGAATGAGAGACGCTCTTGGCCGACCTCCTTTTATAGCGGGTGGTGGGGGGTGATCTTTGGGAAAGACCCGTTCTGCGCATGCGCAGAACAAATCTGCACATGCGCAGAACAAAATGTATTATATTTATTTAAAATTTGCTATTTAGGACAAATATATAGGTCAAGGCCACCTTAAATCTGGTAAAAAAGAGGGAACACTGGATAAGAGATGGTAGTAAGACCGACTTTCTAACAAATACTTTCAATAATATGTTAACAGGTTCAAAAGTTAAATATTTTTATTTTTTACTGCCCAACTTGTTCAAAATTAAAACTTTTAAATATATTTGTTTGAGCAAATGCTCTTGGCACACTTACCACACGCCAAAACTCAAAAAATGTACAGAATTAAGACTGATCTCGCGGGGAAATACTATTCAATTGAAATTTCGGTATCCTAATTTACTTTTCAAAAGCTTCGATAGGTGGACTAGAAAAATTTGATGAAACATGTCTACCACCAATCGAAGCTTTTAAAATAATAATTTAAAATAATTTTAAAACTTCGATAATTTAAAATAATTTTAAAAGCTTCGATAGGTGGTAGACATGTTTCATTAAATTTTTCTAGTCCACCTATCGAAGCCTTTAAAAGTAAATTAGGATACCGAGATTTCAATTGAATAGTATTTTCCCCGAGAGATCAGCTTAATCCTGTACTTTATATGAGTCTTAGCGTGTAGGAAGTCTGGCAAAAGCATTTGATCAAAACAAAATATATTTAAAATTTTAAGCTTAAACAAACTAGCGAGTATAAAGATAAAAATATTTCCTAACCATTGACAACCTGTTAACATATTGCAGTGTTAAAGTATTTGCTATTGAGTCAATCTTACCATCACCTCCGATCCAGCGTTCCCTCTTTCTTACCAAATGAGACTGAGGCTTGACTACCCGTATATATGACGTTTCCCCCACCACTAATGCTCTCCCCCACCACAATCAATTCTCAAAAGTGGGTCAAGGCCATCGGAAATTATTATTTTGAGCGGAGGATAGAGCATCTGCTGCTCTATCCCCCGCTCATATTCTTTTTTCTTCTTTTTTTTACAGTTTTATATTTTTTTGGGATTTTTGTAAAATGCAAAACAAAAAATTATTTACAAAAAGTTATTTACAAAGGTGAAACTTCATCACTGCTATCCTCGTCATCACTACTCCCCAAAAATAATCTTCTACTACAAAATACAAGTCTTTTACACAATGACATTCTGTCCAATATAGCTCCAACTTGAGGGGTGTTCTGATCTTCCATTTCTTCTTCTTCTGAAGACGAGTCCAATGTTTCATAAGCGTGTAAGTCAATATCTGTTAAATTATTTTCTTCTTCATCCAATTCTTCCATTGAACTTTCATCTTCTGTAACATTTTCTTCTTCCTCTTCCCCATTTGTTATTTCAATTGGTATGTCTTGTAAAATTTCGAAAATTTGTCTGCAAGGCACATTAGTGTTGTCCAGTGGAGGCATCTTAGTGGAATGTTTCACCTTTGCAAACAAACTAGAGTTTTATATAGATATGTAAATTATTTACCCCCACCACCATTTGTCCATAAACTAAAACTCACAAACCATGTCCAAGTCATTCTCAAATTAAAATTATTTTTTGAAAAATATAGCCATTTTGGCATTCACCCTATTGTCAAATAAATATTTCACAAACTCAAAATTTGTTGTTTGATCAGTCAACATGGTAGACAGAAAGGCTTCAACAATTTTTTGCGATCTCTCATCCTGAGGCTCGCATCTCACATTTTCAATAGTCCCTTTCCTTGTCGTGTCTTCTATTAGCTCCACAATCTCTACCAAGTCCTCCTCCAGCAATATAAATTCAACGCAGTGGCTCACCATGATGCTGATCATTAGAGTGTTCTGCAAAGAATGAGCTCAAACTGACGCTTCTCACCACCTATATCACTTTACCCCCCACCACTTTTCAACAGGCTCCACCTGGTTTCTGCTGTATGTATGCCAATCGTGTAAATAACAAGCACAAATATCACACTTTTCTTGTGGTATTTCATTTCTTTTTATGTTACAAATTCCAGTCATCAACATATAGCCACCGTTTTCTATAAATTCCATCATGTCCTCACAAGCAGCAAAACCACACTCCTTACAAAATTTAAGATTTTCATTTCTGAAGACATAAGCAAAATAATTTGTGTAGCCATTCCTTTCAAAGTCAAACTCCTTCACTAAATTTTTAATTTTTGGTGGTGCACCAGACTGATGCACAACATAACGGAACAATTCGGTTTCATCGGAAATTTTCATTAAACACAATTCTACAAGACTAAAAGGAGCCATCTCTAGGGTGCGTCTCTTAGCTATGCTGAACTGAGACTGAGCAACCTCCTCAATACCCTACACCTGGTTAAACTTACCCCCACCACTTCTTTTTAAGTAGGTCAAGGCCAAATAAAATTACCCTGTGAGCGGGGGATAAAGCACTAAGTGATATGTTATTCCAGTATCACAGAGTGCTCTATCCCCCGCTCTGTTTTTTTTTCCACATACCAAACAGCTAGTCCATGTTCAAGTCCAAGTCGCACAAAATAAAATAATTTTACATTCCAAAATTTGCTCCCCACCATCGTCTACAAATTCTGGACTTGCAATAACAAGTCGTTCAGAATTCTTATTTTCCAGTTGAGCTTCTAAAAATTTAATTTTTCGCTCCAACTGCTGGATATAATTCGCAGCCTCCATCAAAGTGTCCAGCTTACTGGCGCGCAATTTAACTTTTGGCACCACCAGTTTTAACCGGAGCATCGCCACTCGCTCCTTGTAATTGCGCTGATGGTCCGCCAACCGCTTCAACTCCTTATTTTTTATTTTATTCTCCACCGTGCCCTCCATCAATGCATGTCTTAAAATATTTCCTCCTTCTTCATTGGATGGTCCAGGTTCTGGTGAAGAGTAATTTTTGTAGTCAACCAGCATTGGAGCATATACAAATGGATTTGCTCCTAAAATTTTTACCACCCGCTCGTGGTCAGGCTGAAATTTTCTGCTGGGCGCTTCAAATGAGACTTCTGCAGTGTTTTCACTCATGATGTGTAGCTCGGATGAAAGTACAAAGCAGAATGAACCAAGTGAGTAGCGCTGGGAACTCAGTAAGATTCAGTAGTAGTGGGGGAAACTGGTTGTCACGTGACCTTTCAGTAGTGGGGGAAACCGGTTGTCACATAATCATGTACTGCTTTACCACATTGCTAAACATCTGTTCGGTTAATAAAATTAATTTGTTATAAATTTTCTTCACCGTCCAGGACACTGGTTTGGGACGTGTCTGAATAATGTTTTTTTTTTATTTTTTATTTATAAATAAAAAAAAAACATTATCCCCAGGTTAAGATATTATATAAATGAACTATTTTTTTTTTTTTAATAGCTCATTTATATAATACCCCCCTCCCTTATTTCAAGAGGGTGAAGAAATAAATTTTGGAAAATAATTTTGAAAAATGTAATTTGGAAAAGAATGTTTGGAAAACAAAACTTTTGTCAAGTCAAAAGTTTACATTTACTCCTGCAAACGCCACACAGTCCTACGTTGACCCATGATCACCGTTCGTATCAAATACCCTCTCATGGTCATAAATTTTTCTTTTACTAAATGGGGAGCAACTCTCACATGAACATTTTTGCCCTCATGCCTCATCAAAAAGATGTGAGGCTTTACTTTATGGTGTTTTCGAAAAAAGTATTTATCACCAAGATAGAGCCTTCGATAACGAACCATAGGAATCTTTGTTTGCGTTTTAGGAGCAATGTTTAGCGAAAAAGGCCTTATTATGTTCCGGGTGGAAGCTGAGTCACGTTGAAGATGATAGCGGCATAACTCTTCACCGCTAACAGCCCACCTGGCACATTTCTGGTTAAATTTCGCTAAAGTTTTCCAAACAAATGTACACTGGCGTTTCGGTGCCGCCGCCTTTTTAGACTTTATTGTTTTACGCAAACCCGGCTTGATTTTATTCAATGGGATACTTACTTTAATTTTTGGTTGCTCCACTTCAAGTTGAGGGTCTTTAGATGTCAATGGAAGGGAAATAAATTTTTGTTTGGGTTTAGCAGGACTTGTTACAGGAGTGTCTTTAGATGTGGATGGAAGGGAAATACATTTTTGTTTGGGTTTAGCAGGACTTGTTACAGGGGTGATAGGAGTTACAGGAGTGGTTGGGTCAAAGAAAGATTTGAAATATGTAAGGATTTCTTCAGTGGGAGATGCGGGTGTTGGCGGTGATGGAGGCTTCTTTGGACTCACAAAAATTTCTTCATCAGAACTGGAATCCAAAGAAATTACACTCGGCCTAGCTCCACTCAGCACACTCGTCACTGTTGTCGTCGTCGCAGTCGTCAGCGCAGTCACAGCAGTCAAAATTGTTTTCACCAAAGTGTTTCCAGTAATTGTAGATCCAGGTCTCAAGTCCACAATAATTTTTTTACCCGAGGCGATAGAGGTTGGCAGTGGTGACAGGCTTGGCATCGAAGCGGAAGACATTGAGGCAGAGGTACAAACAGCAGGCGAAGCGGGTGGCAATGAAGCGGAGGTCGAGACGGCAGTGGTGGTAGGCGGATAGTTCTTGAAGCGAGGCATGGCGCGGAGCAGGAAAATGATCAACTTACTCGTAGCGATACTGTAAGCAGAATGAAACAGCTCGCAACCTATTGGAATATTCCAGCGCGCTATGTGGTGGGGACAAACAAGTCTGTTATGTAATACCCGGATCTACTTATGCAAACACATGGCCAGACGTGTCAATGGAAAAGTACCAGAGGCCTCCACCTCCACCTCCCTCGGGGGGGGGGGGGGGGGGGCGCAGTTTTCGTCCGGAGCAAAAAATTTTTGGTCAAGGTCAAAATCCAAAAAAAAAAATTTCGGGGGGGGGGGGGGGGGGCGCAGTTTTCGTCCGGAGCAAAAAATTTTTGGTCAAGGTCAAAATCCCAAAAAAAAAAATTTCGGGGGGGGGGGGGGGGGGGGTCACCTACCCCTAGGACTTTAACTCTTGGATACCTGCTACCCTTACTCATGTGTCAACATCAAATAATATTTTGTTCCGCCACAGTGTGGACAGCCAACACTTAGTCGCATCTCGCTCTAAGTCCTGAGGAGTTCTCAGAACTCAGGCAAAAATCCGCCTAAGTCATGGTTGACCTACATATCGTGTGGAACAAAATATTATTTTATTCACACACACAAATATGGGTCAAGGTCATCCAAAAGTTAAAAAAGAAATCCCCCCGATGCCTAAGACCGCCGGCGGTCAGAGGCATCGGGGGGATCTCAACATTTAGGGGGAGGTGATTTAATAAAAAATTATTTATTTAATTTTGAGTTTCCTTAAGGGAAACATGCTACAATAATTTGGAAGAGGCCATGCTAACCATGACCGAGGATCCCGTCTTAACCCGTAGGTACTGACTTTTGCCTAGCACACCGGTCAGTGTCAGGATCCGACGCCTCGTGCTAAAGGATGCCAACCACCCATCTAGAGTGATGAGGTCCAGTAGCGCCCCTGACCGAAAGAGGCCTAAGGGTGGATCCCCAGGGGCCTACCCCCGGGCTCGTTAGGCGCCATGCTATTGTTGGTAACAAATAATTCTTGAGGTTCTGAACCTCGAAAAATTTTTATTTTACAGAGACTGTTAAGTCTCAAAAGCCTAACATTTAAGCTGCCAATTTACGGAGGAGTACCTCCAAGATGCGAATTTAGAAAAATTTCTACTTGGGGACAACCTGTGAAGATTAGTACAAAGAAATATTTTTCAACACACAACACTTAGACTAAATAAATCCAACACCAAGACCTAGCAGAAGCAGCAAGCGCAAAATAAAATATTTCTTAACACTACACATGCCATGCCTTAGACTAAAAGAATTCCCAATATAATGCGGCGCCAACATTACATTGCGAATCCTGTAGGGCAGAGCTTCAACC
Source organism: Neoaliturus tenellus (assembly GCA_030545055.2). Classification (NCBI taxonomy): domain Eukaryota; kingdom Metazoa; phylum Arthropoda; class Insecta; order Hemiptera; family Cicadellidae; genus Neoaliturus; species Neoaliturus tenellus. Next base: position 69,073,723 of record CM061533.1, on the reverse strand, counting down.
ACTCAGCTGAAGTGTTTGAAACCAACTGCGAGGAAGCAAAGCCTCAGAGAACCGAAGCTGAGCCGGTCAGGAGTGGGGGAACCGGATCTGGTTACGTAAACAGCCAGACCTCGACACGTACTTGTTTGTGGCATTGGACAATCTCCAAGAGCCACACCTGAATACATTACTAACCGGATCTCATTATACAACACGTGTCAAGGTATGGCAACGCCTCGGGCTATGCCACCTCCTCCTCCCTCGGGGGGGGGGGGGGGGGGCGCACTTCTCGTCCGGAGCCAAGGGGGGGGGGGGGGGGAGGGGTCTTGGGACTTAGAATATTTTCAGTCCAAGTCAGGTGTACTATAGAATAATATTTTAGCTTGCCGGATTCGGCACAGCCGGCAGAAACGGTTACATAATGCTTATATAACAGACTGGTTTATTTGTCAGCTGGCCAACTGTAGCTCAACAGAAGGTAAGTCAGTTTATTGAAAGCCAACAAACACGCCGCACCTCGCCACCGCTCGACTTTTCTGTGAGTAAATTTTTATTTTTCCTTCTTATTAAACTTAGCAAAACAGAACTTAGCCTGTTTTGCACAAAATTAATTTTTGTTACACTGCTACAATTACGTTTACTTAACAAATTATTTTCCACTCATTATTTAATATTTTATTCCTTACTTGTTAAGACTTAGAAACTGAAATGTTGGAAGACTGTTTGATACAAAATTAATTTTTATTTAGCTATACAGGTCTCCTAATATTTTCATACACTTGTATTTTGCAGGTGTGGCTAAATATTTTTCGCTCACAATTCAATTTTATTCCACACAAGTGGATTTTGAACTTTACTACAAAACTGATCCATACCCGTCTCCTACAAAATTATTTTTCATTTGGCTCTACCTCTTTTAGTCTTACATTAAATATTTCTTGGAGTTAAATTTTACACAAGTCTCTCGGTTAATTTTTTCTGCACAGTACGTGTTGCTCCTTGGACAGTTCCCAGCAAACTGTTTCTACACTTGACAACAACAGTCCACATTACCCCCTCCACTAGTCATTCCCCCACTATAACCCTGTTCCCCCCACTACTTCCAGCTAAGATCCAACACTTGACTGAGTGTTTCAGTTATATCCAAACCTTACTGTGAGACACATCTATGGCTGAAACTTTGCGAGAAAAATTATTAAGAGTAAAATTTTTGCTGGCCAAGCAAAATAATTCTGTTAAGGTGTCCAAGACTTCCACTTTAACAAAAATGAAACGTTGCTTCAAAAATAATCCAAAATTTTACTCAAAGGACACAAATATCACTATGGATGATAAAATGTTTCAGAAACTTTTAGACGAGCTAACTTTTGCCAGTAAGGTTACTTTGGTGACTCCAATTCCCGACCAAGTTCCAAGATCACCTGAGAAAGAATAAAAAATAAATATTTCTCAGGAAATATTTCCAATCCGAGTTACGGAGGTCCGGTAAAGGACCGGCTGGGACGAGTTGTTTGTAAAAAAATAAATTTTTCTTCCTTCTGACCACTTTACCCCCACCACCTCCTTATCCCCACCACTGGGCCGGGTACCTGGGGAACCGCCTGCACCCAAGTCAGTACGTCTTCGGACGCGGTGCTGTTCGGATCGCGTGTCGTTTGTCGCAATGTCGGGTGTTTGATGAAATTATTCTTCGGCTCTAAGTCTCTCGGTGGGTAAGTAAAATATAAAAAATTATTTTTTTCAAGTGGGGCTGCTGGGACGGGTCAATGACCCCTGACGGATATATTAGGTCGAGAGTCTGATCGCTAGGGAGTAAAAAAAATATTTTTTTGCACTTTTGTGGTTCCTCGAGAAATTTCAATTTCTCAACAAAATTTGAGGAATCGCAAAAGTGCAAAAAAATTTTTTTTCTATTCTTGCGTGACCTTGACCTAATTAACGTCAGTGACGTCATCATGATGACGTCAGCGGTAATGACGTCACCATGACGTCATTTATGTGACGTCATGTGACGTCATATGACATCATTAGTGACGTCATTCGTGACGTCATTGATGACGTCATCACTGCTGACGTCATCGTGATGACGTCATGGCCCAGCAGCCCCACTTTTACACTACTTGTTATTCAAAATATATGTTAATGAACCCTTACCTTTCACCCGTTACTTTTTATAATTTTTTATGGAATTCTATTTTACTTCCCTATGCAAATTAAAAAGGTGTTATTAAAGTCATATTATGTCAGTTTTATAATAAATATTCACTATAATATATATATGTTAAATTATATAAAAATTGGTTATCACCGTCAATAGTCTGGAGATTTAGCCACTAAAAATTATAAATATAAATTAATAATTATGAATGAATAATCTGCCAAATCTGCTCTTACATTAAACAACAATCACTTTAGTCGAGATGGGATCATGTTCGATGGAAATGCCACTGAAAATTATTCATACAAACGATTGGACCATTTCTGAATCAGTAATCTGGCGTACTTGCTCTTACTTTAAGCAACAATCCCTATAGTCAAGATTGGATCATGTTCGATAGAAATGCCACTGAAAAGTATTCATATAAACTACTTTTGAATCAGTAATCTAACAAATATGCTTAATTTAATCGTTGTCAAGTTTTGATCATGTTCGATTTAACTAACTATAATTTAAAGCGAATTTTGTCTACGTCATTGGCATGTTTTGCACAAATACATGTGTGTCAAATGAAAGCTACATTTTACTTTAAAATCTAACATCCTAGAAGTTATTTAGGGATAATAGTTTGTTTTAAATAGTCTCTTGGGTAAAAAAATATATGTAATGTTTAATCCATCTGAGTCTTTAACTGTAGGAAAAGTGGTGGGGGAGAACGAGGTGGTGATAAAAACCCACCCTGGATAAAGGTTGAGGATCAATATTGACAGATGCTCTTAATATATTACTTACAAATATAGATACACTATTGATCAGCAGATGTTTTATAATTTGAGCAATAGGGAGAAATGGTTGACTTATAAAAATCACATATACGAAGTTTAGAGTAATTGTGAGAAGAATTATAGTATTTGAATTATTCTATTACAGATATTCTATAAGCAATGCAGTTTATTGTTGTTATACAAAGAGAACTGCTTTAAATATTTTTATAAGACTATTCTTATTTTTAACGATTATTACAAGTAACCAATCAAATGGAGCATTATCTTATAACTATTATTAATGTGAATAATATCAAGCGGTAAATTAATGAGTTTTAAAACAGGGGATAAGCATAGAATGTAATTAAATTACGTTTGTTCAACCATGTACTTTTAAATTAGATTAGTCCAGACCTGAATAGTACTTATGGGTATATTTAAAGTTAAATTAATTAATGTATCAATCAATGTATGTACCATTGTATCTATAAAATAATTCAACCTTGTTTATAAAAGCTCTTAAATCTATAATGGTGTAAATAATGCCCTAGTGCTTTACTGTTGTTTTAATAGCGATGACCATTACTTTACTTAAGCCACAGAGATTGCTTTGCCGACTATATTAAAAAAGTGGCGATCAAAATAATAGATTATCATTGTGAGAACTGGTTTTGGTCGAATACAACTTTAAAGTGCCTACATAAGAACATGAAATTCAGATTGTAACAATAAATATTTATATTACTAACTCATTTAAGCACTTTATATTAGGCACTATTGATTGCCATTTTTATTATACACATATACCATTATTTTGTACTGTAAACTTTTTTCAAAAAACCTTTGCAAAAGGTAGACCTATGAGTTTTTTACTGAAGTAATGCCAATAATATGTTGAATATTTTGTATTTTAAACTAAATTTAAAATTACATTTTCAACAACAAATTAAAATAACTAAAACTAAGTTAAAATCAAATAGAGCGAAAGTGTTTTTCCATGCAAATTTTGAAAAATATTTTACTGACGCATAGCCAATCTCAGAAATGCGGATATAGATATACATAAGTTATAATATGCATAAATAATAATGTTATAAATTTTAAGATTTGTCATTAAATTACAATTATTTTTGGTTTATGATAAACAATTCTTTTAGGTTACGCACCATGAAAACTAACATTTGCTTTTATCATGCTTTATTTTAAGGTGACAATAAACGTAGATTTACGGATTCATTACGGGTCATTGCAATTCATTGAAACTAGGTTAAAATATATTTAGAAACTTTCACAGAATAATTAAAAGTTTGGTATTACAATATTACTGGTGGTGTTAAATTTGTTCATGATCTAAATGGCCTGTTGTAGCCTAAATGAGTATCCTATCATACCTTCACGTTTGTTACCTAAGTCTATCACGAAGGGATGATTGAATTCCTGCCAAGACAAGCCCTGATGGAGTTCCATTTCCAGTGAATTCCGGCCTGCGAGAATTAAATTGCTGTTTGTCAAAGAAACACTTCCTGTCCTTTAAGGAAACCATTCAAAGATAAATTATGAAATGATAAAATCTATAATATCGAAAAGATGTTCAATATCTTGCGTGTTCTAACTGGTTTATTTAAGTCTAGGATTATATATACTTAGATTTTATTGCAATACTGATCGTTTGACCAATCTAAATTTAGCAATAATTTATTGCCAAAATAAGAAGAACGTGAACAACACCATTCAGAGCGGAATTATTCAGCTCATGGACTTCCGCGGTGAGATGGAAGAATTCCGGAGGACGAGGCTGCACACTGTGAGGCACCGACATCGGTTTTTGTCTCTGCATCATCGTAGACATCTCTTATTCCGGCTGCTCAATCCACCCAGGGTGCTGTTGTTCCAGTGGCTATCCCCAACCCTGCACAGGTTCCTGCTCCGGCGGTTTATCCCACCCTAAAAATGACCTCTGCCTCAACACCTTTGGGGAGCTAGCAGATGCACCCATCCAAGAAGAAAAGGAGTAGGCTGAAGCGAACGCAATCAGCTTCGGAAAACGCGTCGAGGTTGGAGCGGACGCAAGTCTCTAGCCCGGTTGGGGAGGCTTCTGCCAAGTCTGCCAGAAAGAATAAACATCCCAGGCCTAAAAAAACCCAGGATGGAGGCGATTTTGATCAATACCTTAGGGGCGCGATCTTTTGCCGAGCTTGTGGGCCAGATCAGATCACAGGCCAAACCGGAAGAGACCGAAACCATTATTAAGACCATCTGGTGAACCCAAAACGGCGATGTCCTCCTCGAACTGGGGAAGTCGAAGGACAAGATTGCTTTTGCCGCTTCCGTCGAGATTGGACTTGGGGACAAAAGCTCCATCAAGGCCATAGAACCGAAGTGCTCGGTCGAGATTCGGGGCCTTGATGCCCTCTCCACTGATGCGGAGGTGATGCTTGCAATCAAGGTGGCACTCCCGGAGGTAGCGGCTCATGGACTGAGGGTAGGGTAGGGTAGGGTAGGGAGTCGTGGTTAGGCGTGTTTCGTGTTTGTGTTGTGTTTTTTGTACGGTACCTGACAAGTCCCAAGTTGACAACATCCAAAATAGGTGAGTGAAACCCAAAAACTAGCCATAATTGAAGCCACCTCACCAAAAAAACATGTCGTTCAGAAACAGAATGGACTGAGGGTGTGGCTGACAAAGCCTATCCGAAGTCAACTCTGGATGGCTGTTGCTGAGATGAGCGAAAGACATGCCAACAAGCTGCTTAGCCTTCAGCACCTCTGAATCGGTTGGGTCAGTTGCAGGCTCTAAAGGATTGTGGTAGTTCCGAGTGGTTTTCGTTGTGTCGGTTTCGTCTACTCCTCCCAAAACTGCGAATAGCCCGACAGGAGTGCCAATTTTAGCGAGAAATGCCCTCTACCAACTCCCGGGAGAAATACATTCTGGATTTCATCACCAGGGCCGGTCTTACCGTCCTCAACCAGGGAGACACACCTATTTTTCAGCCTCAAAGGCAGAGAGGCACGATCCACGACGTTACCTTTGCGTCTGAGTAGCTCCTTCCAAGGATCTCTGGATGGAGGGTTGTAGACGATTACAGTAACCACCAATACATTGTCTTTGACCTGCATAATAAGAAAAATCATAGAATCTCCGCATTTCGAGAAGGGCTACGCCAGTGGAACACCAATAAAGTGGATTTGGTGAAGTTCACCGAAATTATCTGTTGGGGAGCGGAGGGGAATCCTGGCTAGGCTGGGGCCGAGGCACTAGTAACATCCATGACGGAACTGATCGTATCGGCCTACGACCAGTCTATGCCACGAAGGGAACCTAGACACGATGAGCGAGAATTCACGCAGACAGAGTTCGTAAGTCAGAGTTCGTAAGCCTATAAAGCTACAAGAAAATCTCTCCTCCATGCCATTAACAGGAGCAAGGTGAATAGCTGGAGGAGACTACGTGAGAATTTGACTCCGACAAATGGGGCCTGGGTTACAAACTTGAAAAACAGAAGCTTGGCACCTACTCTACACCTTCCATTATGGAGGGCAAAACCATGGGTAGGATCGTCACTGCGTTGCGTCTTGAACATCCACAGCGGCCTCCGGTTGACTTCGGACTGGTAGAGGACATTCCACTCTTCACAATCAAGGAGCTGGAATCATCTGTTTTCTCCCTAAATAAAAAATGTCTCTGACCATGACGGGATTCCCAGCGAGGCTTTAAAGAAAGTCTTTAAAATCAACCGATTTGTTGTTGAGAATGTTCAACGCTTGTTTAGTGGAAGATGTGTTTCAGGCTACCTGGAAAACCACCAGGATTTTACTGATCAGCAAGCAAAGGTGATCCTGAGATGCAGTCTGCCCACAGGCCTCCTTGCATGTTAGAAACGGCTGGAAAGCTGTTCGAGAAGCTGATCCGTTCCCTCATGACTTTTGCCGTGGAACCTGTGAGAGACCAACCACCCCGTCAGAAAGGAACGGTCATCGATCGAATGCATTTTTCCTGCCTCTTCCTAAATATATGTATATATGATATTTAAATCCTAATTAATAACTTTTTTCTTAAATACTTCGTAGTTATTTTATCACAAATAAATTTATTAATATTAAATTAAACAATTTAACATTTGCACAATTAACATAATCTAAAATAAATAATATATAGGATTATGTATATTTTTTGTATTGAATCAACGTTTATAAAATTCTTTTTTTTGAATACTCTTTATTCTAAGAATTTTAACCTGTTATAAAATCATTTTCAAAGAACTAACAAAAGTAAGTGGTGTAAAACTTAATAATAGGATTAATTTATTTGAAAATGTTCATAGTGTCTACATCAGAACAAAAAAGTTTTGTGATAAAACTATTTATTAATAAGTTATTTTCATTATTTAATTTCATTTTAGTTAAGTTTCACTGATACAGATAAGCAATCTTCACAAAAAAAACCAAATAAAACAATAGTTTTAGTTATGTACATTACATAAATAAAATAAATGGTGACTACGAAAGACTAACGCTAGATAAAGAACCTAAAAAAGACTACGAAAGACTAACGTGTTCATTTTGTTGTAAATTAAAACTACCGTATTATGAATTAAACATAGCATTTGGAATGCAGATTCAATTACTAAGAAACTGATTTATTTTTAAAAACCAAGAAAATTAGGTTATAATATTTTTCTAACGAAATAAAAGCTACATTAAATAAAAATACATTAAAATAAGAATTGTAATTAAAATACTATTAAAAGGTTGGGATTGAAACTACCAGAAATATGGTTGGTAAATTTATTTTACTATACCGACTGTCTCTTTCGAAGAACTAACAGATTTCGTCCATATTTACATCTCTTAACGACCTAGGGACATTTTCATTGGTATTGATTTTAACCACGTTCTAGAGATATAACGTCCAACTCGATGAGTAGAAGTTATTAACATTGGCTAATGAACGAGCTGCCACAACACGCCTAGTTTCCATTACACAGTTGTAACTGGGTTTTAACCGCCTCCCTAGTCGGACTGTAATTGCCGGTAATTACGAGTTTGCCATGGTAACAGCCACCCTGGTGCGGTCTGTCGCTAAATATTCATATTTTTACCTAAAAAAGTAAAAAATAGTATATTTTGTCACATGGGCCGAAAATGGGATTTTTACGGCCTCGAGATCGTGTTTCAAGTTCGAGACGAAGACGAGTTTTTTCTGTATTTTTTCTTTCATAAAAACAAAACATAACCTTAACTAAACCTAGTGAGTTGTACTTCTCGTGTTTGTGGTTGATAGGCAACCACTTCACATCAACTAAGGCCACTGAAATTAGAATACTCTAACGGTAGGTGACAATTACAGCTGATTACAAGGGAAAACATCATTTTCCCATATAAGTCATATATATTTGACTGTTGCTATCAGCTGAACTACCAACTACGTCACTGATTTGTTATGTGTTGTTGTTGTCACCTACCTTATTATACTCAAGATTTCTTTCCTACCGTTTCCATTACCGGCCTAGGCAGGAATATTTTGCCGTCCTAGTCCGAGAAAACAGGTGTTTCGTTGGTAGAAGTCAATGTATCTAGAAGAAACCAAGGTAGGTGACACCAATAGCTGACTGAAGCTGTCCTGCACCTTTGACGTCATGTTGTTTATCTTGACACATGAGTGGTTTGCTTTAAATATTTTAAGTGCTGCACCTTTTACATAATTGATTTTTTTATTGTTTTTGTTGCTGTCATCTACCTCATTCGCATTCTACATTTCTTGGTAGAAGTGAGGGTCGATAAGAGGTGATATCGATGTAGTGTGATGAAAAATATCTTAAAGGCATATTTTACTTTTGGTCATTTAGATCGACAAAATTACTTCAATATAACATTACCGGTATGTTCATTTTTATATATTAATTTGTTTACGTCTTTTATATTAAGATCACAAATAAGTTTAAAAATTAATTTCATCACAATTTTTTTTTATTTTTAAATTTTTTATATTTATTTAAAATGTTCAGTTCATACAATAAATGAATAAGATACATCCTGCATATTTAAATTTTAGTATCTTACAGCACAGCCTTGAAAAATATCAGAATTTACAGATAAATTCAATATAAAAAAATTGCATTCCTGTCCCACTTGGTTTTTCTCACCTGATAAAACCGAACTAACTTTCTAAATAGAATTGAATTAGTAATAATTAGTTTAAAACAAATTAATGAAGAATTTAACCAATTTATATTTTAACTCAATAAACTAATAAGAAATGTTTACTGTCAAAAATATTAACAATTAGTTGTATATTATGTAAGAATTGTCCATAAATATTTTAGAATGGGTGGCACTGTAAAAAAGTTTGAAATTTTTTGGGTAATATTTGGAAGCAATTAAATATCTTTGAATACAAGGTTTTAAACATTGGTAATTCACACGTGTCAACTACAGTAAAATCGAAACAAGTATTATGGGAGTCTTGGGAAATATATCATCTGTGATGGGGATGTAATTTGTTACTAGTGACTGTAATTTGGTTGGATTTATCTTTTATTAAACAAACAATTCCAAATGTATTTCTAAATATTTGAAACATTTTGCTTTGAATTGTACGTATAGTTTATGTCACAATAAATGTACAGTAAACTAAACAGAAGAGTCAAACTGTATCCCGACATAGTGTTTTTGAGTAAATTTTATAACTGGGCTTTGAGTTACCTCCTTTTTGTGTTGTTTCTGAACCTTCATTCCATTTAAAGATATTGCTGTTTTAAATAAATTATAATATCAATTTATTTTTTTTTCATTCCGGTTTTATGTCTAGGCTTGTCTTTGTGCATAACCTTATCATCAATGTTAAACGTACATTGATTAATCACAGAGATTAGTAGAGTATGGTATAGTGATATTTATCCCCTATTTTGCTTAGTCAGTTTAGTCCACAAAGCAATTGTATGTTTAGTGGATAAGCATTTTTTTGCCTATTTAAAAATATAGTTTTAACATTAGCCAAACACTGGACTTAATTTTTTTCCAATACATGTTAATCTTTTCAATGGCAAATAACTGATTCTTGTGTTCTTGAAAACACCTGGATTTTCTCATTCGCTTGTATCAAGATATTCTGAAATATCTGCCCCTATAAGTATTAATTTCTTACTAAAAATAATAATAATAATAAAACAAATAAATAAAACTAAAATATTAATAGTTGGCATACATTCAATACAAAACATTAACGGGTTTAACTTTTTTTAATGCTGGAAATTATTTTAAAATTGCGATGATTTGAATTTGTAGGCCACTACATTCTTCTTCTAAAAACTTGCTGAGAGTGAATTTACTTCTAGTGTTACTTCAGTCTCGTTTTAAATAATTACACAAAAAAACCTTTCGACAAAAGTTTATTGTTTTTTTTTTTTTTTTTTTTTTTTTAACTTTCATTTTTAACACAGCACTACCCCTCCAAGTGTTTATTGTGGATTTTTCTTCTCATGTGTCCGACCTTTAAGTGCCTAGATAATTTTTTCGACGGTTTAGCGATTTTAACGGAATCGGTTCAATCTCGTTCCAGTTCAGTCGGAATGGGATCAATTTTGGTACCACTGTAAAGAGGGGATTTCGAGCTTTCTTTCGGTGTCCATAAAGCATTCATTGTTTAATCTTATTGGCGTATCCTATTCGTGGCTTATAAATTACCATAAAAAATTGGTTGTCAGGTGCTAATTTCATAGACAACATACTCATTTAACAAATATGGTTTTGAGGTGATATAACTAATTAAGTAATATAAATAAATATTTGTTAATAACACAGTTGAAATATATTTTTTTAAGTAAATTAATATGTTTCATCAACTTCATAACCATAAGTGTGGGTGATAACTAGTAAAATATTCCGAGGTTTATTTTGCACGTGTTATTATGGGATTCCGTAATACCGTCGTGACTTATTTAGTTTTTTCATCATACAATTTTGCTAAATATTTTTGCCTCTGGTGATTACATATTTTTATCCATAAAATTATAAACTAAATGTATAGACGTCTTGATGTTTTCATAATGTATGTGTAAAATTATTTTGCGGGATGAAATATTACGAACATATTCCTTATGATTGGTTTATTGTAACCTATAGCTCAATTTCGGTGAAGAAAAGTAATGATTAAAATTTGTTAACTGTTAGATCGTCCATTTGATCTACTTTTATATATTATGTAGTGTTTTTGCACTAGGTCATAGAATAAATCTTTTGTATTTTAAGTCTGCGCAACTTTGAAAAATTGAAATTTGAAAATACCACTGTTCTGACAAAATAATGTGCTTAATGTATTTATCTAGGACTTATGGTAACAAAGATATAAATATTTTATAAAATACAAATTTTTCTGTTTTTTTCTGTTAATTTGCCAAAATTTCGACTTTTCTTACAACGCTGATGTAGTTTAGTTAAGAGTCCAGGATAAAAAAAACTGAGAATGTGAGCCGTGACGTTTTGCCCACCATGTGTGATGTCACGCCTCATTTGTTATAGTGTTGTTTTTTTTTCCCTGGCCAGTGTTTTCTGTGTGCAGTATTCTGGAATATTCGGTGTTGTTTTTCTTCTTTTCACCAGCTGTGACGCAACGTCCTGAAAAAGATCATAGGTGCCGTTGGTGAACGTGACTGCAAGACGCACAATTTCGTCACTCTGGGTTTTCAAGAGTAATTATAGTAATTTTGACATTTCAACCAGTGATTTTTGTGCTATAATGCGGTAATTTAATCTGCCCAACGCAGCCTTTCGGGTGAGTCACGAGAATTTTCCATTTTAATTCAGAAATATGTTCGATGCATTTGGATTCGGTCGAACGACCACGTTGCAAAAATGACCAGTCTTCGGAAAAATACTGTTTTAGGCCAGAACCAGTGTTCTGTAAATTTTGTTTCATTGTTTCAAGCAAAGCAATCAATTTTGTTCTCCTTCGAGTCTGCATTTTGGGCCATCCACGCTTTTGCTCTTAGAGTTCAATTTTTGTTAGTGAGCTGAACACATGTTTTTCAAGTTCCTGTAATAATTAAGATGTTTCAGTGTTTGTTTTGCATTAAATATTGTTTGTTATTGCTCTGTGCAACTTTATATTGGCCACCCAGTGGTCTGATGGGGTTATTGTAAGTTGTAGAGTCAAAATAGGCTCATAGCCTAAATGGTGATGCTGCCAAAGTTTTCCTTTTATAACTCATTTTCCTGTTTAGTTTACTAGGGTTTTTGTGTTCTCAAAGTGGCCTAAGGCCCTGAGCTAGGCCTATGTAAAGTTTTATCAATTTTGGTTCATAATTAATGAATTAGGCCTAGCTTTTACTGTTGGTAGCACACCAGTTTGGGGTAAAGTGTCAGGTAATCTTAGGTCCACAATAAAGTAGCCTTGGAGTTAAGTTCTGGTTTGTATTTTATTTTGAAGCCTCACTTTTGGCACAACTTTTAAAGGTAAAATTTTTAAATTCGGTCAGTAACTTTTTGAGATATGAGCCAAATAGAAGGGCAATGTCCGCCAAAACTGAAATTTTGTTGTGATGTTAAAAATGGAATTATTTTATGCTTTAAAACTAGTCAAATGTTTTCAACCTGTTCAATTTAGTTGTAGAATTAATATTAAGGTGTAGTTTAACTGTTTTTCATGTCTCAAGTATTTTGCTTTAGTCACACCCCCCTGTTTTAGTAATTTTCTGAGTAGGCCTATAGCCTATCTCATTTCTTTTTGCTGTAATTTCTCCAGTCAAAGTAAAACTGTCTGTCACATTTAAAATGTTTTTCTGTCACAATTTTCATGAAAATTTGTAAAATGGATTAAAACTGAAAAGTTAGCATTTTGTGGTTAGTAGTGGCAAATTGTCCAAACTGGAACAGTGGATATTTTTTGTGGCAATTCTACCTTTTGCACTGTTGACACTAATTGCCTACTGAATGTGTCTTAAATGGAAAAATATTGGCAAATTTTGGGGTTTACCAGGGTCCAGCTGGGGACTTGGTCCCACCGACAATGCCCTGCAGATGATGGTTCCGGCCTGGTCCGTCCGCCTGCCCACCTAGGGGACATACATGGCCTTGGTCCCCACTTGCCGAAGCTGCAGGCCGCTCTTCTTTCCAGTGCCATGAGGCCATAAACGAACGACTGTGATATGCCACTCCACCAATGAACTGTGATATTTTGTTATTTATGTGTGACAGTATTTATTTATTTATTTGTAGTCTCTATGTTAGGTTAATATCCCATTAGGAGCCCGCCCTGCGCCACAGGTCTCCGGGTGGAATTATATTTTTGTCAACCTCAAAATTCGGCACGCCAATTCTTTTGTGTATTTTGTGTTTGTAATTTGTTATGTTTATTTATTGAAATTTATTTGTTGTTATTTATTTATTTATTTAATTTATCAATGCCAATTTTAAAGTTAAAGTTTCAGAAAGGGGGAATTTTTTTAAATACTGTTGTTCTTGAATTTTGAATATCGATATTCTGGTTGGCCAACCTTGGTGACATTGACTTCTGGTAAAATTCTTTTGTTATCAAATTTATCACTGTGGACCTTGGATGTTCCCGATTTTGCTCTGTTTTTGCTGTTGTTTATTTTGCTGTATTAACTTTGGGTAAAATTAAATTTCTGGTTCCACAAGTTTGTTTTTTTTTTGTTCTGAACTCCTGAGAGCGTTGGTGAGCCCCTCCCGTGGAGCGCCTTGGGCAAGCACGTTTCCAAAGGTCGGGTGCGCTTCCGCGGGGGTGCGGTTCAGATGGTAGCAGAGCGTGGTTGGTTCTGAAGTGTGGTCTCGGAGGAGTTGTGTTAGTTTGGTGTGTGTGAGTGTATGTATGTGTGTGTGCGTGGTTCTTCAATTTGGTGGAGTGTGTGGCGAGTGGGATAGCGTCTTCTGTTGGACCCCAGATTGGTTGCGTAGGAATTTTCGCCCAGACACCTTAGGAGGTTAAGGATTTTGTGCAATTGTGTTGTGTTGCTGTGTTCTTTGTGTGGCAGCTGGCTGAGGACACGATGTCGGGAATTGTCCCGGAACACCTGCGGAAGGGTGAGCTGATTTTTGAGGTTCTGTCACGTGGGGAGGCCCCTGCTCCAGATGTGAGAAGTCTGCGAAGTCAGGTCCGAGGCATTCTGGGACAGGCTCAAAGTTGGCCTGTTGGCCTCAAGTCGGAGGATGAGTTGGAAGTGTGTAGGGAGCGGGTGGAGGAGTTGAGTGGTGAGCTTGAGGGCTGGAGTGAGTTGCCCTCGGGCAGGTCAAAAGTCTCGCTCCTCACTCAGCTGCTCCACTGGCAAACCAGGTTGAGTCTGTTGGCCGGGGTCCCGGATCTTGAGCCGACGGATAAGACCTGGGTGGAGGGTAGGTGTGCGGAATTTGAACAAGTCATTGACCGCCTGCGGTCTGCTGGCGTTGTGAAGAGTGCCGTGGAAGCTCTCGAGCGCGCTGCGGCGGGGTCTGCTGGGGGGGAGACTGGTGTTGTGGGGGCTGGACCGGTCGGGGGGTCCGTGACCTCCGTTCCTCCTGCGGCTGCCCAGGAGGTGGTCCGCGGGATGGATGGGGTGTTGCGGGTGCCTGCCCTGTTCCTCGCTCCCGCGGCGTCTGTCGCCACCCCGGTGGCTTCCGTTGCGGATGCGCCGCAAAAGGGTTTTTGCGGTGCCTTTGCGAAATTGCCTCATCCTCTCTCCTCCGCCTTGCAGGACCTTCGACCAGTTGACGGACTGGATGTGGAGGCACTGATCAAGTTCCTGGAAAAGGTTTTGAGAATTAAGGAACATCCTGGCATCTCCGATATCATGCTGTTGGAGCTTCTTGCTCCGCTTTGCAGGAAGCCGTTGAGTGACAGATTGGTAGACTGCCTCAAGCGCCAAACGAGCTTTGATTTCTTTCATGCTGATGTGTTGAGTTTCTTTGTCCCTTTCCAAGTCATGGAAAGACTGAAGGTTGAGAAAGTTTTCCGCCCGCAGGCACCCAACGAGTCCCTCAGCCAGTTTGCCAATGACATCCGCATGGTGGGGCGAGTGTTGCGGTTGGACCTTACCGAGACTCAGCTGGTGGACATCATTCTCGTGGGTCTCAATCCTGGGGAGAGATCCCGGCTGCTTTTCGCTCCAAGACCATCTTCCTTCGCGGACCTGGATAGATTGTCTATCCTCTCACGCACTGTCCAGGCCGCTGATTCTCAAAGGGCCCAGTCCCTGGGGCATCTTCCCCGGAGAGGACCCGGTGTCGCGGCGGCTTCTGTCGGGGTATCCCACGTGTCTCCCACCAATGAGCAGCAGAGGCGTGTTCCTACCTGTTGGGGATGCGGTGGTATTGGTCACGTCAGACGTGACTGTCAACAAGGAAGAAGGAATGCTAACCTTCCAAAAAACTTGTGAGGACCCGGGGGTTCTTGTCACGGGAGTCCTCGGGGAATAAAGTAAAAGATGATGTTAAAATTTTTTCTAAGACTTCAAGTGGAATGCTGCAAAAGGGGTTCAAAGAGGTAGTTAGATCCGATTTTGTTGAGAAGGAACCTCTGTTGCGGGGGATGCGTGGGGTTGCCTCGATGGGGGTCAAGGCGGCACGCTCAGTCTGCCCTCGCCTGAACATTTTAGCTGGAGACACGGTGCAGAAGGCCCTTGTGGATTCTGGAGCCGCCCGTTGTCTAATCTCCCTTGCGTTTTATGAAGAATTATTTTCTGGAGGTTTCATCAGGCAGACTGAGCCAAACTCTTCTATATGCTGGACTGCTTCTAAATCACCTCTTGTCATCAATTGCGAAGCTCAAATCAAAATAAAGATTGAGCATTTTTCCTGGGTGTGGAGCTTTCTTGTGGCTAAGGACCTTTGCTTTCCAATCATCCTGGGAGCGGACTTCATCAAACACACTGGCCTAATTTTGGATTTAGGTCGAGGTCAGTGTTACTTTCGGTTTTCCAGACGAGTGTCCATTCCTTTTGCTGATGAGGTCTTGAGTGCCGCTGCTGCTCTAGAGCCTGAGACAGAGAATGGTACCAAGACCGACCCTTTAGGGCATCTAGCTCCGACGGAGGCTGAGGCTATCAGGGATCTTTGCAAGCTTTTCCCTGAGGTGCTTACCCCAAGGTTGGGGGCTACCAATCTGCTGGAATATGAAATTCGTCTCACGGACACTCGTCCTGTACGTTCTCATCCGTACAAGTTAGCTCCACCCAAAATGGAATCTCTCAGAGGCATCATTGATGACCTGCTCAAAAATGGGGTCATCGAACCCTCCAATTCCAGCTATGCCAGTCCAGCATTTCTTGTCCCGAAACCAAATGGAAAGTCTCGTATGGTCATTGATTATCGCAAGCTCAACGCCAAGATTGAAATCGACTCCGTCCCTCTCCCCGACCTGCATTCTGCTTTCGACTGGTTCGGTAAGGCCAAGTATTTCTCTGTTTTTGATCTCAATCAGGCTTATCACCAAATTCCATTGAAAGTGGAGTCCCGACCTCTCACTGCCTTCTGTGTTCCGTGGAACTTGTATCAGTTCACACGAGTCCCCATGGGCTTAGCTGTGGGAGCTCAAACCCTCACCCGACTTCTTGATTCCATTTTTCACGATGTGAAGTTCAAGTTTGTGTTCAATTACTTGGACGACCTTCTTGTTTACAGTGAGAGTTTTGAGGACCACCTTGTTCATCTGGAGGAAGTTATGACTCGTTTGCGTAGGGCTGGCCTTACCGTGAATCCGGACAAAGTTAGTTTCGCTCAAGCCGAAATTTCTTTCTTGGGCCATCTGGTCTCCTCCAAGGGCGTCCGCATAGATCCCGCTAGGACTCAGGCCATCCGGGAGTTTCCTCCACCCAAGGACGCCAAAGGCATTGCTAGGTTTGTTGGCATGGTGAATTTCTATCGACGCTTCATCCCCAATGTTGCGGAGTTGGCCGCACCTTTGAATGCGCTCAGGAAGAAAGGCGCCAAGTTTGAGTGGTGTGAAGCGCAGCGGACGTCCTTTGAGCTCTTGAAGGAGGCGGTGATGCAACCTCCTGTGTTGGCGATGCCGGATTTCAGTCGTAGGTTCATTTTGCAGACGGATGCCTCCTCACAAGCCATTGCGGCCGTGTTATCCCAAGAAGTAGATGGTGTTAGGCAGCCTATCGCTTTCGCCTCTCGAACTTTGACATCTTGCGAGAAGAAAAGTTCTTCTGTATACGAGCTGGAGTGTCTGGCTGTTGTCTTTGGTGTAAACAAGTTCCGAAGGTTCCTTGAACATAAGGAATTTTTGCTGGAGACCGACAACCAGGCACTCTCATGGCTTCTCGCGCACCCTCGCCAGCTCGGGAAAATTGGTCGTTGGGTGGTGCAAATTTCGTCCCTTAAGTTTACCGTCCAACATGTACGAGGCACTCAGAATGTCATTGCAGACACACTTTCTAGGATGTATCATTCCCCCGACGACCATCTTTCTGATCCGGAGCAGACGGAATGTGCCGTGCTTCTGGAATTTCCTCTGGCCTTTTCGGATATCATTCCCCACCAGTTAAACGATCCTGAGCTGGCTAAAATCATTGGTGAACTCCAGAATGGGGGAGCCCACCCCCCTTATTTTCTGTCCCAGGGTGCCCTCTGCTGTCGAGCTCGGCAACAGGGTAAACCTAAAATTGTGCTGCCAAGTCTTCTTATTCCGATGGTCTTTGAGTATTTTCATTCTTCCCCTGTGGGTGGGCATTTAGGGATCCACAAGACCATCTCCAAGATTAGGGAACTGTTCATCTGGAAGGGTATGGACCGGGACATTGCGGGGCGGGTGCGTTCTTGCCAAACGTGCTCGCTCAGTAAGCCCGCTCAGAATGCCAAGTTAGGGTTGTTGTCATCTGAGGTGGCGGAGAGACCTCTGGAGAAGGTTTTCATCGACTATGTTGGGCCTCTCCCACGTAGCAAGTCGGGAAACAATTTCCTGCTTGTTTGTGTGGATGCCTTCTCCAAGTTCTGCTGGCTTTTTCCCTTAAGGAATGCCACTGCACAGCTCACCGTTCAGGTACTTCGAACCCAACTGTTCCAACACTTTGGGATTCCCGCCACCATAGTTTCCGATAACGGAACCCAATTTGTCTCGCATCTTTTCAAAAGAATGTGCTTTGGGCACGGTATCCGCCATGTGACCACATCCCCTTACTACCCACAGCCTTCTCATGCTGAGAGGTTCAACCGAAATCTTCGTTCCGCTCTCATCGCTTTCCATGCTGAAAGACAGACAACCTGGGATCAAGAGCTCCCTTGGATCCAATTCGCTTTCAACACTGCTACCCATGAGAGTCACAAGGCGGTTCCTTTCGAGTTGATGTTTGGCTTCAAACCAAACAACCCCTTGGCAAATGTTTGGAGGATTGGCGACCTTCTGCCACCGCCTGGTACGCCCGATGTCAAGGAAACTTGGCAAGCGGCCAGGCGTAATCTCATTAGGGCTAGAGAACTTGTGAGGAGGAAATACAACCGAGGTAGAGTTGACAACCCCTTCCAGGTGGGGGATCTGGTTTTCTGCAAGGCTCATCCGGCCAGTTCGGCTGTTGACAAGAGAGCCGCCAAGCTGTGTTACAGGTGGACAGGTCCCCACCGCATCTTGGAGTTCCTCACTCCTGTGACGGCCCGGCTGGGAGATCCCCAGACCGGAAAGGTTTTGCGGAAGGTGCACATTAGTCATCTTAAGCCTTACCGCGGAAATCCTTAAGTTGCTCGGAAGTCTGTGCGGGAAGTGTGCAGGGCCAGGAAGCCTGATCACCTTTCTGTCCCCTTCACTCTGTTCTGGTTTTTCCCTGTTTCTCTTTTTGCAGGCCTGCACAAAACTTTGGGTGAGTAGTCCCCTGGTTTTGGGAAAACTTGACGCCCCCGCTTTCAGACTGTCCTGAGCGTTCCTGGTGTGAGTGTTCTTCTTGTTTTGGGGAGAGGTTGTTTGCCTTTTGTTTTGCCGGGTGGTTCCCTTTTGGAGGGGGAGGTTGAGCCGTGACGTTTTGCCCACCATGTGTGATGTCACGCCTCATTTGTTATAGTGTTGTTTTTTTTTCCCTGGCCAGTGTTTTCTGTGTGCAGTATTCTGGAATATTCGGTGTTGTTTTTCTTCTTTTCACCAGCTGTGACGCAACGTCCTGAAAAAGATCATAGGTGCCGTTGGTGAACGTGACTGCAAGACGCACAATTTCGTCACTCTGGGTTTTCAAGAGTAATTATAGTAATTTTGACATTTCAACCAGTGATTTTTGTGCTATAATGCGGTAATTTAATCTGCCCAACGCAGCCTTTCGGGTGAGTCACGAGAATTTTCCATTTTAATTCAGAAATATGTTCGATGCATTTGGATTCGGTCGAACGACCACGTTGCAAAAATGACCAGTCTTCGGAAAAATACTGTTTTAGGCCAGAACCAGTGTTCTGTAAATTTTGTTTCATTGTTTCAAGCAAAGCAATCAATTTTGTTCTCCTTCGAGTCTGCATTTTGGGCCATCCACGCTTTTGCTCTTAGAGTTCAATTTTTGTTAGTGAGCTGAACACATGTTTTTCAAGTTCATGTAATAATTAAGATGTTTCAGTGTTTGTTTTGCATTAAATATTGTTTGTTATTGCTCTGTGCAACTTTATATTGGCCACCCAGTGGTCTGATGGGGTTATTGTAAGTTGTAGAGTCAAAATAGGCTCATAGCCTAAATGGTGATGCTGCCAAAGTTTTCCTTTTATAACTCATTTTCCTGTTTAGTTTACTAGGGTTTTTGTGTTCTCAAAGTGGCCTAAGGCCCTGAGCTAGGCCTATGTAAAGTTTTATCAATTTTGGTTCATAATTAATGAATTAGGCCTAGCTTTTACTGTTGGTAGCACACCAGTTTGGGGTAAAGTGTCAGGTAATCTTAGGTCCACAATAAAGTAGCCTTGGAGTTAAGTTCTGGTTTGTATTTTATTTTGAAGCCTCACTTTTGGCACAACTTTTAAAGGTAAAATTTTTAAATTCGGTCAGTAACTTTTTGAGATATGAGCCAAATAGAAGGACAATGTCCGCCAAAACTGAAATTTTGTTGTGATGTTAAAAATGGAATTATTTTATGCTTTAAAACTAGTCAAATGTTTTCAACCTGTTCAATTTAGTTGTAGAATTAATATTAAGGTGTAGTTTAACTGTTTTTCATGTCTCAAGTATTTTGCTTTAGTCACACCCCCCTGTTTTAGTAATTTTCTGAGTAGGCCTATAGCCTATCTCATTTCTTTTTGCTGTAATTTCTCCAGTCAAAGTAAAACTGTCTGTCACATTTAAAATGTTTTTCTGTCACAATTTTCATGAAAATTTGTAAAATGGATTAAAACTGAAAAGTTAGCATTTTGTGGTTAGTAGTGGCAAATTGTCCAAACTGGAACAGTGGATATTTTTTGTGGCAATTCTACCTTTTGCACTGTTGACACTAATTGCCTACTGAATGTGTCTTAAATGGAAAAATATTGGCAAATTTTGGGGTTTACCAGGGTCCAGCTGGGGACTTGGTCCCACCGACAATGCCCTGCAGATGATGGTTCCGGCCTGGTCCGTCCGCCTGCCCACCTAGGGGACATACATGGCCTTGGTCCCCACTTGCCGAAGCTGCAGGCCGCTCTTCTTTCCAGTGCCATGAGGCCATAAACGAACGACTGTGATATGCCACTCCACCAATGAACTGTGATATTTTGTTATTTATGTGTGACAGTATTTATTTATTTATTTGTAGTCTCTATGTTAGGTTAATATCCCATTAGGAGCCCGCCCTGCGCCACAGGTCTCCGGGTGGAATTATATTTTTGTCAACCTCAAAATTCGGCACGCCAATTCTTTTGTGTATTTTGTGTTTGTAATTTGTTATGTTTATTTATTGAAATTTATTTGTTGTTATTTATTTATTTATTTAATTTATCAATGCCAATTTTAAAGTTAAAGTTTCAGAAAGGGGGAATTTTTTTAAATACTGTTGTTCTTGAATTTTGAATATCGATATTCTGGTTGGCCAACCTTGGTGACATTGACTTCTGGTAAAATTCTTTTGTTATCAAATTTATCACTGTGGACCTTGGATGTTCCCGATTTTGCTCTGTTTTTGCTGTTGTTTATTTTGCTGTATTAACTTTGGGTAAAATTAAATTTCTGGTTCCACAAGTTTGTTTTTTTTTTTTGTTCTGAACTCCTGAGAGCGTTGGTGAGCCCCTCCCGTGGAGCGCCTTGGGCAAGCACGTTTCCAAAGGTCGGGTGCGCTTCCGCGGGGGTGCGGTTCAAATGCATGGTAAGCGTGACTCAAACATTGTTTCTGATTATTGTTAATACTCTGTATTGAATACGAAAGTGGATGTTGTCGTTACCGGGCATGGTCCACAACATGGGGGTGTGGGAAGTAATAGGGCGGCCGGTGACGTGAATTTTTCGCTACGCTAAGTAACACTGGTGACGTCATATTTGTGAAGTCACTTGTTTACGTATTGATGTTATTGCCGTTAACGTAATTTTGATTACGCAATTTCCTCGTAACCTACTTAGAGGTCATTGTACTTAGCCTGTCCAAAAATTATGCCACTACTATAGTCACATACTTCTGCATTTTATTTTATAATGTATGGTTACTTAAGAAATGTGATTTAAGGGATATGTTATTCTGTACTTCACATATACATGATAAAATATATTTACTTAATATACTCTATCCTGAAAAAAATTAAAAATGTTTTGATAAAATATTTTCATAAATTAAAAACGTGTTTAGTGTAGGCATAGTGATATTTTTGTAAATTCACAAAATGATTCTTTGTCATGTAAGAATAATGTATTTGCATAATAAGGCTTAAAGGCACATTCTAAAATGTAAGGTGCAATTTGTGGATGTGAAGTAATATGTTAATAGGAGGGAGGGACTTTATGTAATCTAAATTATATACTCCAGAATGTGTAACTCACTCACTCACTCACTCATCGGGGTATCGGAAATTCGTCAAATGTCGGTAAAGTAGATCTCCTATATATCACTTACTACAGAGTGATTCCCAAGCGAGAACTAAACTTACCGACCTGTATTAATTAATTAATTAAAAATAATTGAAAGACTAAAAAAGTTTTGAGTATGCGATGAATTAACAATGAATTATCTTGTTGAAAAATCTGGAATTGTGAGTTTTAAATTGTGAAACACATAGAAAGACTTTTGTAAATTCCCATACAATGTAAATTTGTCAGCGGAATAAAATTTATTATTATTATTATTATTATTACTGAGAAAATTGCCAACATACTGGAAGTCGCGGATTACCGAAACACCCTTTTTAAGAAATTTTATAACATTAACCAATTGTGCCTTTATAGGAAAAGCGGTCTATTCACCGAGAGTAATTTCAATGTACAGGGTGTATCTGAAATTACCTCTCCAGACCGGAAGTCACTGATGTCAAATACAAACTCTCTCTTTAAATATTTTTTTTTTTTAGTTTTACACGGTTTTTAAGAAAACTTTACAATTTGATCTTGTACGCGTAATTTTAGCAGTTTATTGAATATTTGAGGGTGAAATTTAGATTTTAAGCAAAAATGGCTCGGCACAAAAATGTCTTAGACTCTTTTAAATACGTTTCCAACAAAATTGTCAGTTTGGTCCAAAATGTTTTTTTATTAAATTTACAACATGACGGAGATTAATGAACATGTATTTAAATGTTTAGTAAAACTAATCACGTGATAATTGATGTTTTATGATGGCATATTATTTTAAATGAGGTTCTTAGACATTTACATGTTTGGTAAGTTCTGTTATATGTAAAATGTTCAGACATAATATATGTTAAATTTCCCCCAGTTAAAAAAAAATAATGTCATGCTATTTATTATTCTAAATCAGTATGATTAGGGTTTTTAAATATTAAATTTTAAAGTTGCTTCAAAATAACGTCTGGTCCCCTCTGTATTGAAATCAGTGTCAATCAACAGAGCAAAATATGTTTACCTACAACGGCACTATTTGTTTTTTTTTTTGTACAATTTTAAAAGAGGTGCAAGGTTGGTATGGGACACCCGGTAAGACAGTATCATATTTGCACGATAGTCCTCCTAAAAATTGGTTCTTTATTTGGGATGGCACTTAATTTCTAACGAACTCATTAGGAAGTACATCATTGACTTTACCTGATAGCATGCTAATTTAAATTTTACAATTCAACAAAAATTTTAACTAAAATAGCAGTCATGACTCATCACTCGTTGCCCACGCACGTGTTTTCCGCTTTAAATACTGGCCAGGTTTTCGTTGTTTGTTCGTTTTAAATGTATCGTGTCCGTGTGTGTTGTGTTTCCTGTTAATTTTAATAAACTGACGACTTCACCATGAAGGATTAATGTGAACTTGTAACTGCAAACACTTGATAATGGGTCAAAAAGACCCGAAACCGTGGTAGTGAAAACTAACCCCTCCGGATCACTAGACAAGCAGGTATCGTAAACCATTATTTTTGCTATAAAATAGCATATTACACAATTGATTTATCTTTTAGTGCGTACTAAGTTAATGTTTAATTTTAAAAGGTGGCAGTACAGTATTTTCATTTAAAATAAAAAAGCTTTTTTATTTCCTGCCCCAGAAAACTATCTGATTTCAAAATTTAGCGACCAAACATTTTTACCCAAAATAAATATGACATTATTTTTTTCTACTCTAGAGGAAAAATTATAACATCTGAGGCAATCCTCGCGAACATCTTTCAAGTTACTACAAGTTTGGTTCTATGAATTTTTGCCCCCCAGTCCACACAATTAAACATAATTAAATGTTTATTTATTTTTGCGGGGAATTTTACCCCATGTAGATGTAATTTTACAACTACTATAATATTTTACTCAGAACCTTCACTTTGCACATAGACATATCTTGCACAGTACCAATATCAATTAAATTATCAAACTTAAAAATTATCATGATGGTTTTCAATATCACGTATTCTTCTTTTGACTGTGAGTCGGAACGAATTGCTATATCAAGCAACTGATTGTTTTACTTAGATTGTTATTTACTGACCTGGTCCTACGGCTAAAGCATACGTCATTTGATGTGTATTGTAATTTTAATATTTTAACCATTATTTAACATACTTTTGTTAGTAACTACTGTATTATTGTATTTTGAAGCTTGAAGTTTTTTTTTATTTGCCTTGACAGTAATATTTTAGGAAATTAGGTAAATTTTAAAGTTTTACACCATTAAAAACTGAAATGAAGGAATTGTAATGAATGCCAATATATTTATTAAACTACAAATATCGTTCTTTTGCCTTCCTGTTTTGTGGTACAACCTACTTCCATCAAAACAGATATTTTTCCCCACTTCCATTCTTTCTGAAATACACTCCAGTCATAAGTTATCATAATAGTATCTCCAATTTTTTTTACACATACAATTCTGATCGTAATACCTAAAATAATACATAGTTAAGTATTATTTCACAACTCTCAATTTTTTTATTTTTATTTTTTATATTGAAATGAGGGGAACTAAGAAGGGGATTTAAACGAAGAGCCGTAGGTTATTCAGCGAACACAATGAGTGGTATTGGAGTGGAGCCCTCAACTAGCCTCATTGCACGAGAGTTTTATAGTAATTTTTATAGTAATTACGGAATTGGGGTAACCAATTAGGGGGTGGACCCTACATCCAGCATAACCTAGAAATATTTACCTAGAATATTTACATATATTACGTAAATTATTATCATTTCGCAGTTAAAATCTTGTTAGTGAATTTTAATTACGAAGGGGTACTAAAACCGATTCATAGGAGTTTTTCAAAGCTTTTTTTACTATTGATTGTGAATTTTGTGTATTAAACCGTTTTGTTACTGTCTTCAACATATAGCTCTTCCGTGTAACTAACTTATTACATACTTGACTTTTAATTATTCTACAAATTTAGGGCAACCCCTAAGGGGGCATGGGGGTGGAACCCCCATCGAGCCGTAGGCGAGTATAACACTATATTGGTTTTAATTAAATGGAGAGCAACGGGACTCCTAATAGAGATTTTTTAGATACAAAACTGCACTTTAAAACACCATTTATTTATTATAGTATTGATCTAAAATGTTATAAAGTACAATTTTTTATCTTTATATAATATTTCTTTATAACAATTTTTGTTTTAATACAACACCGTTTTTACCTGAATCTAATCCTATATCTTACACTAAATATTCTTTTACTTTTCACTTGGTCGTTAAAGAAATTACATTCTAAAAAAATAATTATTTTAATTTTACAATTGTTTAATCATAAAAGCATGACACAGATTTCACCTAGTCTTGATTTGTGATGGCCGTCCTTTTCATCTGGATTATGTGTTGGAATACTTAATATTTAAATACCAAGGTATTAAATATATTAATGATTTCCAGGCGGAGAACGATTTCTCATTCGACAAAGAAGTATAAATAAAAAAGCAATGTACTAGTTTACAGTCAGAAAAACATGAAGATATTTTATATAATTTTGTATTAAATACTAGTGGGACTAGACGCCGGTTAAATTCATGGTAGTTTACTGATCATCCCAACACAACTTTTTTTATTATCTATCTCTTTTGTTCTACAAAACTTCTATTATTGATATTGTTTTATTGCTATGCTGTTTATTTAAAGAGGGTAAAACTCTTGAAATAAACATTTTCTACGTTAATGCAAGTGTAGCATAACTTAAAATAATTTTGACTCTGTAGTTGAATGTTTCATATCATAAAGTTTCTAGATTAAAAAAATCTTACTCAAGATAGATTCTAAAGTAACTTGTCAGGGAAGGGTCTGTCGTCATCTTTCTGATTTGCGGAAATAAGATTCCCAAACTCAATAACCACTAGCATCCGTCTGGCAGAAATCTTTTCCTTTGCAACTTTCTTGCAGTATTCACTAACAATTATGATTTCTTGATTTTTTTGAAATTTTAGGTATTTCTTACAAAGTATTACTAGCGTAGTGTTGTGTAGAATAAATTTAGTTATGATCTTATGATCTTCGTTTTTTTTTTTTTTTTTACAAAATCATTTATGGTTTAAATATAATAAAAAACAATTTTTTTTTAAAGTTGTTTTGCCAATTTCTAAAATGATTTGTAAATTTAAATATGACGGACGTTTGTTGATAAAAAAGTAAAACATTGCTTTACTATACAGGGTGTCTCGTAACTCTCTAGACAACTTTATATGGTGTTATTTCTTAGGTCAAGCCACACACATTTCACCATAGGAACATTGGTCTCTGGTGCCTAGTTTCCTGTATATCTAAGTGTGTAAAGCTCATAATTGGTTTTCGGCACACCGTTGACATTTTGCACAAATGTTTGTCCTATTAGGCCAAAGGTGATAACAAGTGATCGAACTCTCTTTGGGCAAAACTATGCCTAAATATCATCAATTGTTTTAAAATGGTAGCCACTTGGTTAAATACTTTATCCCAAATTCCTAAAAACCTTTAACCTTACATAGAAAAAATTTGCACATTTTGTGTTGATTTAAAGGATAATATGTTTGTTAAGTTCAAATAAAGAATGAGAGAAAAATGAATACTTATCCTAATGCATGATATATCCCCCCACATTTAAACAATGTAAAAATAGTAACAGCCTTTTTTTACATGACGAAAAATGCAAAATGTCATGAAAATATTTAACATTACAAATAATAGCAAACCGATATAACTTATCACAATTTATAAAGGTTTAATTTATACCTTATTTGCTATACTAAAAAATTATTTATTCTCGAAATGCATGCTCGCATTTCCCTTTTTAATAGTAGTTTTCATCACTAGGAGCAAAAGTGCATCTTTTTGGTGCGCAATCGTGTTTTAAAAACGAGGCGCAGTCGAGTTTTTAGAAACGATTAAGCATCAAAAAGACACTTTTGCTCCGAGTGATGAACAACGTTTTTTATCATAATGCGAAAATTAGACTTTTGATCGTTAAAAATATTAACTATAAAGTTGTATTTTCGAGGTTATATTTACAAAGTAAGTAATATGCAGTGTTTACATTTCTGTTATTTACAAACAATGCTTTTCATAACGTTTGAATGTCAAAATTCTGCTCATCAAATAAATAAATCAATAGTCAAATAATTCAAATATCTCACATATAGTCTCATGTATGGGAAAAATCTAACATATTTAATTCTTTACTAATATACTTGGCAAACAGCTGACTTTTCAGTACTAGGACCTAAAAAATTCTCCAGCTGATTTTTTAGTCCTAGGACAGAAAAGAATCGCTTTTGGTACTAATGAGAGAACAAAAAACTGGCTGATTTCATGCAGAATGATAAAAAAAATGTTATTTCTTGGAAACTCTACTCCAAGTGAAATAAATCACTGATCGATGTGATGACGTCAATAACACATGGGGCGTATTATTTATAATACTTCTACTACCTTTCACTGAATTTATTTTATACGTTCGGTAGTAAAATCTCTTTAAAGAGCTACGAAATCTACTTCCTTAAGAATTCTATTGAATCATTGGCGTGGTGTAGACGGAGCCCTGAAAGAATTTTGCAAAACATTTTCTTGGTGAGCACCTATTATCAAAGAAGCACGTCAATGATAAATTACAACCCTGTGGGATTTATGGTAATTTTTAGATTCTCTGGGGTGGAGCCCTAACAGATTCATAGTAAAGCAAAACCGTTTCATAATGAACGTCTATGAGATCAACGCCCATGTTGAATTTCAACCCCGCATAGGCCCTATAGTAATTTTTAAGTCCAGTGGAGCGAAGAACTTCAAAAATGTATTTTGCAAAACATTTTCTTAGTGAGCACCTATGAGTAACGAGGAATGTCCACGTTAAATTGCAACCCCAAAGGATTTGCGGTAATTTTGAGGTTCTGTGGGGCCGAGCCCTAAAGGAAATTTGCATACTAGTTACTTAATGAGCACCTATAAGTAAAGAGGAATGCCCTAGTTTTATTTCAGCCCTGTTGGAACTATGGTGATTGTGAGGTTCTGTGGGGCAGAGTCAATAAAGAAATTTTGGAAAACCGTTCCACTGTACGCATCTATGAGAAAAGGGAACACTGGTTACAAATTTTAACAACGCAGGGTGCCAAAGTTGTTTTTCCTTGATTCGCATTTAAAATTGGCCACAAGGATAATATCTTAGTATTTATTCCTGTGAGGTGAAAGATATTCAAAAACTATATTTGCAAAACCTATTTTTAATCTATTGCAAATCCTATTTTTTCTGAGTAAGTACCTAGGATGAGCAGAGAGGAATGTAAGTGTAAAATTTGAACCCAGTATGCCATAGAGTAGTTTTTAAGGACATTTTTAAAATTGAAAAAAAGGAAATATATAAAACAGTTTTTATTGAGCACCTATGGACAAAGAGATCCCTCCAAAATTTAACCCCGCATTGCCTACAGTTTTTTAGATGCGTTGTTTCCTAAATTTGTTTTAAACTTTGCCATAAGGATAACATTTTATTAAAATGTCCAAGGCCTGTGGGGCCGAGTCCTGAAGGAATTTTGCAAAAGTATTTCTTAGTGAACACCTATGAACAAAGAAGAACGTCCATGAAAAAATAACAACCCCATAGGAGCACCTATAGACAAAGTAGATCCTTCATGAAAATTTTGAATTCTTTAGGTAGTCTCGTTTTTAAGATTCGATGTTTCCTAAATTCACGTTAAAATTGGCTATAAGAATAACATTAGATAAAATTTGAAATTCTGTGTGGTTGAGCCCTGATAGAATTTTACAAAACCGTTTCTTAGTGACCACCTATGAGCAAAGAGTTACGTCAATGACAAATTTCAATACCATTCGTTGTTCCCTAACTTTGTATTAAAAATTGGCCATAAGAATAAAACTTTAGATAGAAGTTTCGAAGTCCTGTATGACGAAGCCCTGACGGAATGTTTAAGACCCGTTTCTTCGTGAGAACCTATGGACAAAGAAGAACGATCACTCCAAATTTTAACATTATAGGTCATAAAGATTTTCAGCTTCGTTGTTTCCTAGATTCGTATTAAAAATTGACCATAAGGATGGTATTTGATAGAAACTTTGAAATCTTCCGGGGCGGAGCTTTGGTAAAATTTTGCGAAATCGTTTCTTAGTGAGTACCTATGAGAGTAAAAGAATATCCATGACGAATTTTACTATTGTAGATCCCATAGTTTTTCAGATTCGTGGTTGCCATGGTTTGTATAAAACGTTGGCCATTAGTATAACATTAGATAAAAATTTTGAAGTACTATGGAGCATAGCCCTGAAGAAATTTCGCAAAACCATTTCTTAGTGAGCATTTTTGAGCAAAAAGGAATATCTATGCCAAATTTCAACCCTCTTTACCCTATGGATTCTCTGATACATGAGTGAGTGGTATTTGACAAATACATAGAAAATTATATTCCATGCATATTAATATATTGATAAAGGGTATTATTTAGATACTTTTCTGTATTTCGTCGTAAAAATGTTTCCCAATTTACCTAACTATCCCATAAAACTTTTTATCCATAATTGTTATGGTAATTTGGTTTTTAGATGCATTTTAATAAATTATACTACGAAATTCATTAGTCAGTCTAGTGGTTCAAGAAATTGTATAAAGAGGAATGTAAGTTTCCTTTTGTACATGGCTAATGATTTTCTTTATTTGAGTTTTTGAGTAAGGTATTCATTGAAAATAAATATAAATATGTACAGTTATTTGAAAGGGATTTGGTATATTAATTACAAACTAAATAGAAAATTTTCGTTAAAATTTTAATCTCGAAATCGTTAATCTCCAAAAATATTAATATGCCTTTAGCCATATTATGTGATGTGGAGTGGAATTGTTCCATCATGCGAACGTCACGTCTCGGTATGTCGTGAATTTTTCTCTCGGATTGTTTTGTGTGTGTGTGTGTCACACATGACGGACGTATACGTCATAATTTTCGTGGAAAAGGTAAGTTTACTTTTCTGATTTCGACAGGGGAACTGATTCAGCTTGGACATATTTTTTTCTTTCTTTAAAAGTTATATACTTAGATCTTCAGTGTGCCAATTAATTTCACTGTCTGCTAACTTCTACGATATCTACGTAGACTATGTAACACCGGATGAACCGGTGAGTGTTTTTCATCAATTTAGTGTACTTTACTCCAAGTTTGACGTGAAAGTCAACGAGTTTCGAACCTCATGTTTCAATATTTAGAGCTGGTAGCTTAGCTATAAAGATTTATGTTATTTTTTATTCTTCTCTATATGGCCAAAGAGTGTTCTGACCACGATTTTAGCTCCCTGCTCAGAATGACCCTCCGCTGAGAGAAAGGTCAATGAGTAACATAGCCTGCTCAGGTAATTTCAAATAAGGTCTTCAACTAGTTATTGGAACGTTCGTCATTTTAGAATACTAAGAAACTTTTATGGTGCTGAAGTGTGAGACGTAAACCATAGTCAGCTCCGTTTGATAAGGAAAAGACACGTCATTTTTGTTTGTTTTTTTTTTGTTTTTGTTTTGTTTTGTTTTTTTTTTTTTTTGGGGGGGGGGAGAGGCAGGAAAAATACATTACGCACAAAGGGGGCCAGCCTGTAGTGTGGGACTCTCCTAAGAAACTTGTATACCCACTAAAAACCCTCCTCTACCCTTTAGAATCCAGGCCTGATTTGTTTGTCACTTTACGTCATGCTACGCCTAAATTAGCCTAAGCCCATTAGGCTCACTTCTTGACCAGCCACACGATCAGGGGTTCTGAGACACTTAGAGGTCCAGATCATTCTTTTTTCTAAGGATAATGCCCCGGACGCATTGTGACAGATAATCCCAGCAGTATGTGGCTATAACTACCGGAAGATAAGAGAGTTTATGCAAAAAAGAGTTCAGCATATTAATGGAAACTAGTACACGTGTTGCTCGACATCGAGCAAATTAATTTGAAACAATGCAACAGTTACATTCAGTTCTAAATCAATGAAATCCGACCAATTCAATATTGTGAATATCAGTGATCACCAAAAACTACAGCTGTACGTTAACAGATGTTTAAAATGCTCAAACCAATCTCGATGTTATTCTAATGGGAAATTTCAAATTTATTTGTGGATAGCTCTCTTATTTTATGTCCGGTTTTTATGAATTTTTGGCGGAAACAACTACAGACCAAGCCCTTTCCAACGACACCAAAAACTTGAAAATCGGTTGAGAATTGTAGGAGTTCTCAACACAAAAAAAACCCCTTAGCGTACTAAATAAGTATAGATTACTAGCTAGAAATGTTAAATTACTTAAACACTCTACCAAAAGACTGCAGAGTAATTGTCCAAACTACAACCTAATTATAAAACCAATCTCTGCTAGAATCTGAATCGCCTCCGAGCCCCTTCTCGTCTCTGTCCTCATGGGACATGCTTCCATGTGCTGTGGTTGTGGTGGGTGTCCGAGGTGAGAGTTGCAGTTCAGTGGTATGGTATACCCTTCTTAGACGCCCCTGGATTTTCATAAATATAATTTATTAGATATCATTTGAAAATATATATAGATAAAAGTTAATATTTTATTCCTGCAAGTACATTTCTAGGAATTGAATTAGAATAATCATAACCTATTGAATAAAACTAAAAATAAACATTTAGAAACTTATTAACGTTAATTATTTACAACAAATAAATATACATTTGTATTCAATGATTATTTTTAATTGCAATTCTAGAGAACCAATATGGTTTTCTTTACTTTACTTTACTTCATTCCAAATTAATACTACGAAAACATAATTGATCTTAGATTGATAAGATTTAGTGTTTGCAATCTTTTTCGGACAAATATAATTTAAATATAATGAAAGGACATAATAAATAGTAATTATTTTATCAGAACACAAAAAATATTTAATTAGGAGAACCAAGTTCCATAATAGTAACGAAAAATAAGGTCGTTTTGAAGATGAGGCCAATATTTTTAGTAACATCCTGAATTATTCAACGAACAGTAAACTTGGAAAAATCATATGTTGGCTTTCTCCCAAATAAAAGTTAATATTAAGTCATAACTCAAGCCGTATAGTGGGAAAATATTTTCAGCAACTTCGGTAAATGTTTGTATTTTATTATTATTATTATTTTTTGAAATTAATAGAAATTGCTGTTAGGCCTACTACTCCGTTTAAAAATAAACCATTAAGGTTTCACAAATTATAATAATGGTAACTAACAATTTATAATTTGTATCTATTTTATTTAGGACTAAACTTGTACTGCTTCCTATGATTTATTTTCGAGAGAAAGTTTTTTTTTTGTAAATTCATTTCAACCGAAAGTGATTTAAAAAGTTCAGGATAAGCTTATTTACACAAAAATAATAGCTTGAATTACATGACATAAGTCATGGTGTTTTACTTTATTTAGTTTTCACTTGATGCATTATATGTTTTTGTTATTTTTAGGCCTACACACAATGTTGTTGTCTAAAAACTTATTTTGGTGCAAAATGAAAGCCTTTATCTTTTAAACATATTTGCTAAAACATTTAATTTTTGTTTGATAAAATGTAAATACTGTCAGTTTATATTTAATTTTTAATATAATTATTTTATATTTATTAAGAATTGCATATGTAATATTTTACAATTTTCAAATGTCTCATTAAGGCTGCGGTCTACCCCAACCAAAACAACAACAATGCCGAATGCCGCCTCGCGGCCGTAGCGCTAGGCGCTGCAGAGGTTTACGGGGATCGTGTTCCAGAATTAACCGATTAAGATAGAAATTAGCTGTTAACTTTTTCTACAAGTAGAAAAAAGGATCTAGTCGGCTATCTTTTTAGAATTTTAAAATAAAATTTCTAACTTCAGTAATAACTGTTTAAAATCATCTGTTTTTTAGTTTTGTAAATGCAGAGGTTTACGGGGATCGTGTTTTAAAAATAACCTCTTAAGATAGAGATTGGCTGTTAACTTATTTTTAACGTAGAAAAAAGAATCTAGTCGGCTATCTTTTTAGAATTTTAAAATAAAATTTCTTATTTCAGCTATAACTGTCTAAAATCATTTGTCTTTTATCGATTTTTAACTGAAGTTTTT
Source organism: Neoaliturus tenellus (assembly GCA_030545055.2). Lineage (NCBI taxonomy): Eukaryota > Metazoa > Arthropoda > Insecta > Hemiptera > Cicadellidae > Neoaliturus > Neoaliturus tenellus. The sequence continues at coordinate 69,040,805 of CM061533.1, read as the reverse complement.
TATTGGTTTTAATGAACTAATTACAAAAGTATAACAGAGGGAAATTAGTACCGTTATTCTTCTTTAATATGACTCTTTATTTATAGCTCTAGGCTTCATTTAGCAGAAGATAACACGATTCTAAAAAACTTTGCATTTGGGTGCGCGCCATGGGGAAGACCGGGGTGGTCCCGGGCTCCGGTCTACCCCTGGCGCGCACCCAAATGCAAGGGTTTTTTAGAATCGTGTTATCTTCGGCTAAATGAAGCCTAGAGCTATAAATAAGGTGTCATATTAAAGAAGAATAACGGTACTAATTTCCCTCTGTTACACTTTTGTAATTAGTTCATTAAAACCAATAGAAAACTTCAGTTAAAAATAGATAAAAAACAGATGATTTTAGACAGTTATAGCTGAAATAAGAAATTTTATTTTAAAATTCTAAAAAGATAGCCGACTAGATCCTTTTCTCTACGTTAAAAAAAAAGTTAACAGCCAATCTCTATCTTAAGAGGTTATTTTTAAAACACGATCGCCGTAAACCTCTGCATTTACAAAACTAAAAAACAGATGATTTTAGACAGTTATTACTGAAGTTAGAAATTTTATTTTAAAACTCTAAAAAAAAGACGACTAGATCCTTTTTTCTACTTGTAGAAAAAGTTAACAGCTAATTTCTATCTTAATCGGTTAATTCTGAAACACGATCCCCGTAAACCTCTGCAGCGCCTAGCGCTACGGCCGCGAGGCGGCATTCGGCATTGTTGTTGTTTTGGTTGGGGTAGACCGCAGCCTTAACGTATTTTGAATATATCTTAATTTTTATGAACTATATAAACATTGTTTATTTATAAAACAAAATTATTTATTTCATAGTTGAATATTTATAATTATAATTTAAGATACCATTCAGCTATGACAAGGTTACATCAAGAATTTAGTCCGATCAGTTTTAATGATGTTATTTAGTTAAGTTGTAGTTTATGTTATTCAGTTAAGTTGTTATTTAGTTTATAATGTCTCATTACAATGATTCTCATAATTCAATTTTCATACATGTCACTTGTTTGTAAACTAGCACGATTACAACTGTTCTTTTCTATTTATTCACAATCTTGCATGTTCATCTTGGCTAGCTCTCACATTGTATTACGTTTTGTCGATTATGATATTACTGCATGTATTATTATTGTATGATTATTATAGTATATTGTGATTTCGTTCCTTTGTTATGTTATTGTTAGCAATAAGGCCATCACTTTATTTCTCTTGATTTCTGTAAAATGGTTTGTCCGTTGATGAAAATAAATAAAAAATAAATAAATGATATGGACATACACAATTTCAAACTGTTAGGTCTGCCCTGAATCATAAAACAACTTTGTTTTTACATCTCACGAAAGTATGCACTAAGCTTACTAGGTTTCTATATTCATGTAAAATGCTTTGGTTCCTTTTAACTATTTCGTAAAATTAAATAGCAGCAAATAAAATATCAACCAATAGCACTAATAATTCGCAATAAAAGCTGAGAGTAGAGTTTTGCCTGTTTGAGATTCTCGTTAACATTTTTTTAGGAAGTAACTTTTGGAACGCGTTTTGTCACAGTAATAAAACTTTTCAGAAATAACAATAAACGTATACCACAAGATATAATTACAGTACTGAAAGAATTATGAATAAACAAACTCGTAACAACTAAAACAATAATTTCATCAATAGTCAGAAATATTTTTTTCTAAAGTTTGAAATGTTTATTTTAAACATGGACTAAACACGGTTTGATAAAATAATATAGGGAAAAGCACCCTTTGAAAAGATTTTTGTTAAACAATATAAAAAAATTATTTATTACATTTATGATCATTATTAACAATTATATTAATTTTATTCCTAGTTTAATGACTCTTCTTATGAATTATGCTTAATCACAACTGCAATAAAAATTTATTTTGCTGTAAAATGATGAAGCCTTAGAAGATTTAAAAAAATATATATCGTAGAGGATTTACGGTTTAATTTTAAAAGTCACTAGGTTTAAAAATGCATCCCACTTATTTCATTTTACAAACATTTACATGTTTTTAAATATAATTACGCTTTATTATATTATCAAACCAACCTTGCATGAAGTGAAAATTTTGTAAATAACCTCAACACTCCAAACAACTATTGCACGAAACAAGCAAATTGCTCTGAAAAACTACTTCTTCGTGTTTGACTGAATTCTCAAAGTATTTCTTTTTTAAAACTTCTAAAGCTTTTGTTCAATAAAACCCAATACTGATCTCTTCAGAACAAAGGATAACTGTTTGCTACTGATACAAATTTCCGTTTCAGGAAAGGGAATCTGACGGATATTAAATGGGAACGTGTAACGTTTCACGGGCTACAAACGCCGATGTATCTTTATCATTTTTTTCAATTTTATGAAGTTTGGATTTTTCATTTCCTATCTGTAGAAGTTTAGTTTTTAAACGTTGTCGAGAAAGCAACAGGGAAAACGTTGAAATGTAAGCTTTTTTGATAAGGAAACCAAAAATATTGAGCGGTTTAATATGATAGAGTACTTTTCCATCAGTTTAACTCCGAATACTCATGATAGCAGGATAAAATCTGTAACATAAAAGTCATCAGTTTCAATAAATAATTGTAAAAACGTTTTTTATGAAGAATAATTTTAAATTAACACCTGTTACTTGAGATCACGGCACCATTACATCGAGATCAATGGTTTTGAGACTCTTTGATAAAAAACAATTTAATTTAGGTATATTATAATTATTATTTTATCTGTTTTCTCAAAAATAAGTAACAATATTTGAAAACCTGTAATTTAATAAAATTTACCTTTATGTTCAAAGACTTTTTTACAATTATTTTCGTCTCATTTACTAGCTGTTTATCTGGCCTTCGTACAGCAATATAGTTTAGTTTTGTTAAATGATTTTTTTTTATAAATATTAACCATCCATTGGGCGCTAAAATTTTTAAACGTCAAGTGAATAAAAAATCACTTTATTCCAAATAGAAGTTTGATTTAGGATAGGGCTACATTTCATCTATGAGTTCAGCAACCAATTGAGACAATAGATAGTTTAGTTTCAGCATTGCATACTAATTCATAGATGATAATTGTAACTATAAGGACTGACGAAATAAATTAATTAGGGACAGATTTGTTGTAGGGCTACTAGATAAAAAACTTTCTTAAAGCTTTATGAAAATATAACGTTAGAAACTGCAGTACAAAATCGAGGTAAAGTAAATCTATAAAGAAGCAGCATACTATTCTACACCAGTACGGTGATAATTCTGTAATTATAAATCATATTTATAAGTTTAATGAAAATTTTAACAAGAAATCTGTTACTAATTAAATAGTTTCAACTAAAACCAATAAAGTAAGTTCATCTAGCACCAGGTGCAAAACAAATACTTGTACGTTGTTGGAAAATATATGAAACGAGGCATAAAAACACACTTTCTCGTAGTTTCTGTTTTTAAATTAATCCTTATTAACAATTGACAATAGTTTTTCTTTACATTACAACGCAAACATGTATTAAATTAACTTTTTAACACGTATTAATTGCATTGTTTATTTGAAAAATGTGGAAACTTAATAATTTGCATAAAAATATAGTTATAATTAAAATATATATTTTTCTTATAAATTTTATAAGTAAACTGCTTGTTCAAATCCCTTTTTTTAACACTGCGTACAAGTAGCAATGTAAAATTGTTTATCAGACGGTTGCTTTTGGTTATTGAATTGGGGAATCTTATTTCCGTCAAATCAGAACGATGACGACCGACTCTTTTTGACAAGTTCCTTTAAAAATATATAAAAATTAAATGATAAAATTATATTTATTACAAATATCATTTATTATAAAATAAAAAAACAAATTTTAAATATAAACGAATATTGATATTAGATAAACAAAAAAGGAAAAGGTACTAGTAAAAGAAGGAAGGTGTACACTTATAAGATAACAATAATATTCCATTTACTGGTATAAACTAAAATGTCGTGCATTGCCCTTTATGTATCTTATCTTTTTAAGAGTCTTCATCACCTTTGGCAAAATATCCATCGTACACTCTGATTTCCATTACAACTGTCCTAGTACAGTCTGGTGCACCCAACTAGGGCGAGGGGTGAGGCAGGGGTACATTTCTAAAAACATCGGACTGCGACGTCCCACACACGCACGCGCAGACTCGCTACAATAGAGTTCGGGCTGTAGGCCACTTCATCCGATGTTTGAGGTGTTTTGAAAACCGTACATTTCATCCGAGGGTCAGGTCAAGCAAAAAAGGGTCATTAGTACGATCCAAATGTAGCAGCCAAAATAGTACACTTCATCCGACGGCCGGCGGTCGGCTGTTAACCGCCGTAGTACACCACCGCGGTAGAGTATTCCACCTTAGCTTAGAGGGGTGTGTCGCACTGGCTTTATTAAACCATTTACAATGGGAACTGTATTACATTAATTTAAATTGCGTTGTTATCCTGTACCCGTATTCAAATATAATTTAAAATGTCCATGCTTCTGGAAGGAAGGGGTGGGGGGTTATATACTTGCCCTGGCAGAATGGGATGTGTTGCTTCTCAAACCCCGTTTAACTAAGGAATTTTCGATAATAGCGAGGATGAATATTGTACTAAATTATGAAATACAATAATTTTTTCATTACTTTCATTTTCAGACAATTTTCCAATAGGGAATACGCTATTACAGCCACGGTAAGACCTAAGCCCGGGACCATGTTACTTTTTCATGTTGAGGTCCCCAGAGGCCACAAACACCATTCGTTCATTTTTATGTGTCCGTCGTACTGATAACTTTTGAAGGGGAACCGATTTTGGTGAAATTTAGTATGAAGGTGTAAGACCAGGTTTAATTTAATGTGTTCGCGTACCATCATGATCAGGCTATGGGAACGGGGTTTTATAGGGTTTCAACGTGGTCAAAAATAGATTTAGGCATTTTCGACCTTAATTTTCAAATTTCAACAATTTAACTAAACCTGTTTTAAAACCTTGAATACCAAACAATTTAGCATTTTGAAATTTTACCTTAGCTTAACATTCTATGAAGAAAAGCTAAAAATAGGTTTCCCCTGTTAATCTTACGGGAAATGAACAGAACCCTGTCTCTTGCTTATTTGTTGACATAACTTGGTAAAATTTGGTTGTACATTCACTAGGTAGGGTTTCTTTGATATTTCCTTACAACACCCATTTCTATTTGATTACTGGAAAACATTAATAATGTAATTTTCATTAATTTAATACAGTTCCCAATGTAATATTTATTTAATAAACCCTGTGCGACATACACCCCTCTAAGATAAAGTGGATTTTTCTACCGCGGCCGTTGTTAAAGTACGGCTACACATAGCAGGAAAGGATACGGAAAGGAAACGGAAAGGACACGGACAAAATTCTGATGGGGTGGCTACACATATCGGGACACGGACAGGACATTTCTGAGTCGGAAGGTTGCGCGCGCAGCCGTCCGACACGGCTCATCCCGCCGGCCGCCACACTCACTACACCGAGCTACCGTTATCGTTTTCTGATAGTGTCGGAAGGGGTGGCTACACATACCAGGACGGGATACGGACAGGACACGACAGTGGCGGATGAATGCTCGTCTGGCAATCCATCCGACACGGCGAATGTCCTGTCCGTGTCCTTTCCTGCTATGTGTAGCAGCTTCCATTTGATAACACAGGGAGCATTCATCAGAAACTGTCCTGTCCGTGTCCTTTCCTGCTATGTGTAGCCGCACCTTTAACTGCCGACCGACCGCGCCGGCCGTCGGATGAAGTGTACTATTTTGGCAGCTCTGTTTTACCCTTTTTTGCTCGACCTAACCCTCGGATGAAGTGTACGGTTTTCACAACACCTTAAAAATCGGATGAAGTGGCGTACAGGCGAGAGTTCGGCCAGTCCGGTGCTGTTGCAGCGTTGTCCTGTCTACATTTGAAGAGTATTTCAAAATTATTATTAATACTAGGCTCTACCTTTTTCCGTTTCAATGGTTTCAATATAGTCGATTAACATTTTACAGTGATTACAATTAATTAATTAATGGTTTTCAATAATTATTAGCTTTAGCGTTTAAACGGAACATCCGATTTAGTTTAAATTTGGTTCAGGGGTGTAAGGCAGTATCTACTTGAATGAGTTCGCGAACCAGAATGATCAGACAATACAGAAACGAAACAAAATAAATAATTTTAAAATGATGGGACTAAAGTAATTATTTTCTTTAGAATAATCTGACTGAACGTATAGAGGTAACCCCCGAACACCAAAAACAGTTAGTTCACCGACTAACAAAGGACATAATCAACCTCTTGTAATGTAATGTATGCTAAATTGCGTATAGGGCCTATATTGATAATTTTATTCGAATTAACCGAATTATTAAATAGTTATACGAGTTATACTCGTATACTTATAACTCGTAATATATTTAATTAAATAGCCTAATTAAAATTACAATTTTGGTTACTAATTGCTTGGAACCATGAAGTTGTTTTTATTTATGTTTCTAGCCCCAGTGTTTGAAAATCGACTCATCTAGCTGTGTTTTTTGGTGCCGTTTTTTTTACAATAGTAGGCCTAAGTTAAATTTGTGCAGCATAATGGCTTCACTGGATTTTACTTTTAAGATTTTTCTGTAAAGCAGTATAAAATAATTGTAATTTGAATGACATGTGCGACCGTCTTTTCTCTCAGACCATGGATGGCTCAAATTAAATAGTGGTCAATGAGACTCTGGCCCAGAGTCTAAGAATAAAATACATAATTAAAGTAATTAAATATGATCAGCCGATCATATTAATTTTAAAAATTCAAACGCAAATGTCGGTATTTTTATTAGAACAACTATAACAAAATATTCCGGATGATGATGAAATCTGCTCAGATGAGATAATTTTTCCCTCCTAAAAATATAAACAGAACTGCCTAAGATTTATTTGCGTTTTAATTGCTTCATCATCACGTTATCCTATTGAGAACTAAACAAATCAGTGTACTAAATTTCAACTCTCTTGCGTACTAACGAAAAAATTTGAGGATTAGTAATGAACGAGTGTCTTTTAAGGCGGCGACTCACTAAATGACTTTTCACCGGACCGAGCACCGGACCGAGCATTGTACCGAGCAAAAACAAACAGCAAGTCCGGAAGTGTGTCAGGGGTCCGTACATCGGACCGAGCGCTCTGGAGGCTGTTTTCTGGCGAAACATCAAAGAAAAGATTGGTCAGGTGTACGGTCCGATGTACGGTAGTGTGTCAAGGTCAATTTTGCTAAGAACGCCGTAACGAACGCTCGGGATGGAAAGCCCCGAAAGAAAGCCCTTCTCCACCACATCATCTAGCGCCCTGACTCACGCTCTCCCTATATCTCTCTTATAAACTTCCTTCACCTCGCTTGGTGGATTTGTCCGGTACAATGCTCGGTCCGATGTCTTGCTCGGCGAAATGTTCTTAGTAAATTTACGTCTCTTTAAGATGTAATGTCTGGTACGATGCTCGGTCCGATGTCTTGCTCTGCGAAATGTTCGTAGTAAATTTATGTCCCTTTACGATGTAATGTACGGTACGATGCTCGGTCCGATGTTTTGCTCGGCGAAATGTTTGGAGTAAATTTACGTCCCTTTACGATGTAATGTTCGGTACGACGCTTGGTCCGATACACGGTCCGATGAGAAGTCCGGTAGTGTGTCGCCGGCCTTATAAAAAGGAATTTCCTTTTGGTGGTATCAGGCGGAACCGTATTCCGCGCACTTCCGGTGTTACTGTAATTCTTAACACTGCCATTAGAAAAATTGATAACGGTTTAGGCTATTTGTTTTGTAAGATTAAAATTTGAAGCTCATCTGTGAGGAGTTGAAAATAAACTTATACATTACTAGTTTTCTGTATTATGTACTGTAAAAACCAGTATATTGCAAATAATGTACTGCTTGTCTTGAGTACATAAAAACTATCGCCAATGAACCATAGTGCTGTATAAACACACATGTTCTAAAATTGAATTGTACGAGTAATTTAGACGGATAAAGAAGTATTCAAATAAATACAAGGAATGTGTCCCCCAACATCACTGAGTGATTTATAATGCGATAATGTTTGTGTGTGTGTGCTTGTGTTAGTGAGAAAGACGACGTTTGCGAAAAGGCTAGTAGCGCCTCGAACGGACAAATTCGCAGACCCCGTTTTTGCTCAAAACATGCGTTCGTAGTCCCCTGTTTCGGACGACATTTTTTAACCGATTTCATTGAAAGTGGTCTTAAACTGTTCAGAAAGAGTGCGTGCGTGGTTCTTGTACCTCGATAGTTCGATAATGTTTCTTAAAAGTATTTTTAAAAAATGTTAAATATCGAGTAATTTTCTCCTTTTTTTACTGTATTTTTAAGTACTACCGAGTACGTTTTTTATTATTATGAGGTACAAGAACCACGCAGGCACTCTTTCTGACCAGTTTGAAACCAATTCCAATAAAATCGGTTCATAAATGTCGTCCGAAACAGGGGACTACGAACGCATGTTTTTGACGTTTTTCGCAGGGGTGATGAAGACTCTTAAGGTCCCTATGACATTTGATGAACAGTTCATGGTGCTTAAATACGTTCTCTGGGCAGTCCGTAGGCTCCAATATAGGGTTAGACATGCCTTTTTTAGTAGAGTTCTGGTTCTTTCCTCATTCTCCCTTAGGAATTGGTTTGGGAGGAAGGAGTCCTCCTCAGCTTAGCAAGTTATATTGGCCCTACCCTGAGGATGCTGTGGGCTCCCACTCTCAGTGAACCAGATATATATAAACTCTTATGTAAAAGGGACACTACTGGCTGAAGTTGTCCAGAGACAAAAAAGGGGGCTAGGGTGGAAAATGTAAATGAAAAATCCTGGGACCCACACACACAAGGTTAAAAAAATAATAATAAAATAAATAAACTTGCGTGGTAAAAAGTTTTGAACGATTTCATTGCAAATACACAGGCATAAAAAGAACAACAATTATTTCAGACAAATGAGGAAATCACTTGTAAATTTTAATAAAAATAAGAAATAAATTGGACGAAATATGCCCAGTAGCATGAAGGGGGCGTGGGCAAATTAAGTCACTATTGGGGGGGGAAGGATTATACAAGAGTCGGTTCAAAATAAAAATATCGAAACACGACAGCTGACCTAGTAGGACTGAAAATATTGGTTTATATGCCGGTTTAAAAGGGATATTTTGCGTTGTGAGGCGGAAAACTGGAGGTCTTGGACGAATCCAACAAGCTCAAAAGGGGCACAAAAAACCCAACGTTAGCCTAATTTCTTGGAATGAAGATTCAAACAAGTTAACCTCTGGTGTTTAGCTTCTTCTTCTCCTCAACTCAGGATTTTATCTGAAAAACGTGAGCTAGATTTAATCTAATTTTCAGTCCGATCCAGGTTCTTTTTCTACTTCCAAAACCACGTCAGCTAACACGACATGAATCGAACGTTGGATAATCTCAAGAGCAAATAATTTCTTCATAGGATCGTTAGCCAACATCCACCGCTGGCCAACGTACGATAACCTTTAGTTTAATTAACATGTGGAGAAATTTGGTCATTTACCCTAAACTCTTCTCAAAATCCCTAAAACTTTCCCAATTTCACTCACTGCTCAGCAGCGAAGATTCAAACTCCCGGAGCTTTATGATTTATTGATTGGCATTTATCAGCCGAAACAGCAAATATAATAAAAAAGTGAGCTTCTAGAAAATAACTCAAAATAATTTTCTTGGTGAAAAAAATGTAATGGATCCTTTGAGGAAAGTGTGACAGAATAAAATATTTCCAAAAAAATATCCTAACATCCAGAACCAAATCTCAATCTAACCTTAAACAGGTGCATCGGTATGTGGTTTTTGAGATTATGCAGGGCTGCCCTCCTCAAACTTCGGGTTTCTTCATTCTTGACATAGAAATTTCTCGATTCTTGAAATTTGAAGTCTCAGGATGATGAAAATATTGTTCAAGAATGATAATCTGAACAAAGAACTCGTTAAAAGTTCTTAAAACAGAAAGAATGACGCAATTGGTTTGCAGAAAATGCTTTTAGCACTTTGTCTTGACAGGCTCTTGACAGAGAGTCAAAAAAGTTTGTATTTACAGTTATGGCACTGTCTATCTGTCTTTGGCTTACCTTCAAGAAAGTTGAGGGCCCTAAACCCCATAATTTTGGGTAATTAAAAGAATATCAAGACAACCCATATATTTCAACACAATTTTATTCTTATAACAACTTTTCCCGTGGCGGAACAATGTAGTTTGATAGTTTCATTAATAACTCTATTTCAATATTAATAAAATTATACCAACGATTTTTACCAGTTCAATTCAATCAAGAATTTACAAACTATCTAAAAAAAATAAAACTTTTCACTCACTATGCCTAGTATATCTAGATTTTGTAAAGAGAAAGAAAAAAAATGTAAGAGATCTTTATTTTTATTGGAGAGAAACATGACAGCAAAATAACCAAAAGCACTCAAGTCATTCTGGCTTTTCTTTACAAAATAGCGCTGTTACATTTAGCTTTTTAATAATGAATTAGGTTTTATATAATGTGATAAAAATTACATCAAGAATATTTTTGGGTTGTGGAAGGACCATGGTAAATTTTTGTCGAAGAATACGTCTATTGTAACACCAAGTTTGGTATTGTTCCCAGAATTTTTTACATTTTTTCTCATTTTTTTAGTGCATTAAAAGTTTACCTTTTTAAATTATCTCTAAAAATTTAATCGTATTTATATTTTGAAAACTATGAATATGCCTTGTATTAATAAAATATATGAATAATGTTTGACTCTCTGATTTATCTGAAAGAATATATATGGTTTTTAAGAACAGTGTAACAAAAAATTATAATGGTTCAGTAAGTCAAGAAGAATATTTTGTAATCCAAGAAATTATCAAACGATTGGTAAAGTTAGGGGAAAAATATGCTGGCCTTATCCCAAATATAAGTTTGATGTTCTATTAGATCTAAAATACAATTCTACTGTAAGATGGTGCGTATGCCACCCTATCTTAAGAAATTTGTCTAAAAACTCTTTAAATGATTATTCAAATGATACATTCACAGATGATTGATATATAAAATCCTCGAAAATACTACGTACAAAACTACAGTAAAAAAGCATATTACATTACATATTTTCTGTCCTGTACAATGTAAAACAAAATTCATTGAAGCCGTTTTTAGTACTGTATATCGTCATTGTAGGACCGTTGTCAACGTATTGAATGAGCTCGCTCTTATGTTAATCATAATAATTTAAATCTTCTTCTACTTAACTTTCCATGCCAAAGCAAAATATAAATATCTATTATTAAAAATGTTATTTTAAATATATTTTGGTTAAAGTTTTATTTTGTACAAAACCGTACAAATTTTTGAATTTGTTTCATAGCTAACAATAAAAGAAGAAACATTTTTTTGCCAATTTTATCATCTATGTAGCTTACCTCTGTTAAGTTTGCCTCTTTTAAGTATTTATTTTGTACTAGGAACAAAGGCCGTTGTGGTTAAATACAACGGTCTCGAGAAAAATTTTATAATTATAACTGTACAATTAAAAAATTATGTAATGCTATTTCCGGTGAAATAGAAAAAAATTGTAGTATTTGTGTTCAATATTGAAATTCTATTTGAGAAAGAAAATTATTTTCTATTAGATACGAAAATTAAAAAAAAATTTCAAACGCAACGCTTACGTATTTAATTACAATATTTCTTTGTATACATCTTTCTTTGTAAATACTTTATCAGAGTTTTTTTTTTAACAATCTTCCTTTATCTTTGCAAGGGATAATTTTAATTTTAATGTCATCGAACCTTCTTACCCTAGATAGTGCAACATACAATTGTCCATGGCTAAATACTGGTGCTGGTAGGTAGACACCAACTTTCTCCAATGTCTGGCCTTGTGCTTTATTAATTTTAATAGCAAAGGCTAATTTTATTGGAAATTATCGTCTTTTAAAAACAAATGGCAAATGTGTGTCCGTCTGTGCCAAATCAATCCTTGAATGAACACAATTTCACCTGCTGAAGATCCTGTTATAACTTCTGAAATTATTAAATTCGGCTTTAGGTTTTTAAACAATTAATTGTTTGCCATTACATAACCCCCTTTTTGTGTTAAGATTTCTTAGTACCATTATAACAGCTCCAATCTTTAAATTTAATTGATGTATTGGCATTCCTGATGGTGATTACTGATTTTAAAACTCTATAGGGTAATGTCACATTTTTCACATTTCACATTTTTGAGTAAAATATACATAGATGAAGCTTTCCGACAACAAATAAAAGATTATTAAAATCGGCCCAGTACTCTAGATTTAGATGTACAAAGTTTAATAAAAATATCTCTACCACATTATTTTTGAAACACAAACAAAACTGATAGTAGCTTTGGTTTTTTGTAAATAACTTTTGAACGGTGAGGAAATCGACCAAAGTGGATGGTGATCTGAAAGAACTCTTTAGCATTTGTTGAATAACCACAATAAAGGCAGCCAAAAATTGCCTTCAAATGAAAAAAATCTTAAAAACCTGTTTCCAATGTATTTCTTATGGAAAACATGTTTTTTCACCATAAATACTAAAAAAACATCTAACTTTCATATTTTTTGGCAAATCTACAGGATGAGAGCTTTCCGTCGACATCTTAAAAATTAAAATCAGTCCAGTGAAACTCCAGATTCGATTGCCCCAAGATTTTCAAAACTGAATTTTCAACATAAATAAATTGGTAGTAGCTTTGTTTTTTTTTAAATCACTTATAAACGGTGAGGAAATTGACCAAATGGAAGGTGATTTTCTGAAAGAAAATTAAATTTCCTACAATTTACTATTCAGCATTTCTTGAACAACTAAAATAAATGCAGCCAAAAATTGCTTTCAAATAAGAAATTCGTAAAACCCCGTTCTCAATGTATTTTTATGAAATACATGTTTTTTTTATTTTTAAAGCAATAAAAACTAAAAAATATCAACTTTTCATATTTTTGGCAAATATCCAGAATGAAAGCTTTCCAACGACATATTAAAAATTAAAATCGGTCCAGTGAAACTACAGCATCAATTCTGCCAAGATTTTAAAAACTGAATTATTATAAGAATAGATAGTTGTGTCTCTGTGTATTTATTCTGTGTATATTGAAAATTATTTTATTATGTATATTAGAATAACTATAACGTGTCATATGTTTACATTGTTTTTTTTTTGTTTTTTTTTATTATTCTGACAAATATGTTAAATATCGTTAACAATATTGAAAAATAGAATCGTAGTACACATTCTGAATTTTTTTACAATCACCATCGTGTAGGGCGGACTTAAAGATTTATTATACTTTCTACATACGAAGCAGGCACTACTACTGACTGTATGTTTCATTACTCCCATTCTTGCAAAATGTAAAACATAACCCCAAAGGACAGCAGACTACGTCACCAGAGTTTTTAACTACCTATTATGTTTATTAGTAAAACAGTAATTATACTTTTTGCCACTATAAACTGAACAACGTAATGAATTATACATAGGTCGACATACACTATATTACCGAGTTCCACAAGAACCAGAGTAAAGTACCTTGCATAATAATGCTGCTATGTTTTTCATGGTGAGGTTCACTGTTTTGGTAAAATTAATTTTATGTTCTTCAGTACCTAACAAAATAAATAAATAAATAAACAGAAAGTCATATATTTGTTATGACTGAAAATTAATAAACAAAACTGAAGTTCAAGGAATTATCGAAAGGCGAAAAATAAATATAAATTAGGGTTAGTGGATTATTTTAGGAAAGAGACAAACTTCACGCAGAAGTAATTGCAATCGTACAACTCTGTATATCTTTTGTATTTTGGGAAAAAATAAATGATTTTATTTTATTTGGGTAATTAACTCGTATATTTGTTTCAAATCCTAAAATTAACTTTCAAAACCCTACTTTATCATCCAAGGATAACCAATAGAAATTCATGGAGTGTATTTTAGTTGGATTACATTATTTTATTGAAACTGCATGAGTTACATATTGTATACAAATCTATTGAATTACACATATAGATTTTAGTGAAAAATTGTTATTAGTTTCGGAAGTATGAGTTATAATTGAAGTAATTTGCAGGTAAGAAAATATATCAATATATCGTTCATTAAAAATACAAATATATTATCTGGTCATATTTGATTTAAGTTGTTTAATATCCAGTGTCTCTAAGGACGTGCGTAATGTCACAGTTTATTTTAGATAAAGTTAAAAACCGTCGAATAAGTAAAATGAGACAAACTATTATGAATGTATAATTTATATTTATTGAACACTTTAAGGATTCCTATTTTGTTAAGAGAACTCCTCCTATAGTTTTCAACCTGTTTAGAAGTTGTTGGATATGGCTTGATCTGTAGTTTTCCCGCCAAGAAATTATGAGATTAGGACTTCAAGTTAATGCTCTATCCATTATTACTATTTGAAATTTTCAAATTAGAATAACATTGGGCTTGGGTTTAGTTCTTTAAACATCTGTTAATGCACACCTGTGAATAAGTGATTTTAGGCGATTTGGTACAATATTGGAAATGTGTTAGGCGTAATAACAATATTGGATTGATAGAGTAAAACTAATCGTAAAATTTTCAGCAATTACATTGGGTAGTCCTTATTAAATTGCTCGATTTCGAGCAACACGTTTACTAGTTCTATTTAATCGTGAGTTACTAAGTTAACACAAAACATATACAACATTAATAAAAAATATCGTTGACAAAAATTGTGTTACCGTACTCAGCTCCAATAATTATTCCGTTATCTCTTGCTATCTACCTATTCTATACAAATTTTCACTTGTTTAACTAAAGAGGCTTACAGAACCAACCGTTATGTTAGTTAAGGTAACACTGGTACCAAGCTGAAGAACCACTTCTCAAGTCACTTACCACCCTGCTCTGTTTTATCTTTAAACACGTTCCTTGTTGTTAAGGAGAAGGCGACAATGTTGGAAAAATCTTATTTTGTATTTCGTGCTCAGTAATATTTCAGACAATTTTTATTTACTGAAAAATTAATACGTCGATTATTATATTAACTTTCGAGAAAAATATTAGTTTGGCAGATTTTAACATATTAAATTATTTCTTCATGATTCATATTAATTAAGGCAGTTTTACGGCTTCGGAATTTTCAAAACCGTTTTATTTTACAACATGCTTTTGTTATCTTAGATAATGCTATGAAAGAGCTGAACGCTGTGAGCCATAGAGTGTTAATAATTAGATTAATAAAATATTAGCGTTCAACAGAGCACAACACATATTTCTAGTCGTCCTTTTGTATGTCAACAAAGGCACTGCCTCATATTCAATTCCTTTATCTGGTTAGCATTTTTGTGAAATGTGTACATTATTTTTGCCAATAATATAAAACATCCTCTCTAGGAAGTTTTCTTTATTCGTGTATTTTTATTTTTAAAACGATTATGAAATACAAACAGAATACTTCAATAGTTCATAATTTAGAATGCTAACTATTAGAAACAATCTTATTCGTATAATAACACAGTAAAATAATTTTTATGTTTTTTGTACTCAGATTATTATTATTATTATTATTATTATTATTATTATTAGTATTATTATTATTTTTATTATTTGACACATATTTGTAAGTGATATTTTCAATATCCAATTACCTTTTTTTCAGTGAATTACATTAACAGTATTTTTATTATTTTCTAGTATTTTGTTCGTATTTAATACTAAATATTTTAAACAATTTTATTGAAAATACCTCAACAAGTTACAATAGCGATTTATCTTAAAGTATGATAAAATACACCAAAAGTCAAATCAAGTACGTCAATATTAAAGTAATGTTTTATTATCTCCAACAAGTGGAGCAGCAAATGTTCCCAAAGTGGTTTATCATAACCGGAGGCTCACGTGACTCTGGCCCTCCTGTCTAGTTATTACCTACGCTGATTATATATACTTTACAAAACAAATCACGAACATAGAAGATCTTTTTCATAAATGTTAAGCTATTCAAACCCTTGAACTTAATCTAGTTAGATAATCATATCCAAAAATTGTAAGAGCCTAACATTAAAACATACTTTTTTATTTACACTTCTGTAAAGATCAAAAGTTTAAGCTAAGTGACCCCATTCCTAGTTTATGTTGTGACTAACTTTGGCAATTTATACAGCTGTAACCATACAGGGTGGAAATAAAGTCTGTAAACGATATAATATATTTAAAATTACTTAATTTACGAAACTTAAATTTCTTAAACTGATTTTGAGTCTCAAAGTCTACTTCCCAAGGGACTTATCTGCCCTTAAGGTGGACGTCCCTAGTCGAAGTCGTCAGAAAAATTGTATTGACCTACGTTATAAGACATCAAATTTTTTATGCTCTGCATCCTGAGCAATTTGAAAACACGTCCTCAAAAGCTTCAGTGTATCGGAAGCTATTATTTTTCCATCACACTACATCGATATCGCCTGTTTTAGACCCTCGCTTCTAGCGACGAAACACATGTTTTGCCGGCCTAGGCCGGCAAAATTTTCCGGTCTAGGGCGGTAATGGAAACGGTAGCAGAGAAATCTAGAATATAAGAAGATAGGTGACACAAACAAATAACAAATCAGTGACGTAGTTGGTAGTTCAAATGATAACAACTGTTAAATATATATGACGTAGATGTTAAAATAGTGCTTTTCCCTTGGAATCAGCTGTAGTTATCACCTACCGTTAGAGTATTCTAGATTAGGTGGCCTTAGCTGATGTGAAGTGGTTGCCTAGCAACCAGAAACACAAGCAGTACATCTCGCTAGGTTAGTTGAGATTATGTTGAAGGTTTTTGTTATGAACGAAAAAGTAACTTTTTCACTTGTTTAGAATTGATTGCATTGTATGGTGTGATGAAAAATGTCGTTCGTAACTCGGGCCGAAAGGGTTTTTCCAACCCTCGATCGTTTCAAGTTCTCGACGATCTCAGGGCCGGCAAAACTCCACTTTCGGCCCTTGTGACGAAATATACTATTTTTTAATATGATTTTAAAACAAAGTTCATTGCCTGCCATTTTTTGCTCGGTCGTCTTTTAAAGGTTGGGTTTGCGGCATTGTTCTCTGTTCATTGAGACCTTAAATTCCATGAAAACATTGCCCTATGCTTACATTTAAGATATTATCCTTGTGGGCCGTTTCCCCTTGGATGTTCAAATTGAATAAGTACTATAGAAAGTAGAATTGAAAACTCAAAATCAGTTTTATAAAGTTTCAGTTTTGTTTATTAAATAATGTTAAATATATAATACCGTTTCCAGACTTTATTTCCATGTTGTATAACTGTCTTACTGTACATTTATGTAACTATAATCAGCATATTTCTCGTAAAATATTATATAAAAATGTGTTGAAAATTTATAACGCTGTAAAATAATAAATCGCAAAAATTGTTAACCAGTAAACTGCACGATTTGTTTGAGTTCCATTATAGTTCCTATGTGCTTCGAGTGCCTAGGCTAAGAACATCACCCCAGTGAGTGCACGGAAAAGGTCGCAAGTGCATAGAGGCAGGACACGGCAATGAAAAATTACGACGAACCGGATCAATGCTTTCTCTTCAATGATCTGATCGCAGGGGGTGCAGCCGCAACAGTTGACCATGTGACTATATATTTCTTGGGTGTGCTAAATTTGAAAAAAAAAGTAAACAAGCCGAGTGGCAATCAACAAAAGTCTAAGGATAAAAAGAAGAAAGCAATAAAATAGCCTCGTATTTGTTGTATGAAAAGGGTAGAATCTCTGTGATATAAACAAAAGGGCTAATCCACTAAGTAAAGTGAGAAATTTTTCATGGTGGAACAAAGACTTAAAAATGTGTGGGTTTAGTGGGTATGGTTGAGGCGAGTCTCATACAGCTTCCTTAACAATTCCCACTTTTCTTTGAACATTATTATAACTTTTGTTTATTCATATTTATATATATTTCATTAGTTTTCACGGATAAAAATAAAAAATTAACTTAGTACAATACCAATTCTTTTAAATGCTTCCGTGTTTTTATGACGAAATTATTTACATGCTTAGACGTTTTTAGACCTACTACTATGTCTTAATCTTAATTATAGATTAGCTGATTATAGTTATCAATTATTGGGGGTATTTATAATAGCTATATTAACTCGTACCCTGTTTGGTATTAAACTTTCCTATCCATTTGACAGAGCGTAAACTTATTTTTATTTATTTATTTATTTATTTATTTTGTAGTTTCTGATTCGATGAGAGTCTTTTAATTGGGCGATTTCGATCGCCATTAACTTATGGTTCTGCCATCAAAATCATCAGGAACACTGTCTTTAGTTCTGTAAAATTTCATATTTTCGTCACTAAAACATTAACTTTGTATATTTATTGAGGATTAAAGCCAATCATGTTAGCTAAAAAAAAATCAGGAAATTTGAAATCATCTTTATAATAAATTTCTACTTAGATATAAACTATATTTGTCATAATATTTATCAGAAATCTTTTTATAATTTTTAAACTACAAATTAATCATCTTATAATTTAGACATGGTTATACATAAAAAATTCAATCGTAATTTTTTTGACGTGATACGGTTGGAGTTTTATTATATTATGATTTATTCGCTTAAAGTAGGTTTATATAAACTATAAAAACCATTAAATGTTTTAAATATTTTGTTGAACGTTTTTCCAGTACTTAAATTAACATAAAAAGACGAAACAACTCTAATAAATATCTAGACGTAAACAAGAAGGTATATGTCAGCTTATTGGTACAATCGCGAATTTCCCCCCTCGATTGGAAAGAATCCAAAGATTTTATACTCTGAACTTTAAGACGCTACAAATTGGTAATAAAACTCTTTCATTAACGTACTCAACATAGTTCTATTTTTCTTTTTTTTTAACATTTTCCCCATAAAATTTTATTTATTATCCATTGTCACTTAGCAGGTTTCAATTTATACTCAGTAATCAAAGTTGATTCTACTTACTTTTAAATGCCACTCCGAACTAACAAGTTTTTGAACTGAATAGCAGGTTGCAACAAGCAAAATACCCCCGTCGCAGCAGACCAGCGTACTCAGCGAATTTCCAATGGAATTTCAGATTATTTACTTTCCCCATAAAAAAAACACCATAAGATCGAGTATGTAGGTTTTCTGCCATTGGGCGTTGTTAGAAAATCTAAGTTAATCAATAATCGGTGAATGTAAACACAAAATTGTATCAAAATCTGGCAATTTTTTATTTTCCCCATAAACCCCATGGGGGTGAGTATGTAGGTTTGCCGCCATATGGGTTTTGTAAGCAAGTATAAGTTAAACCTTATATAGATAATGTACATACCAAATTTGATTAAGTTATGTCAATAAATAAGCAAGATATAGGGTTTTCTTGATTTCCCATAAGAATAACATGGAAAACACATTTTTGGATTTGCTCCGTAACCAGTTATGCTATGATAAAAATTCAAAATACCAAATTGTTTGTTTTTTTAAGCTCTTTTAAATGGTTTCAGTTAAAATTGACGAATTTTAAAAATTGATGTCCAAAAATGCCAAAAACCCATTTTTGGCCCCTTTGAAACCCCATAAAACCCCGTTCCCATAACCCGACAATGCTGGTTCGCGAACTCATGAAAATAGACCTGGTCTTACACCTCCATACCAAATTTCATCAAAATCGGAGGTCCCCTACAAAAGTTATCAGTACCACGGACACATAGATATATAGATAGATAGATAGATAGATAGATATATAGATATATATATATATATACATATATATGAAAATGAACGAATGGTGTTTTTGGCTTCTGGGGACCTCAAAATGAAAAAGTAAAGTGGTCCCGGGCTTAGGTCTTACCATGGCTACTACCGTAATAGCGTATTCCCTATAGGGAAATTCGCTAAAATGCAGTAAAAAAGTAATACAAAAATTAGAGTGATGCTTACGATAGCAGATGAACATGTGAAGACCATAGCAAAAGATATGGAAGATGTCCTTTTACTGGAGGTGGCTTTTAGTAGCTGTGCAGAAGCCCACAGGATCCCTAGGGCCGATGTTGATTGTCCGATTCAGTATTCGGCAATAGAAGGAAATTCAGGAGAGAATCCTCATTTTTACTAATAAGGAGATGAAAGAGCTAAAAGGAACCCAGGAAACTGAGAAGGTATATGATTACCAATTCACAGTATAGGACTATTGTAAAGGTAGTTTGCTTTCCCAATAAGTAACATTAACAATTAAAACCTAACCTTTAATAAACATTTATCAATGGATACCAAAACTGAACTGTGTATACTTCATGAATCTGTGGTTGTTCAAAAATGATGCCTCCTTCCTTACTTGAGTTTAAAATTTAAAACTAAACAGTCTTCGTACCACGCACAATGAATACGTACTACGTGCACAACTAATAGTATGTAGAGAAGTAAATTCACCTTGTATTTAACGGGAAAGAGCAACGTACCTAATACTTGCCTATGAAAAAATATATTTCTGTGTATGCGTAAGACAATATCATATAAACGCTTGTAATATTGAGTCGAAAACTAAAAAAAAATACATTGTCTTACGTCACTACTTTAATAACAGTTTGTGTTGAAGCTAACAAAAACCGGTATTTTTATAAATAAATAAAAAAAATGTGGTTTAAAATAAAAGAATCATCGCAGGTTTAATTAAGGAGAACTAATTTTAGTCTTAAATCAGTATAAATATTAAAATATTGAAAGTCACTTTGACTTCAATATTTTTAATGCCTATCCGAGATAAGGACTAGAATAAAAAATGCAATTAAACATGAAATGAGTTCAAATATAATTTAAGAGTTTAGACTGATCAATTTTTATAAGCAGTTTTTATTTATTGGATAATACCTTTGAAGTAAGGGCATCATAGGCCTGTTCAACAATCAAATACGTATTTGTGATTCTCTTAAAATGGTTAGATAGCCGAGTGCTTATGGTTCTCACCTCCTATTCAAGAAGTGGACGCTGAAAAATTGCGTTATTGTGGGTAACGAAAGGTTAAATTTTTACTCAATTTTCATTTTCATTCTGCGATCATGATACATTATAAGGATAGGTCATTCTTTATAAAAACTATCAGGGCTTGGAAGTTTTTCTACAAAAAACTGAACATAAATCATTTTATGTATGTATTAACATTTTGTAATAACATGTATGTATTAACAGAGTAATAGACATTTTGTTAAGTTCCAGTTGGAAAAAACTTTGTTTGTCCATATACATTTAAAATATAGTTTAAAATATTACGAACAACAATACTAAATGCATTTATTTTCATTTAATGGACACAATATAGAAGTTTTCATTACTAGGAGCAAAAGTGGGTCTTTTTGGTGCGCAATCGTGTTTTAAAAACGAGGCGTAAACAAGTTTTTAAAAATGATTGAGCATGAAAAATACACTTTTGCTCGAAGTGATGAAGAACGTTTTTTTTTTGTCATAGTGCGGATTAAAACTAATGATCCATAAGAATATTAACTACAAAATTGAATTTTCGAGGTTATATTTACAAAGTACTAAGTAATATGCCGTGTTTACATTTCTGTTATATACAAACAATGCATTTTATAAGATTTGAATTGAAAACAAAACTGCAAACTAAAATTAATAAATGAATAGAAATAAATATACTTAGCAATTAGCTGACTTTTCAGTCCTAGTACCTAAAGAATATTTCACCTGACTTTTCAGCCCTAGGACAAAAAATGAACGGCTTTTGTAGTTTTGAGAAAGCAAAAACATGCTGATTTCGTACACAATGATAAAAAAATATTAATTTAGTAGTTATAATTTTTTTCTATGTATTCACATGTTAATTAGATTTTCAATCCGAAAAAACGATGTATGGTAAAGTAAATAATACCTATTAGGATAGCTGTTTAAAAACAATAAATAATAAATAAAAAATTAAACTAATATACGTTAACAATTACATCCATTTGAATTAGTTTTAATAGTTTTAAATTTTTACTTTTTATAACTGGCCTAATTTTATATACTCCTATAACTCATAAGTAGTGGGGTTTTGCCGGTTCTGGCCCAGTTCAAGGCCAAGCGGTTCGAACCGGCAGGTGTGGATGACAGTGATGGATGTGTTTTGTAAGTGGGTCAAGGCCATCCGGAGGGAGTTTTAAAAAAGCGGAGCCGCGAGGGGCTCAGTCGGGGCGGGGACTCGGGACGGGTCGGATCGGAGCGGGCGGGCCGAGGGAGGTGTTTTTTTTTTTTATTTATTTTAATCAATTTAAATTAAAATCGTGTCGTTGTTGTTGTGCAGAGAGGCGTTGGAGCGTCGTGCACCGGTGACGCAGTGGTAGACGCCGAAAGTGATGGCGAAAAGGAGGTGGACGCACAGCATGCACAGTACGCATTTGAACAGTTGCAGCAGGCGGACCATCCCTTGTTGGTTCGCCGTTTCCAATTGCAGCCTGTTGATCTCCAGTCTGAGTCTGTCCTCCTCCAATCGTGATCTGAGCGTAACGTCGTCCATCATGTCTGTGTGAGCGTGTTTTTTAGTTTGTGGTGGGGGAAAAAACGGGAGCGGTGTTGATGGTCGGAAAGTCGGCGATGAAATGAGAAGCGAAGACGAATGCAGTGCATATTTATTGTAGAGTGGTGGGGGGTGAAGAAAAAAAATACAGTTGTCTTCGACTAAACCTCATCGTCAGCTGTGTCGGAAGGTGCAGCCTCGGAAGGTGGAGGAGTGCCGCCTGCAGGTTCGATGTCCTCGCTCTCCATCTCCTCGCATTGTGGACAATTGTAGGAGATCTCCACAGTCATGGTGATGGTGTTGTTGGGAGCTCTGACTACGTCACTCAAAGTTTCAAAAATATCCTTCAAGTCTTGTTGCGACCTTACGGTAAATGTATTTGTACTTGTCGCTAAAGGAAAGCCGCTCATCGTTCGGGAGTCGGCGAACAAATGGCGAGCGGCGGTGAGGCGGCCGCCTATATTCGCTAGGGGTACCGTGGTGGGGGAAGAAAAGAGTGGGGGGAGGACAGCGGTGGGGCGAAGCCCGGGTGGGGGAAGAAAAGAGTGGGGGGAGGACAGTGGTGGGGCGAAGCCCGGGTGGGGAACGAGGGAACTTCGGTCATCGCAGTTCGCCGCGAAACGCCGTCGGGATAGGTTGTGGGAGCCGTACGAAGATAAGCGCTAGCTGTAACACAATGTAGAAAATAGTAATACTTTGTTTGTAAATTAAATATTAAATTTATATTTAACCAGAGCTTGCATTTCTTGTTCCTCGTCGTTTAATTCAACAATTTTAACACCATTAGTAGTCTGTTCCTCTTCCTCTGCACTTTGCGACGATGAAGACATGGAGGTGCCAGGAGAAGATGACGAGGATGAAAATATTGTGGTAGGATTGACATATTGCACCGTGATGTTGATCCATCTTAAAGGATAGCTATCAATGACTGTCAGTAAGTTTTGGAATAGTTCTTCCATCTCTTCTCTGTTGGTAATTAAATGTTGAAAGGAAATGAATTTATCATCCATGTTGTTGTCAGTGCGAGTAATGAAATAAGAATGAGAAGCGTATGGAATGATCCGTAGAATATATGTTGTAAAAAAAAGTGGTGGGGGTAATCTCAAGGTCAATCAAATGGAATTTTAAAAAAGGGCTGCAGTCAGTGACTACAGCTATACATCTGAAGCTTCAACAGGATCAGAAGACCAATCTGATCTGTACTTGCACGCACTTATGATGCATGTACAAAAGTCGTCTTTATAATATGCATTGCACTTTCGACAAGTGGCAAGTTTTTGCGGATGAAATTTGATACACTTCTGGGGACAGCAAGTGTGGAAGTATCGTGATTTATAAATCTTGAAGGTTCGCAATTCTGGTGGCGGTAGTTGCTTTGTCTTGCACTTGCAGTAACAGGATCCGAAGAATTCGCACTTTGTACAAGCTAATCCGTCTACCATCCATTTTCCTAAATCTGTGCATTTCTGTTCACAACAGTAGCGCGGTGCGTCCTCGTTTTTCTTCTCCTCCATGTTGCCGCTTCCAAGTGTTGGCAAGAAATGAAGTTGTACAGTGTAGGATAGCGTGTTTTATAGATCAATAAAAGTGGTGGGGGTAATCTCAAGGTCATCCAAATGGAGTTTTAAAAAAGATCATCTTACAAATGTAAGATGTTTTTTTTTTTTATTTATGATGCTGGCTTGTCCTTTTCTTCTTCTTTAGGTTCTTTCTTAATATTCTGTTCCTGTTCCTGCTTGTTCGCTCTAGCCATGGCGATGAGTTCTTCAGTGGATAGCGGGTGCACTTCTGGAAACTTCAGGATCAGTTTTGGTTGGAACCCTTCTCTAGTCAATACACTGAGATCGGCGCTCATCTCTTCTACGGTTCTATAGTCCTTTCCGTAGATCTTCCCATTGAATTCAATCATCATTCGGTATAACATGGCGGCAGTGGTTGTTATCGCTGCGACCGTAGGAGAGCAAATGATGATTCTGTTGGAGTTGATCCCTCGTTTTATAGCGAAATTTTACAGCGAACCCTTGTTGCCGTCATGCTTTGTCATTTAGTAGTATTTGTGGAATTTGACATTGGTTTGAGTAGATGGAGCGGATGTTGTCGCCGCCTGTGTGGGAAAGAACAATTCTTCATCGCAGAAGTTCTGTTTGGAGAACATCCTCTTGTTTGTTACATAGGTGTCAACGTTCAAGTGATAACCACCGGCAAGAAGCACTCGCAATTCATTAGTGAAATTGTCGAGCTGTTCAAAAGTTGTAATAGTGGAGGTATCGTATGATGCACACTTGATCTTGAGAGACATTGTGCTATCACCAACGGAGATGTGTACAGCACTGAAGGTAGTCGTAGACTGAGGGAATTTTTACGGACATTGCTCCATTTATATAGTTTTTGAAACTAGGTCTAGGTCACCCGAAATTGTTTTTTATATAAGGCAGCATACCGATATGTGTACAAACACATACCGATATGCTGCTTTATATGTGTTTTTTTTTTTTTTTTTTTTTTTTTTTTTTTTTTTTTATTGTTATTCATTTATTTAGAAATATTTTACAAAAGTTTACAAGAACAATATGAAATTACAGATTAACTGTTGGCGTTAGGCATGACGTGAAGCGTGAGCTCTGTAGAATTACTTCCGCTCGGACCGTGGGACGCCAAGTAGAGAGCTCCGGGATGGATGAGGCGTAGATCTTCGTTCTGCAGAAGTTGGACGAAGCGTTTGGGAAGAAAGATTTGAAACTTCGGTTCATCACCAGGCGAGTAGGGCGCTTCACTCAGCGTGCAGTTGATGGCGTCTCCGACAGTTGTTTCCATCTTCTTGATGGTGTGGATGATGTAATGCTTTTCTTCCTTCAATTCCGAACATCTTTTAGTGGGTAGGATTGTGGACTTGGAATGTTTGTTGAACTGATCGACAAGCGATTGTAAAAATGTTTGCGTTGCCATTTTTACTTCTTCTTTTTTCGTTGATAATATTCTTAGTCTTGCGAATCTGCGTGTGAGGTGTTGACTGCTCGGTGGCTAGAGTAATACTCATGCCCGGTCATGGTTGTCCCCTCGATTTTATACCCTTCCCATCCCCCACCACTCTGTTGGAGATACGCGTTCAAGCGATAAGCGTTCTTCAAGGCGCATTGCGATTGACGATGTTTAAAGTTTTTCGATGAAATACAAATGTTGCCGAAATGACATTGGAAATCCCTGTCCACCTGGACATTTAACACTTCGTGGTTTGTAAACTTCTGTATCCAACTGGCTTTTTCCACTCCTTTTGTGTAAATAATTTTAAATTCTTTACAGTAATGATTCATGATTTGCGGCATCATACTGTAGTGTACAAAACCTTCATCCCATCTCTAGTTGTGAAAGTATTTCATCAACCACTTGTTCGTTACTCTCGCTTTGGTAGTTAATCTGTTAAACGGTAGTGGCGGTTGGAATAAATAGTGATAAACTACAGATGTGTTCATATCTAAAACTACTAACTCTTTTATGATAAAACTTCCGTCGTTACCGCGGAACGCTTGGAATTCAATTATACCTCGTCTCACTTCCATTACTTCCGATTTGTTAGAAAACGAAACTCGTTTGTTCATGACGAAGGTTGGTAAACGACTGTTTGCAAAACCGCGGTGCACGCTCTTTTATACCCGAGGGTCTACACTTATCAATTATTGAATGAGCCTTCTTCGTTCACCTCTTGGGCTTGCTCATCTATACTGTAGTTAGTCTGATAGTTGTGCAACTGTCTCCACATGTCAACTTCATGAGGTATCCTATTGAAGATGGACGTATCTACGGGACCGTACAGAATCGGCACATACGGTTGCCTATCCAATGTATCGGTTAGATACTCTTTTATAATTGCACTTGAAAATATTAGCTGTTTTAGATATCTTGTGACAGGACCGGTAGCACAACTTAGACTGTAGAATTCATCTTTTGTCAGGTGTATCTTCATCTCATGCTTGGTTAAATCTCGAAAGCGGACGATTTGTCCACCTCGATGTTTCACTATATCGATTTCGATATTGGATTCCAGCAGACTTAATTTTGTCCTTCTTCCAAATGTGTTGTTACTCAAATAACATTCCAAAAGATGTAGATGTTTTCTAAACGATTCCCAGGAAATTTCAGTGAAGGCCACCATTTTAGATCCGTGATTTAAAATAACAGTTGGCGAATAATCCAATGATTTTATAACTCCGGCGGACACGCTCTTTGTCATACAAGAAGAGATGGGATAGTAGATCCTGAGAAATACTTCTGTCAAAATATTGGTGGAGATGGTGTCATCGATCTTTCTTCTTTTTACTCCTTTTTCAACTTCCTCTTCTTTTTTCTTATGTTTAAACTTGAGGAACTCGTCCATTTCTTGTTCGACTTGTTTTTCTATATCCAAACTATTGTCACCCATGGGAGGAGTAGTTTCTTCTTCGTTAGTATTTGCAGTAGGAGAGCTCATCTTGCGGACGATGCTTCCCATACGACGGTCAGAAATATAATGAGATTTTCATTCTCTTTCCCCCCCCTTTTATAACATTTGCGTCGACCGCAAAAAAAAAACAGTTTTTTTACAACACATTTTTAACAATTCCTGTTAATGGAGTGTAAGTCACTATCTTGTCATGTATAATTAAACAGTATGCCGAAGTTCCGTCCGGTATTGCTTCTTCAAACTCCATTTCGATTTTTATATCCACACTGGACGATTTCACGGATTCGTTTTGTTTTGAACAATCGATAACGACTATTGGGGCTTTGGAGAAAAACTGTTCCGGCGATAATAGCGGTGTATTTGTCTTCCCGTAATATGACGATTGAAACCTCGCATACATATCGTACAAGATTGAATAGCGTTTTTTACTAAACATGACATTTAGATTGTCATAAGGAAAGAGTTGAGAGTTTAGAAAAACTTTACAATTCTTTATCTTGCAATGGTCAAATTGACCGGCGTGCGAAGTTATAACATCTTTTCGTTTAGTCTGGAAACCGAGTATTATGTACCGTGCCCGTTCTAGATAAGTGGACGTCTTGACAGTCCATGTTTGACGCTCTGTTTGAGGTAGTGTGGGATATTCATGGAATTCCCAACTTCTAAACGGCATGACGATATCACGGTCAGATTTCAACTTTCTCAACAATACGATTCTGTGTTCATCGGCTAATCTGACATGCGGTACTCTCCACACGACTTTATCCAACTGTAGCTGCCATTCCAGTTTGGCTTCCGTAGTTCCAGGGTCTGCAAGTATCAAGTCCTTGTTAGTTGAAGATCTGAGTAATACCAATTCTTGTTTGACATTTATTATTATCCGTCTGTAATCTTCAGCGAATCCCAAAAGCAAACGTAAAGGGACATGAAAGTCAAAATGACCATTGGAATCTGGTGTTATAGTGTCTTTATCGGGAGCAACCCATCCGGCGGTGACTATTGAATTTTTCTCATGCGGTGTTAATGATGTTAATCCTTTCAGTGTCGTTGTTAGAACGACCTTTTTTGTCGAATCAACCGTCACTCCTGATATTTCATATCTTATTTCATCAAAAAGATATGCCATCGGGTTATTTATAAAAGGAACCGTTGAAGCGGTTTTTCCATCCAATTTTAATACCCGTCCTTCGATGTAAAAGTAACTTCCACACGGTAACGTGTAAATGTCCTGTTGTTGAATGGGGATCCTTATTTCATCGTTATTGTTTAATTTTGATGAAGTGTAAGGGTTGTGCGTGTGATATTCCTTCTCCCATAGTGTTTCGTCGAACGTCGGCCCTCGAGATATATCCAGGATATCCATCGTTGGTAAGTCTTAGTCCGATCTTTTGCAGGAAACGAATGTTGTCCGGTGTTAACTCGTCCAATGTTGAAGAGCTACTGAGGTCTCGGCTCTTCCGTTGCGGTTTAAATGTCAATCCCATGTTGAACTTATGACACCGCTTTTATGTGTAACCGTATTGTAATGGTTTCTCCTCTAAAGTCAACACTGTTACCGTCCTGATCCGATATGTTCAGTACGATGTCCGAAATGAAACTGGTGTTCAATGGTAGGTATATCAGGTTTTGTGGTTTCTCAACTATTTTAAAACCGGGAGCCACTGTTGGATAAAATGTATGTAAAATATGTTGGTTTACCCCGTCTCTATACGATCCGTGTATGATATTGCATGTTATATCAATACTATTAACCTTTAATATTGTTACTGTGGTATCACCTGTATGAGTAGGTCCGGGATCTAAGATTTTTCTTTTTTTATCTGAAAATCCCAGTAAACTACCGATTGAATTTTCTAAACTTAAATCTATATAATACTTTGAAGTGATTTCCGCTTTTAAAGTATTGTTATTTCCTTTTATACTGATATTTTCTTCTCCTAGCTGCTTCTGTAATACTTGGTTTATATCGTCTATTTCATACGATCCGGTAGATAAAATTATTACCTTCAATTGCGAATAATTTCCTTTTTCATCTTTACTCTCGTAATAATGTAGTAAATTGTTTTTTCCCTCCGTGACGTTGGGAATTGAATTGTACGTAGTAAAATCCAATAGTGCAGCTTCCCACAGTCTATCCTTGGATAAACGTAGTGCCGGGAAAAGAGTGCTTTTCAGTGTGGATGAATTTCCACTCAGTGACACTGTATACGATGACATCTCAAAGTTGACTGACGCTTTTCGCTAGAAACTCCAAACATAAATGTCCGCATATTTCTGTATTGTTGGGTTGTTCTCTTTTGTAATTGTAAAATATATTTTCGGAGTTCCGAAAATAGTGTTGAAGTTCTTTCGGCGGTGGTAGATTGCCAAAACTGTCAAAGTAGTAAACGTTCTGTCCGAGTTTTTTATAGCATACCCAATGAGTTCCTGGACCATGAGTGGAATCCAAATTTACTATTCCAGTTTCATTTTTCCATATTTCATTTGGTAATGCGTCTTTCATAAAAACTCCTCTAAAAAATGGTATTCTTAAACATTTCACATAATTTGATAATTGATAATTTGTCAAGGCTTTATTTGGAATTATCAATTGATTGTTCTTATTTAGTATACACGGTACGGTCTTAGGTATAAACCTGCTCCGTTTTTTACCATCGACCAAACGGAAGTTTTCTTCGCCTTTGCTTTACGAGTCCTACGACGTCTTTTCTTAATGTTTCCACCTCTTTTGGGAGCTCTTCTCTTTGCAGGCCGTCCTCTACGACGTTTCCCGCCACCAAATTTTGTTTTACCCTTCATGGCTGTAGTAACTGCCCAAGCGGCTGCTTTTTCTGCAATACTTGCGTCACTTGATTTCACTCTTTGCCAAGCTTTTTCCGCTAACACTCTATCCGCTATCGATCTATTCGTTGAATCTGCAAACTTGGAATACGCTATATCGTGTTCTTTGCAGGCTTGATCCAATTTATTAATTCCAGGATCCCCTCTTGCTAAACGTTTTGCCAACTTAGTTCCGGGTCCACAATATTGATAACCTCCGGGCAGATGAAATTCGTATGGTAGAGCGTCTATCGCTCGATTTAGAACAGCACCAACAGGAATCCGTCTGAGCAGGGATAACGCGGCTGATGTTATACCACGTCCTTTCTTGACGCTGTCTTGACGACGACTGAGCGGTGCGGTCTTCATTGTGTCGTCTTATATAGCCGGCGTGTTTACTCTACGAGATGCTTTACACGAATGAATAACTCGTGCACAATTTTTATATTTAAATACTTAATTATTCAAATTAATTATATACTGATTTATGATTCTATTTTTAATCCAAGCTTCTCGTTCATCGGGTTGAATCATCACATGACTCGTTGTACTAGCTATATGATTGTGGGTATCGATAAGTAAATTGCCCACTATTCGTATTAAACAGTCTAAAGTTACAGCATCTTTTGGATGTTGGGGATCGTGTAACTGCATAATACGTTTATCATTACACGTGTAAGCGGTCGAATCATTTTTTGACGTTGTTATGACTTGTCCAATAGTAGCAGCATCATTTAAATCTTCTCCTGGTAAAATATTAATTATTTTCTTCATCTTTGCATCATATTTGGTCCCAAAGTGTTTATCCCAAGTTATTGTTTGTCTCAATGTAACACAATCATCATCTTCATAACCAGGATAAATATTTTTTATTCTTCTATTACGACCATTGTATGTACCTAATGTACCACCACTCGCAATCAATGTTTGTACCATTAGAGGTACATCTGTATCTTTTATACCAAATCTTCCATTTGTTATTGTTTTACCTCCCGCATTCCATTCATCATTACTTCCTTGCATTAAATCAAACTTTTCATTTCCATGTATAAATGTATCTCCTCGCTTTAGCACGGCATCTTCATGTTTTACAAAATTCAATGTTCCCCTTTTTAATTCTTTAGATAGTTGTTCCATAGTAACAGCGTCTTTTGGTTGAGAACCGAACTTTACATTTGACAACACTTTCCCATGACAATCGATTTCATCACCATCTTGTAAAATACAGTTGTCCTTGATGTATTTCAGGTTTACAGCATCCCCGTCTTCCTTTGGGTACCCAATGTCATTTATAATAAATTTATAAAAAGAAAATCCGCGTTGAGTCTTTTCCGGTATTATAGAATGTAGATATTCTTTATTAACTGAATCTTTATCATTTTTTGGATTTGCCACGTTTGTTATTCTATGATTCCCAGCATCGTATGTTTGTCCATCCTTTAAATTATTACCCCACTGCAATTTTAAAGTATTTGAAAGTTCAGATGATAAATACTCTTTATTAATTGCATCAGAACTGTCATTAGGTTTACCAACATTAATTATTCTATGTGATTTGACATCGTAAGTATTCTTGTCCAATTTCAACGATGTTGAAGTAGCTTCTTTAACTGTTTTTAAATTTGCTCCATCAGTTTCTTCTTCTGGATCTTTAACTAGTTTTAGACGTTTATTACTTATGTTATAGTCACCTTCAGGAGTTTGCGGTAATCCACTTCTTTTTCTGTCTTCTCCAACCTGCACCCCTAACGCGGAGTACCGTCCGAACTTGTCGACGCTCATGTTAGAACTGATACATTATACGCTTACAATTCTTTTATATATATCCGCGGACAATTATACAACTATGCCGCGATTCCTAAGTTCATCAACCAGAGCCACCCATTCATTATTTAATCCCGTATGACCGGCTTCCATGGCTTCATGTAATAGTCTCATCCTGTCAACCAATTTATTGATGTCTCTGTAGTAGATCACATTTGTGTTGTACAGATTTTTCATTAGTCCTTTACCAGATGTTGAAGTATCTCCTTTACTCTTTTTCCCATGTTGTTCAAGAAGTGATAAATCCATAAGTGATAAAGATTTTCTTTTTAGCGGTTGTTTTAGCGCCGGTGCGGTACGCAATGTTGGCAATTTTCGTGGTGGAAATAGCTTTTTAATAACGATGTTATATTTCGTTGCACGTGAACGATTAATCATCGCATCCTTTGAGTAATTCCTTTTATGAGCGTTGGTATTTTGTAGAATTTCTTTAAAAACATTTAAATCTTTGATTGAATACCTTAGTGGTATGTTTTTAAAAATTAATTCATACAACCCTTTTGTTCCTTTATATTTATGCTCGCCGATAATGATGTAATCGTCCTGAGTTATTTCAAGCTTTGAATCACCGATTTTCAATTCATTCCCATCAATCCTTGCTCCGTATACGTGTGATTTGCTTAAATTAGGGTTAGCTTTCATGTCATGTAACATTTTCATTATGTATTTCCTTCCAAGAGGTCCATGTTGTAATATATCGCTACTCAATTGAGTTAGATTTGGAATCGATTGTTCTGCTTCAGGTATTGGGTGTTCTTCTTCTTCT
The DNA here is from genome assembly GCA_030545055.2 of Neoaliturus tenellus. Lineage (NCBI taxonomy): Eukaryota > Metazoa > Arthropoda > Insecta > Hemiptera > Cicadellidae > Neoaliturus > Neoaliturus tenellus. The sequence goes on along the minus strand of CM061533.1, from coordinate 69,008,329 downwards.
TCTTCTTTTTTAATAATTGGTTCTTCTTCTTCTTCTTCTTTTGTTTCTTCTTGCGAAAATTCACTAGCACTTGTATATGAATCATCGTCGTCTTTTTTTAAAGCTTGTACTTCTTGTTTAGAAACTGGTAGTAAAACATCTCCTTCATAACGAGGTTTACCAATGGTCTCTGATATCTGTTTTAATGGTTCCGTAATAGGTTTAAATGTAGTCTCCAGAAATTCTTCTCGTTCACTTAAACCCATCCTTAATGCGCGATTCTTCATCCTAATGGAATCGCTGAGTGATTTTATTTCTTTCAATAGTTTTTCCTGATTCACCATGTTTACACTGTGAAGTCTGATTCATTACTAGACGTACCGCCGTTCAATCAATGGATTAATACAAATTTGTCCAACCCTATCCGATATCTTCCATCTTTTATAGCTTCATCTTTCATAATGACGAGAAAGCCGTACTTTTCAGCCCACGCTTTGCCGCACATCTCTTTAAATTTATCAAATGTCATATCCGCATTGACATGATCGTTATATATGTGTTTTAAATTTGTTTCATCTTGCTTGAATATTATCAGCAAGTTAGCATTATCCCTTATAAGTTGTTTTGGAATTTTACTGTAGGTTTGACCAATATAAATACTGTCAATATTATGATGTCTTCCCATTGCGAAATAACTTCTGATTGTGTCGTGATTCTCACATGATACATCGTCAAATATAAATACAGAAAATGGTTTAGCTTCGTTTGGTTGCATAATTGTTTCACTGGCATTAAACTTGTAGAAATTTACTTCTGGTACACTCGCTAATACTTTATCCAACAACTGGTATTTAGGTTGTTGCAAAGATTTTGAAAAAATGTATATATTATTAAAACGTAGTCCTTTTGGATTAGTTATAAGGTTAAAAACAACATTTGTTTTTCCACAATTTGAAGGACCGGTTATTAAACATCTTATGGAGTTTGGTAGTAATTCCCCATGTTTACCACGGTTTAACTTGTCACTATCCACTGTCAATTCATCTATGTTATTAATATTAAATCGTTCCTTTTGCTGTACAATATCCATCTTGTTTAAAGGTTGAACACATAATGAGTTATCAAAGTATTATACCAAGTCTTTTGTAGGAATCCAAGAATCTTCACTCTTGTCAAATCCCAACCAACGGACTTTAACTTTATCCTTTTTTCTTTGTAAAACCTTTTCGACAAGATATACATCACCAACTGTTGATTTCAATAGTTCATGCCCATAGAATCCGCCTTGAAGTAGTTCACCTTTGTTGTCCTTTAAAATGTACGTTTCTGGTATTGTCGGCTGCACCTTGTAGATTGTAAATACTTCGTTAGTCCAGTTTGGTAGATATCTCTTACTGAAAACCCCTTTGTATTTACTTATACGCACCTTATCGTTTACTTTAAACTTTTTAGGTTTTCATCTTTCAATTTTGGGAGCCGTATTTTTTTTAATACGCTCCAAAACAAGCTTAGCATTGCCGCTATTTACTTGGATAGGTTTCATACCAATAGTGCGATGATATTTGTTATTGTACTCTTTTATAAGCTGCGGTAATATATCGTACCACACATACGATCCTCGTTTGGAAAATGTTTTATACATCGCTCCTTTTAACGTTCTATTGAATCGTTCTATTATCGAAGCTTTGACTTCCGAATTTGTAGAATAATGATTTATGTTATATTTTTTCATTAATGTTGCAAATTCCTTATTGAAATATTCTTTTCCATCATCAGTTTGTAAATGTTTTATGACAAGTTTATTTCTTTTAATAGCCGTTTCCATAGCTTTTGTAACACTTTTCCCACTCTCGTCCTTAAGCGGTAAAGCATCAGCGAGCTTGGTAAAACAGTCTATAATCGCTAATATATATTTAAATCCTTTATTTAATTTACTATGCGGTATCATTTCGATGAGATCGGCTTGGTAGAGATCGTTCATTCCTTTAATAACTGTATTTCTTCTTGGAAACTTTCTTCTTGCCGGTTTATGAAGTTCATGTACAATCTTATCCTTCAGTCCTTCCATTCTTAGATGTTGTTTCCACGCCGGTTGAAAAAATACTAATCCTCAGACTGGTTTGTCTTCTTTTATATTATTAACAAATATGGGTCAAGGCCAAATAATAACTGTGTAAAAAAGAGGGGGGCATGGCATTGGGCTTGCCATGCTCCCCTCTTTTTTACGGAAAGGAAGAAGGAAGTAGGTGAAAGGACGAAGAACAGGTTTTATTGGTCGATAGGAGTTAATGAATAATGTCCAAAGGGAAGAGTGTGTATATTGTCTTGCTGGATATGCCTCTTGTCATCCTTGTAGCTTAGTGCCCATTTGGTCTGTTTAACACTGTAAACTTGATGGTTGAAGCTTCTTATCGTATTAAAAGTTGCTGTGGTTTCTATATTTTCAAACAGACATCTTTTAAAATGTTCAAATTGTACATTCTTCTTTAGATATGATGTTTTAATGCCTTTTGCCTTCTTCACAACTTGATGTTCTTCTTTTTCACTTATGTATAGTTGAAACGAATAAAGCTTGGACATCAAAGCCACAATCTCTTCCATAGGCGCACCATTGGTCTCATCTTTGAATTTTCCTAAAACTTTCTTGTTTATTCCATTGTCGTAGTTAGGATGGTGTTGCGGATAGTCAGAAAAATCAAAATCATCTTTATAAACAAAAGTGCGTAGGTCTTCATACATATCATTGGTTATAATCCAATAGATGAATGCGTCAGTGTCCATGTATGCAATTCCAATGTTCTCTCTTCCATAATGTTTCACCATTTTATTATAATGAAAATCGTACATATGAGTTTTTGATATGTCTAAAATGGACATTCCGACATAAACAGGGCGATCCATCTTAATTGAAATTTTGTTCATTGAAACGGCAACAAGGTTTTCATTAATAATTATTGAAGATGCAAAGTTTGGTTTTTGGACCAACTTTTGTAATTTTGTTGCATCATTAACCAATCTTAAATCTTTGTGATTCCTCTTGTTTTCTAATGTTTTGCCGAATATAGCATTATTCATCAATTTAAAGAAATCCTTTTCAAAATTGGACGTCGCTGCAGTTCTTCTTTTAGTGTTGTTATCTATATAGGATTTCAACCAACAGGATTGAGAAAATTGTAACACCCTATTAATTTTGGTAATTTTTAATCCCATCTCTAACGCTTGTTGTACTGTCCAATAATGTGCTACATACCTCGTCTTGTTGGTGAGTGTCATCATTAATTTCGGCCATCTACCAGTCGGAGATACTTCTGTTTTTGCTAATAGCGGCAAGTCGTAATGGTGGTCGTGAAGATGTTCGGGGTACTCAAAATCAACGTCAAAGATGTAACCGGTATCTCCGTGTTTAGGGATATCGCTGATGTTATCAATCGAATTTGGATCAACCCATTTAAAATTATCATATGGAAGGGGTTTTGACATAGCCCATCCATATAGGTTATTTGCGTCAAAATAACCTATAAATGTACTTGGTTGTGACGCGTCATAGTTGGGGAGGTATTTATTGTTGGCTTTTACATATCTGGTTACACTTTGCGTTAATCCTCCTCGGATACCAGACTCTATCATCAACACCATATCTATATCGGTTAGTAGTTGAAGTTTACAGTTTGTTTCTTTTAACATGGCCTGCCATGCCAATCCGGGAGCTGTGTACGAATGAAGAGGGTCTAATCCGTATGCTTTTAAACAGGTATTCCTAAATTCTTCCATTATGTCACATAATAGTGTCACATCCAATTTAACGTAGAAATCTGAATATTCTCCCAAAGTTCTCATCCCTAATTCATTCCATACCTTACAAGCGTGTTGATAATCTTCTCACTGATGTCCTCTTCGTATAATTTACTCTTAAAAGCTTCTCTAGGTGGAAGTGAGGTTTCTTCAAATCTTTCCAAACTGTCGATATAATCATAAGGGAAAACACCTTTGCGAAGAACTAGATCCAATTTATCGTTATTCACAATCATTCTTGTTTCTATTAAATCTTCTTTCCTGAGGTTTTCTGAAAGTCTCGATAAACTGCACGGCATAAACCGGTACGAATCTAAAAATCGTAATTTTATATTTCCAATCTTCTTACTAAAGCTTATAAACTTTTCAGTTGTTTCCGCGATAACATCAATCGCACCGTCATCTCTCCCCAATTCTGGTATTATAAAATGACCATCATAACCGCTAAGGTTATGCAGTATTACAGGTATATTTCTAGGAATCTTGTAATTGATGTTGCATCCGTTACATGCCGCACCCCTATAATATCCTGTAAGATGATCATGATCCTTAACTTTGTAGTTATTCAAAGTAAACTCATTTTTACATAAAAAACAATGGGTGGCATTTTCATGTTGAATTTCTTCTTCTTCATCCATAGGTATCATTGGCACAATATCACTATACAAATTTTCTACATTCCTAGCTATTTCATATAGATGATCAAGAAATGTCGCAGCAACATCTTCACCACGGTACACCACGGGTCTTGACGTTAATCCGTACCCATTTAAATGTTCTTCAGCCAATGTAGATTTAACCAATAAACAAAAACTGTTAGGCTTATGCATTTGATATTTTATACTCTTCCTGGCTTCAACATTTTCATCTTCAATAGGGACGAGTGTTGATTCAAAATCAGCGTATACCACTATAGGAATGCGATACTGATGGAACACCTTTTCAAATTGTAAGTATGATTTACTTAATGGTGGTAAGATAATCTTTGCTTCAAAGTGTTCATTACACAGTTGTTTATGTTCTTGTAACCAATTTCGCCCTCCATTTCTTTCTTCTTTAAAACAAAAACATCTTTTACAAATTACTTTTTTGTGTTCATTTTTCGATAGCTGCTTGTTGACGAGTCTTTCAAATGATTTTATCCATACGTAGTGTGACACTTCATCCTTTGTAAGTAACAACAAGTCCGTATGATCTGCAAGCTCGTTCTTCACCACTTTTAAAGGATAAACTTTATTGGAACTGTCCAAAGCAAATACGTTAACTGATATTCCGGGATTTTGTTTTTCAAATTTTGAAATACCCTTCAACCCTACCGGGTAAGACATACCTTGAAAATTATATCTATATCTGTAGTTCTCATATTCGACGCCAGGTCTTTGCGCATGGCGTGTTACAAATTTTGAGGTCATGGCGTATCGAAAACATTCCATATCTTCATTTTCCACATTTACACATGATTTTGTATCTTTGATCCTTTTCGGGAGTGCAATATAACTGCTGCCCATCAGCCCATAACCATGCTTGTGAACTCTTATGTCCATACCTACGACGCTAACCAGACTCCAACCTGATCCTCTTCCTTCGTGTTCTTGAATTTTCGTCAAAATCTCTTCAAAACAATCTTCTATTATTGAATCAATATCCGAATTAGCCATGATGGTTCGATTTTTTGTTATAAATCCTCTTGGTGACATTTCTTCTTCTACATTGATAAACATGGCGTCTAGGATCAAACCAAATTTAATAAAGTTTAATCGTTTTAGTTCTTCTTTTAAAATCTTGATCACAATTGGTTTAGCTTCAGCAACAAATTGTTCTAATTCCAGATTTTCGTTTTGAATTTTGTGATGCATCACCACTTTACCGGGTAATGCGTGAATACTTAAACTTGGTAGTGTATTAGATGGTCCTGCTGTTACTTCTTCTGTAGATATGTTTCTATTTTCTCTTACTGTAAAATTTTCATTTCTATTGTGATACAACTCCTTATGAATGTCTAACAATATTTCATCTTCATAAGTCTCTAAACATATCTCACAACGATGCATTTTAGCGATGTTTACCCTTTGAAATTTAACAGGTAAATGAAACGCGTCCTCTTCATACCGCCTTTTTATGCCATCTTACCCCCACCAATTTTAATCTTCTTCTTCTTCTTCGCTATCTGACGGGAATAATCGTCTTGCGCAGAAAACCAATCTTTGACGTATTGGTTCTACATCAGGATCGTGACTAGATGTTGGAGTTTCATGATGGACATCTTCAAATTCCAATGGTGGTGGGTATTCATTCTCTGTCAAGTCTATTTGCACATCTTCAGGCGCCTCACTTGTTAATTCTTCTTCCATACTGTCAACACTTTCCACTTCTGAGTTGTCGTCATCCGAATCTCCCATGCCGAGATCTTCTTGTTGAATTTTATATAATATTTCAAAAATAGGTTTCCTAGGATAGTCAGTGTTATCCACGGGAGCCATTCCGAATGAATAAAGGAGACTCTCTTGTGTAGCTACTTATATGACTATTTTAATAGGTCAAGGTCAACACCCCCTAAAGCGAGAATGGGGAATAGAGCACTAAGTGGCATGTTAGTCCATTACCACAAAGTGATCTATTCCCCACTCTCTAATGTGAGTCCAATTAGCAGCCAATTATTAAATGTCAATTTTTTTTATTGTTTTATTGTTTTTTTTTTAACCTCATCACTGTTTATATCAAGTCCCATTAATAACCAATTGTTTTTACTAACACATAAAATTTTAAATAATTTTGTAGCTTCTTCCACTTCTTCTTTATTGACTGTCTTTCATTACACAGTTCATAGGTTCTTCATCTTCTTGTAGTAGAATTCTTTTGCATTCATATTCCAACTGCTCTATTCTTTCATTCTTTATGGCCAACTCAACAAGTAGTTGATTGATGTAGTCGGCGGCCATATCGATAGTTCTAGTCCTTGATTCTCCCAATCGCACTCCTGGTATTAGCCTTTGCAGTTTGTAGTATTTTTGTCTTATTCTCGCCTCTCTTACCTGAGCTGACTCTTTAAAATGACTTTTCTGGACTTTCAAACGTTGTTCATCCTTTTTTGTTGTAGTAAGGTCCAAAACATTGTCTCCACTTGCCATGATTCTGATTCTACTGCGAGATGTGAGAAACAAGAATATTATGAGCGGAATGAGTACAACAACGCGTCGAACCTCATTTATCCACTTTCCCCCACCAAAACACTTTCCCCCTCCATGTTTTTATAGGTCAAGGTCAAATAAACTTAACGCGAGAACGGGGAATAGAGCACTAAGTGGCATGTTATTCCATTACCACAGAGTGATCTATTCCCCGCTCTCTATTCTACATCTAATTTTTTTGTATTTTTTCTGTTTTATTTTTTTTTAATTTTTTGTTACCCGTCATCTTTACACAGCAGGAGGTTCATACTTATAGGAGAGTCTTCATCAGGTTCATGAAATGCATTCCACGCACAAGTATCAGGAAGTTCATTAGGCTCGATCTTTAAAACAGGAATTTCACTAGGCGAATTCCATACACCAGAAGTTTTATTCGTCTTCAGTTTGTTTTCTAACACTTCAATTTTGTCCAACAGTTCCAAAATATATTTCTTTGCACCCATCAATGTTTGTATCCTGGTATTGTACACATTCAATGAAGGCACTATGAGTTGCAATTGATGGAACGCCATTCTTTCTTTCCTACACCGTTCCTTACCTAAAGCACTCAATTTTGGATGTGTTATTTGTTTTCCTTTACTTTTTAAAGGGGTTGAATTTTCCACTGGTTCACTCATTTTTCCCACAATGTTCTTCTTAAGAGTTTTAGCAAATAAATGAACCTCCTACTGTGTTTTAACCCTCTTTTATACACAATTCCCCCCACCATTTCAATTTTTCCCCCACCATATTGTTTAAACAAAAAAGCAAACTTCCAATTTTGCATTCACATTATTGTCTTTTAGAAATTTAATGAATTGCGAGCTGGATGTTGATATTTGACTGTTTGTTAAATAATCTTTTACCACTTGTTCATCTTTCCCTTCTAATATGTAGCAAAATACTTTCATCAAACTTCCATCATCTTCTTTCGATCTTATAAAGTTTGCAACAAATGTCCAATCTTCATCGACAATTTTAAAAGTTTTTATCTCCATGTGAAAAGACATCTTTACTCCAGTTATTCTGTGACAGTAATGAAATCAACCTTTACCAAGCAACATTTATAACCAATACCCCCACTACTCTTTCCCCCACTACTTTTCCCCCACTACTTTTCGTTAGACCTCCCCTCCATACCATTACTCTAGCATGTTCTACACCTAATAAATTTACATAAGACCTGTGCACAGATTGTGCATCTTTCCCGCATAGCTTCAAATCTTATTAGCGGTGCTTTAACACGATGGTCAACGTACCCTCCTTCAACTTCAAATTCGTCCCAATCATCTATAGCTGCTCGTGCACAATCTGGACAAAGCCGGGTCCCATCTGCAAATTTATAAGCAACAATAATGCCAAATCCATAATGTTCTCTTCGATACTCGTGTATTGCATTTCTAACCGTATTGGGAATAACACATTCTCCTGATCTTATTATGTGATTAAATAAGAAATCATCACAAATTATTTTTCTCAAACAAATAACGAAAAGACTATCCATCGTGTTGTAGATGAGAGTAACATTCGTACTAAACTGTTTTACTGCCTACCACCCGCTTAAATAACTTATCCCCACTACTATTTTATAGGTCAAGGCCAAGCAATATTAACGCGAGAACGGGGAATAGAGCACTAAGTGACATGTTATTCCATTGCCACAAAGTGATCTATTCCCCGCTCTCTATTCTACCTCTACTTTTTTTTACATTTTTAATTTTATTATTTTTTTTATCATTTTATGTTTTTAAACTTAAAATCCTAATATTTCATTTCCTTTTTCTTCACCTTCTTCAACCACACCTTCATTACTACACACATTTTTCAAACTTAACAGTTCTTTCTTCATTTTATTGTTTTCATTTTCCAATTGTTTAATTTTTGATTTTTTTTCTTCCAATAGTAGCTTTAAATGTTTTATGTAACTAGCGGCTACGTGGACAGTTTTCACTCGGTTTTCTCCAAGTCGCATTCCGGGAATTTGAAATTGAAGTCTGTAATATTCAATGTTGATATTAGCCTGGGTTTGTCTTGATTGTTCACTTCTTCTCCTTCTGGTCTCCTCTTCTGCATCAGAAATAAGCGTATGATACAAAATTGGACGTTGCATCGTAGTTGGCTGCTCTTGTAAAAATAAAACTAAATTCACTCCTACATCATATTTATCCCCTTTCCCCCACCACTTTACCGGTTGTCCCAAAAATGACGAATACATATTTCAACGGTCACGCTAGCACCATTTTTAACAAGATGGTTATAAAGAAAATAAGGATAGTCGCAAGATTTAAGATCTTCATTTGCCAACATGAAATCAAATGCTAATTTCCTTGAATATTCATTATGGAATTTTTCATGAACACTAATTAGAATTCCAGCCTTTTCAAACTTATAACCAATGTCTGGGATTTTCTTACAATCATCTATGTCCAGAATTGGAAAATAATATGTGAAGGAGTTCACCGGTGGTACCCACACTCTATCACACTCTTCACAAAACACTTTGTACATTCTCGCTCGCTCATCCATTTTCAAATGATTTTTACTCATGCCAGACTACCGTTTAAATAGCCTACTACCTCATCTTTCCCCCCACCATTTTTATTCCAAATTTGTTTCCTCATGTTGCGGAGTATCAATAACATGGGCAGCGGCATTCCAGAGTTGTGACTGCTGTTCTTCTTCACCTTCAGATTCTGTTAATTCTTCCGGTTGGTGCATAAAGGATACATTTGAATTTGAAGCGGGTCCAATATCATTGTTCATTTGTTCATTTAAATTTAAAAATTCTCCAACTATTTCTTCCAAAAACTGTCCAAACGTAATATTTACCTCTTGCTCTACTTCTTCATCTTCTGCCATCTCACGATCTATAACAATTTCAGTGATGTAAATAAAAGTGGTATCTCTCGGAGACATGGTTTAAAAAAAGAACATGTGGCTCCAGTAACAGTTACACGAAAAATGAACAGGATTGTGTGGAACCCTCGCTTATATAGGAGACTGGAAAGGGGGGGGGGGGTAAAGTCAATTATAAAAATTTGTAACTTGCCTTGCTCTAATTACTCTTCCGCAGACAGCTTGTATTGCATTGCAACCACTTCCACCTCTATCTTCATGCCTTCTACAAGATTACGTACGTGCAGCATCCATGATAACAGTATTTCTAAAACTTCAATCCTTACTCGACATGCACACAATACTTCATACGCATCACGACGGTACACAAACACACTAACCCCCATGCCCATATCCCTCATTATGTTTTGTTCAATTTTCAAAAATAACCTATACAATAGCGGCCAAACTTCTGTGTGCTCAGCAAAAAACGAATCCAGTCTCTTATACATGTTTAACGTATAGCAACAAGACAAATAATGAGCAAACACATGTGATAGCTGCTTTTATAACGTTCGCCAGTACAGTAAAAATTTGGGGGGGGGGATATGATTTTTTAGTGGGATGTTAAAAATTAGTAGTTTAAAACCAAAGCCGAAAAGTAATGATTAAACCCTATATTTTCTTCTAATTGCAAATACTCCACATATGCCTCCGCCCATAGCCATAACAGATCAATGTTACGCCAATATACACCAAAGGTGGGTCTATCATCAACTAAAATTGGAGATGCTATGTTCACTAATCTTCCGTTTTCTATCCATGTCATAGCTTCAATTACAAACCTTCCTATAATATCCATTGGAGAATTAATATCCAAAAATATTCTTGTAACAACATTTTCACTTAACAAGGGCACTTCAATTTCTTCATTGTTTTCTTCGTCGTTTTCTTCGTCCACCTCCAATACTTCTCTAATCTTTGTACATTTATTATAAAATATTGGAACATCTCGGGGAGACATGTTCGCTCTAACTATTATTAGCAAGGAATGGCTCCAACACAAACCGCCACACTCTTATATAGGCAAGTCAATGAAAAATCAGTGGGGGGGGGGGTTCCGGTTCCGGTCCGGAAGGGGGGGGCGTCAATGTCAAGGTCACATGAAAGTAGGTCACAGGACTTAGAGCGGCCAAAAAATAATGGGAGAGAAACGCAGCGCACTAATCACAGCGCTGGTTTCTCTCCCATTATTTTTTGCCAAAAAAAATTTTGAAAAAAGCTAATTTATTTTAAGATTTGCTACGACCCCACCGAGTCCAACCATCCTCACCTCTTATCAGATAGTCTCTCGCATCAAGTCTGTTGATCGCTTTCAGGTTTCTTAGAGGTACAGATAGCTGTATTACCCATTTATAGCCGTTACATGAAATTACAATTTTATTATGCTTATCTGTTTTGCTTACAAAGAAATACCTCAAACCTTTTGCCAGCCTATCCAATTTGGTGAGGGGGTAAGACTTGCTGGAGACCACAGTCGGTTGTGGCACAGAAAGATGTTTCACAACATGCAAACGGCAATACTGTTCGTTTAAAACACATTTCTTACCACAAACCGATCCTTTTTTAAGTCCCCTACAGAGCAATTCAGGACATTTACGGGGATTTTTAAATGCCCTGCGTCGCTCTTTCATTAATAATCGGAAGCGCTCTGAAGGAGCAATTTTGAAAAGTTTCTTTTTTCTTTTTAGAATAGGAATAGTAGGACTATTAGGATTGGGTTCAACGATAGGTGTTATTAGTGGTGGTAAGGATATGTAGCTGTGGATCGATTTCAGCAATGAAGGCGTGTCCGGACGAAGAGGCTCACCAGTTCTTGGGACATCCGTCACTTTCTTCTGCGGTGGTGGTGGTGGCATCACTGCAGATCCATCTTCTGACGGCTGCTCCGCATGGATTGGTGACGGAGGTGGCGAGAAGATGCTCCCAAGAACTGTCATCGCTTGCAGAAGAATGTTGGGCAAAGCAGGAGTTCTGGATGTGGAAGGTGGCGTGTCCATCCGCTCCAACATGTGCTCCGGCACATTCTTCAAACGGAGTCTCTTCGTCGGTGCAGTCGGTGCGAGAGGTGCTGATGTGGTAGTAGTGCTAGTAGTGTTGGAAGTAGTGCTGGTAGTACTCGACATGGCTCTGATGCGGCAGCGTTGGCGGCTGGAATCAGAATAAACAGACCCGTTAGAACGCCTCGCTTAAATAACCACACGCAACAAGTGAAAGTGACCTCGGGGGGGGGGGGTTCGGTTCCGGTCCGGAAGGGGGGGGGGGTTATGCATGAGTGAATCGAGGTCAAGGTCACCAAAAAATAATAATGATCCAAGGTGATGGAGGCGGCCAGGACCGTCTCCACCACCCTGTGTTCCTCAAACACTCCCAATCCCAACCCACAAAGTTACGTCTTGCGAGGGATCCCGATTTTTTTTGCCCGCACGCACTTTGGCGATCCAGTTTGGTGAGCTGTGATACGGGCGGCCAGTCTCGGGCCATTTGGCACTGGGCGTTGACCATGTGGTAGTTAGGGACACTGGAACAGCTAGTGCAAGACGCAACTCTAACCTCCCACCCTTAATCTAAACCCACCCAAACATATTTTTGCCTGACCAAAATTAAAAACAAAAATCAAAAACAATAAAAATATGCGCTACCTACGGCACAACGCGCATGTCCCACCCATATTTAATGAAGTTCAATGGAACTTCTTTAATTTACATTTACATTTTAATTTAATCTACCCATCCTAACAGCTAGCTGTGGAAATTATTAGTACACATATAAACACAGACATAGGCAGACACACAGGCACACACACAGACACACAGGCACACACACACACACACACACACTAAACCAATACTTAAAATTAAAAACACATTTCTTAAACATATATATATAATACCATAACACACCTTAATGCTAACATCGCAATGCGCAAGTTAAACCTTAAAACTAACACATCTTAAGACTAAAACCAAAAAACACTTTGCATAAACACACACACACACACACAAAATATTAAATAGTAATAGCCTAACAACAAGAGTAACTCAAATATATATCGGCCGCTTATACATTTGAGTTGCCCTCTGAGTTGGGTCGGACTGCCGCGTCCGGAGTTCCGAGCCCAACTGCGGCGGCAATAGTCGTCGGGGTGGTTCTCGGTTCGCAGAGTGGTGGGGGCAGCGGTAGGGGTTTAAGGGGGTATGGAACCTTCCAGCAACGTCAATGGAAAATTCCAAACGGATGTGCTTTGTTACATGTGGGTCGGGCAAAACGCAGGTGGAGCCTTGTATCTCTCAATTTGCATTAGATAACATCAAATTACATCCGCTGACAAGTAGGAGCCTTGTACCTCTCGATTTGCATTTGATAGCATCAAATTACATCCGCAGCTTTCCCCATCGCGTGACAGCATAATTATCGTCGATTGTTATCCACCCTCTTCCGACGCTTAATTATAGTTGCAACGGAAGTAAACCTCCGGTACACGCAACTTGTTTTTAACATACAATAGACTATTGTTTGCAAATGCACACATAATCCTTGGCCTGGTCGGTACTTCTTACACGCTACACCTAAGACGTTGTGACGTCAGAGGAGGGGGGGGGGGTTCCGGTTCCGGTCCGGAAGGGGGGGGGTCATGCATGAGTAACCATCCGCGTGCATATAAACGAAGGAAAGCTCGCGCGCCGCCTATATAGAGGGCTGGCACCCCAGCGGTAAACAACAAATCCGTGAGTTTATAGCACATAGTACTATAACATATGATTTATTTTTAACACTTAACATTTTAATTTTTTTACACTATTTCTTAACACTACAACAATCATTTTATAAATCACACTTTTATTTTCGCGTCTATTTTCCATTTTTGTTTTAACTAAATATGCTAATTAACATCGCGTGCAGGCAACTCACACTGATTAATTGCAGGTTCCATTCTTACACACCTGTTTCCTCCTTACTATGCAAATTACTCTCTTACTTTAGCGACACTTAAACTCTAACCGCTACTTCTCGGTCATATTAATATAGTTAGTGCTACACTACAGGATTTACCTGTGCAATGGTGCACGCGATGTTTCCTGCACATCTGCAGGTAATACACCTTACACCCGTCTACTATTATACTTATTGCTACATTACACGAGACATTTCTTGCACGCCTGCAGATAATACACTTGCTAACCGTCTACTGTTATAATTATTGCTACAGTACAAGAGACATTTCTTGCTCACCTGCAGGTTATACACTTTACAACCGGCTACTATTATAGTTATCACTACACCATAAGATTAAGCCGTACACATGGCTAATGCAATCCTACTTCATCGTGCACGGAGCATTTCTTGCACACCTGCACCTTATACACTTTACTACCGTCTAATATTACAATTATTGCTATGATACGGTAGTTACCTGTTCAATCACAGTTGCGGCCCCACTTGCTTATCCACAGGCCGATACTCGCAATCCTACAACTGAATAATTATTTAATTAACTTCCGCTATTACCGATACTTTTCTTAAACTATCCGTCTCTTCCTCCGACTCTTGTGACCGTAGCCGCGGCCGACTGACAAATAACCGAGCTCCCGCAAACCTCGCTCTTTTATGCGGTTTTCTCGGGGAGGGGGTTGGAGGGGGTTGGAGGGGCGTCGCACGTGACTCATCGATCGCATAAAAAGGGGGGTTGCCGCCGCGCGCGTGCCATTTCGGTGGCGGCATCGGTCGGGTGAGGTACAATCCGTAGGTCTCTGACGCTTTTATAACTAACGCTTGTTACTTTAAAATGTGTTTCCGCTTTATATGCTAATTAGTTTCTATATATTCAGACACAATCGCGGCCGCTGACCATTTGCCGGCTTACTCTCAAGCGGTTCACATGTAAAATCATGGCTTCCCACACTTTACAGCTGAAACTTTTGCGCACAAAACATATTTTACAACAGCATTCTACACCTGCAGTTTCAAAACCGCGTAGTACGGTGGCTAGACTTAAGAAACGGTTCAGGTTTCACCCTTTGTATTTTGCACCACCTCACCTTGGCAACACTTGTACTATTGATACTATTCTACAGACAGTCTTGACTGACATGCTGAAGTACCAACATTTCCCTCTTCTCACGCCTATTGACGGTCCCGTCCAGTTCTTCTTCTTCACCATCTTACCGGGTCTATATCATCGGACATCCTCCGACTCGTGTCTCATTGCTCTCTATCGCCTCGCACGGTAAACACCTAAGAGCTCTCATCTGTCTCTCTTGCAACCATGGACACACAACAGGGTTCACCGGTGCAGTCCCCTGAAGTGACTTCCACTACGGATACTACTGCTAACACTGCAGCAAGTCCCACAGACAATTCCTCCACGCCTACAACTAACACCTGCTCCCGCCCGGTACAGAGCGATGCGGTGACCACTACTGCCGCAAACGACGTGGAGGCTATTCTACGATCACTGATGGGGTTCGATTAAAATAAATAAACTAAAAAAAAAAACAACCCTCCCTCGGCCCGCCGCTCCCGCTCCGATCCGACCCGTCCCGAGTCCCCGCCCCGACTGAGCCCCTCGCGGCTCCGCTTTTTTAAAACTCCCTCCGGATGGCCTTGACCCACTTACAAAACACATCCATCACTGTCATCCACACCTGCCGGTTCGAACCGCTTGGCCTTGAACTGGGCCAGAACCGGCAAAACCCCACTACTTTCATACATATTATAATTTTATTGCTATAACAAATACTTTATTCAATACTTTCAAATTATTCAAATACTTTATTCAATGAATAAATCATCGATTATATGATTTATTCATTGAATTTATTCATTTAATTTATTCATTCAATCATTGTGCATATGATTTAGTTTGCGATAAAATATCGTTCATCGGCCTAGTAATATTGTTCTTGTCTTAGTTCTAAAACTGTGTTATAAATATCTTTCTTAAATATGCAATCCAAAGTTTGGTTTAATCTATACTTATTTAATACGCTAAGGGGTTTTTTGTCTTTAGAACTCCTCCTACAATTTTCAACCGATTTTCAAGTTTTTTGTGTTGTTGGATAGGGCTTGGTCTGTAGTTGTTTCCGCCAAAAATTTATGAGAATTGGACTAAAAATAAAGGCGCTATTCACCATTGAAATTTCAAAATTTCCCATTTAAATAACATTGGGACTGAGTAAAGCATTTGAAACATCTGTTAATAATCAGCTGTAAATATGTGTAGTTATTGGCGATTGATAATATTCACATTATTGCATTGGTCGGATGTCATTGATTTAGAGCTAAATTAACATTTGTACTGTATTTAAATAAATTGCTCGAGTTCGAGCAACACGTATACTAGTATTACTAGGTGTGTTAAATTTGCTCAGGTTCAAAATTACCTGCTATTTGCTAAATGAGTATCCTATTATACCTTGAAGTTTGTTACCTAAGTCTATCACGAAGGGATGATTGAATTCCAATCCAGACAAGCCCTGATGGAGATCCATTTCCAGTGAATTCCGGTGTGCGAGAATTGGGTTACTGTTCTTCAAAATAACACTTTCTGCTTTGTTACAAAATATTGCTACAAATAAATGCAATAGCAAAATCACACTATTAAAACGAGAGAACGTTTTTGTATGTTTTTGACCTAATTTAGATAAGTTTATGATTGATATATTTCACGTATTGGACCTAATGCTACTTATGTCCTTGATCAATATAGTAGGCTATTCTCGTTAGGGAGTAAAAAATACGCAAAGAAAATAAATTACTTTAACTGCAATATATCTTTTGATTTTGATTGTTGCCGTAATTGGCTTGTAATTGTTGGTAAAGCAACAAAATCAAATCAGTCAATTTTTTATAGGAGTCAGATTAATATATTTATTCCTAATTAATGAAATGTTTTATTAATATACAGTTTTTTATTAGCATTAGTAGTGTAAAAGTGGGGCTGCTGGCTCATGACGTCATCACGATGACGTCAGCAGTGATGACGTCATCAATGACGTCACGAATGACGTCACTAATGACGTCATATGACGTCACATGACGTCACACCTATGACGTCATGGTGACGTCATTACCGCTGACGTCATCATGATGACGTCACTGACGTTAATTAGGTCAAGGTCACGCAAGAATACAAAAAAAATTTTTTTTGCACTTTTGCGAATCCTCAAATTTTGCTGAGAAATTGAAATTTCTCGAGGAATCACAAAAGTGCAAAAAAATATTTTTTTTATTCCCTAGCGATCAGACTCTCGACCTAATATATCCGTCAGGGGTCATTGACCCGTCCCAGCAGCCCCACTTGAAAAAAAAATAAGTTTTATATTTCACTTACCCACCGAGAGACTGAGAGCCGAAGAATAATTTCTTCCAACACCCGACAGTGCGACAAACGACACGCGACCCGAACAGCACCGCGTCCGAAGACGTACTGACTTGGGCGCAGGCGGTTTCCCAGGTACCCGGCCCAGTGGTGGGGATAAGGAGGTGGTGGGGGTAAAGTGGTCAGAAGGAAGAAAAATTAAAATTTTTGCAACAACTCATCCGAGTCTGTCCTTTACCGTAACTCGGATTGGAAATATTTCCTGAGAAATATTTATTTTTTATTCTTTCTCAGGTGATCTTGGAACTTGGTCGGGAATTGGAGTCACCAACGTAACCTTACTGGCAAAAGTTAGCTCGTCTAAAAGTTTCTGAAACATTTTATCATCCATAGTGATATTTGTGTCCCTTGAGTAAAATTTTGGATTATTTTTGAAGCAACGTTTCATTTTTGTTAAAGTGGAAGTCTTGGACACCTTAACAGAATTATTTTGCTTGGCCAGCAAAAATTTTACTCTTAATAATTTTTCTCGCAAAGTTTCAGCCATAGATGTGTCTCACAGTAAGGTTTGGATAAAACTGAAACACTTAGTCAAGTGTTGGACCTTAGCTGGAAGTAGTGGGGGAACAGGGCTGTAGTGGGGGAATGAGTAGTGGAGGGGGTAATGCGGACTGTTGTTGTGAAGTGTAGAAACAGTTTGCCGGGAACTGTCCAAGGAGTAACACGTACTGTGCAGAAAAATTAACCGAGAGACTTGTGTAAAATTTAACTCCAAGAAATATTTAATGTAAGACTAAAAGAGGTAGAGTCAAATGAAAAATAATTCTGTAGGAGACGGGCATGGATCAGTTTTGTAGTAAAGTTCAAAATCCACTTGTGTGGAGTAAAATTAAATTGTGAGCGAAAAATATTTAGCCACACCTGCAAAATACAAGTGTAGGAAAATATTAGGAGACCTGTATAGGTAAATAAAAATTAATTTTGTATCAAACAGTCTTCCAGCATTTCAGTTTGTAAGTCTTAACAAGTAAGGACTAAAATATTAAATAAGGAGTGGAAAATAATGTGTTAAGTAAACGTAAGTGTAGCAGTGTAACAAAAATTAATTTTGTGCAAAACAGGCTAGGTTCTGTTTTGCTAAGTTTAATAAGAAGGAAAAATAAAAATTTACTCACAGAAAAGTCCCGCGGCGTTGAGGTGTGGAGTGTTTGTTGGCTTGCAATAAACTGACTTACCTTCTGTTGAGATACATTTGACCAGTTGGCCAAGAAACCAGTCTGTTATATAAGCATTATGTAACCGTCTCTGCCGGCTGTGCTGAATCCGGCAAGCTAAAATATTATTCTATAGTACACCTGACTTGGACTGAAAATATTCTAAGTCCCAAGACCCCTCCCCCCCCCCCGGCTCCAGACGAGAAGTGGAGCCCCCCCCCGGGGGAGGAGGAGGTGTCATAGCCCGAGGCGTTGCCATACCTTGAGGCGCTATTGGCACTTAACCGGTGACATGTGTTGTATAATGAGATCCGGTTAGTAATGTATTCAGGTGTGGCTCTTGGAGATTGTCCAATGCCGCAAACAAGTACGTGTCGAGGTCTGGCTGTTTACGTAACCAGGTCCGGTTCCCCCACTCCTGACCGGCTCAGCTTCGGTTCTCTGAGGCTTTGCTTCCTTGCAGTTGGTTTCAAACACTTCAGCTGAGTGGTTGAATCTCTGCCCTACAGGATTCGCAATGTAATGTTGGCGCCGCATTATATTGGGAATTCTCTTAGTCTAAGGCATGGCATGTGTAGTGTTAAGAAATATTTTATTTTGTGCTTGCTGCTTCTGCTAGGTCTTGGTGTTGGATTTATTTAGTCTAAGTCTTGTGTGTTGAAAAATATTTCTTTGTACTAATCTTCACAGGTTGTCCCCAAGTAGAAATTTTTCTAAATTCGCATCTTGGAGGTACTCCTCCGTAAATTGGCAGTTAAAGTGTTAGGTTTTTGAGACTTTACAGTCTCTGTAAAATAAAAATTTTTCGAGGTTCAGAACCTCAAGAATTATTTGTTACCAACAATAGCATGGCGCCTAACGAGCCCGGGGGTAGGCCCCTGGGGATCCACCCTTAGGCCTCTTTTGGTCAGGGGCGCTACTGGACCTCATCACTCTAGATGGGTGGTTGGCATCCTTTAGCACGAGGCGTCGGATCCTGACACTGACCGGTGTGCTAGGCAAAAGTCAGTACCTACGGGTTAAGACGGGATCCTCGGTCAGGGTTAGCATGGCCTCTTCCAAATTATTGTAGCATGTTTCCCTTAAGGAAACTCTAAATTAAATAAATATTTTTTTATTAAATCACCTCCCCCTAAATGTTGAGATCCCCCCGATGCCTTTGACCGCCGGCGGTCTTAGGCATCGGGGGGATTTCTTTTTTAATTCTTGAACGACCTTGACCCATATTCATGTGTGAATAAAATAAAATATTTTTGTTCCACATGTTATGTAGGTCAGTCATGACTTAGGCGGATTTTTGCCTGAGTTCTGGGACTGCTCAGGACTTAGAGCGAGATGCGGCTAAGTGTTGGCTGTCCAAACTGTGGTCCAACCAAATTTTATTTTATGTTCACACATGAGTAAGGGTAGCAGGTATCCAAGAGTTAAAGTCCTAAGGGTAGGTGACCCCCCCCCCCCCGGCGCCAGACGAGAAGTGAGCCCCCCCCCCTAAATTTTTTTTCGAAAAATATTTTGACCTTGACCAAAAGTTTTTTGCTCCGGACGAAAACAGCGCCCCCCCCCGAAATTTTTTTTCGAAAAATATTTTGACCTTGACCAAAAGTTTTTTGCTCCGGACGAAAACAGCGCC
This sequence comes from Neoaliturus tenellus, assembly GCA_030545055.2. Classification (NCBI taxonomy): domain Eukaryota; kingdom Metazoa; phylum Arthropoda; class Insecta; order Hemiptera; family Cicadellidae; genus Neoaliturus; species Neoaliturus tenellus. Next base: position 68,988,331 of record CM061533.1, on the reverse strand, counting down.
CCCCCCCCCTAAATTTTTTTTCGAAAAATATTTTGACCTTGACCAAAAGTTTTTTGCTCCGGACGAAAACAGCACCCCCCCCCCCGAAATTTTTTTGAAAAATATTTTGACCTTGACCAAAAGTTTTTTGCTCCGGACGAAAACAGCCCCCCCCCCCGAGGGGGAGGTGGAGGTGGAGGCCTCTGGTACTTTTCCATTGGCATGTCTGGCCATGTGTTTGCATAAGTAGATCCGGGTATTACGTAACAGACTTGTTTGTCCCCACCACATAGCGCGCTGGAATATTCCAATGGGTCGCGAGCTGTTTCATTCTGCTTACAGTATCGCTACGAGTAAGTTGAACATTTCCCCTGCTCCGCGCCATGCCTCGCTTCAAGAATTATCCGCCTACCACCACTGCCGTCTCGACCTCCGCTTCATTGCCAACCGCTTCGCCTGCTGTTTGTACCTCTGCCTCAATGTCTTCCGCTTCGCCTGATGTAACAACCTTCGCCTCGATGCCAAGCCTGTCACCACTGCCACCACCGACAACTTCTATCGACTCGGGGAAAAAAATTATTGTGGACATGAGACCTGGATCTACAATCACCGGAGACACTTTGGTGAAAACAATTTTGACCGCTGTGACTGCGCTGACGACTGCCACGATGACAACAGTGACAAACGTGTTGAGTGGAGTTAGACCGACCGTAATTTCTTTGGACTCCAGTTCAGAGGAAGAAATTTTTGTCAGTCCAAAGAAGCCGCCAAGACCTGCATCTCCCATTGAAGAAATCCTCTCATATTTTAAATCTTTCTTTGACCCAACCACTCTTGTCACTCCTGTCACTCCTGTTACTCCTGTCACAAGTCCAGCTAAACCCAAACAAAAATTTATTTCCCTTCCATCCACATCTAAAGACACTCCTGTAACAAGTCCAGCTAAACCCAAACAAAAAGTTATTTCCCTTCCATCCACATCTAAAGACCCTCAACCTGAACTGGAGCAACCAAAAATTAAAGTAAGTATTCCATTGAATAAAATCAAGCCGGGTTTGCGTAAAACAATAAAGTCTAAAAAGGCGGCGGCACCGAAACGCCAGTGTACATTTGTTTGGAAAACTTTAGCGAAATTTAACCAGAAATGTGCCAGGTGGGCTGTTAGCGGTGAAGATTTATGCCGCTATCATCTTCAACGCGACTCAGCTTCCACCCGGAACATAGTAAGGCCTTTTTCGCTAAACATTGCTCCTAAAACGCAAACAGAGATTCCTATGGTTCGTTATCGAAGGCTCTACCTTGGTGATAAATACTTTTTTCGAAAACACCTTAAAGTAAAGCCTCACATCTTTTTGATGAGGCACGAGGGCAAAAATGTTCATGTTAGAGTTGCTCCACATTTAGTAAAAGAAAAATTTATGACCATGAGAGGGTATTTGATACGAAAGTTGATCATGGGTCAAAAAAGGACTGTGTGGCGTTTGCAGGAGTAAATGTAAACTTTTGACTTGACAAAAGTTTTGTTTTCCAACATTCTTTTCCAAATTAAATTTTTCAAAATTATTTTTTTAAAATTTATTTCTTCACCCTCTTGAAATAAGGGAGGGGGGTATTATATAAATGAGCTATTAAAAAAGAAAAAAAAAAAAAAAAAAAAAAATAGTTCATTTATATAATATCTTAACCTGGGGATAATGTTTTTCTTTTTATAAAAAAAACATTATTCAGACACGTCCCAAACCAGTGTCCTGGATGGTGAAGAAAAGTTGTAACAAATTAATTTTATTAACCAAACAAATGTTTAGCAATGTGGTAAAGCAGTACATGATTATGTGACAACCGGTTCCCCCCACTAGTGAAAGGTCACGTGACAACCAGTTTCCCCCACTACTACTGAATCTCACTGAGTTCCCAGCGCTACTCACTTGGTTCATTCTGCTTTGTATTTTCATCCGAGCTACACATCATGAGTGAAAACACTGCAGAAGTCTCATTTGAAGCGCCCAGCAGAAAATTTCAGCCTGACCACGAGCGGGTGGTAAAAATTTTAGGAGCAAATCCATTTGTATATGCTCCAATGCTGGTTGACTACAAAAATTACTCTTCACCAGAACCTGGACCATCCAATGAAGGAGGAGGAAATATTTTAAGACATGCATTGATGGAGGGCACGGTGGAGAATAAAATAAAAAATAAGGAGTTGAAGCGGTTGGCGGACCATCAGCGCAATTACAAGGAGCGAGTGGCGATGCTCCGGTTAAAACTGGTGGTGCCAAAAGTTAAATTGCGCGCCAGTAAGCTGGACACTTTGATGGAGGCTGCGGATTATATTCAGCAGTTGGAGCGAAAAATTAAATATTTAGAAGCTCAACTGGAAAATAAGAATTCTGAACGACTTGTCATTGCAAGTCCAGAATTTGTAGACGATGGTGGGGAGCAAATTTTGGGAATGTAAAATTATTTTATTTTGTGCGACTTGGACTTGAACACGGACTAGCTGTTTGGTATGTGGAAAAAACAGAGCGGGGGATAGAGCACTCTGTGATACTGGAATAACATATCACTTAGTGCTTTATCCCCCGCTCACAGGGTAATTTTATTTGGCCTTGACCTACTTAAAAAAGAAGTGGTGGGGGTAAGTTTAACCAGGTGTAGGGTATTGAGGAGGTTGCTCAGTCTCAGTTCAGTGTAGCTAGGAGACGCACACCTTGAGATGGCTCCTTCCAGTCTTCTACAATTGTGTTTAATGAAAATTTCTGATGACACCGAACTGTTCAAGTATGTGGTGCATCAGTCTGGTGCACCACCAAAAATTAAAATTTTAGTGAAGGAGTTTGACTTTGAAAGAAATGGCTACACAAATTATTTTGCTTATGTCTTCAGAAATGAAAATCTTAAATTTTGTAAGGACTGTGGTTTTGCTGCTTGTGAGGACATGACAGAATTTATAGAAAGAGGTGGCTACATGATGATGACTGGAATTTCTAACATAAAAAGAGATGAAATACCGCAAGAAAGGTGTGATATTTGTGCGGCTTATTTACACGATTGGCATACATACAGCAGAAACCAGGTGGAGCCTAAGAGAAGCTTATTATTTCGTTGGCCAGGGGCAGTACCTAGGTTTTAGTTTAAAAAATAAAATTTTACTTATGATGTTGAATGTATGGTCTTGAAAAGTGGTGGGGGTAAAGTGATATAGGTGGTGGACATCAGCTGAGGAACATCATTCTTGCTAAATCCAAGGAAGAAGCATTATGGTAAGTCACTGTGTAGAGTTTGTGCTTTTGGAGGAGGACTTGGTAGAGATTGTGGAGCTAATAGAAGACACAACAAGGAAAGGGACTATTGAAAATGTGAGATGCGAGCCTCAGGATGAGAGATCGCAAAAAATTGTCGAAGCCTTTCTGTCTACCATGTTGAGTGATAAAACAACAAATTTTGAGTTTGTGAAATATTTATTTGACAATCGGGTGAATGCCAAAATGGCTATATTTTTCAAAAAATAATTTTAATTTCAGAATGACTTGGACATGGTTTGTGAGTTTTAGTTTACGGACAAATGGTGGTGGGGGTAAATAATTTACATATCTATATAAAACTCTAGTTTGTTTGCAAAGGTGAAACATTCCACTAAGATGCCTCCACTGGACAACACTAATGTGCCTCGCAGACAAATTTTCGAAATTTTACAAGACATACCAATTGAAATAACAAATGGGGAAGAGGAAGAAGAAAATGTGACAGAAGATGAAAGTGCAATGGAAGAATTGGATGAAGAAGAAAATAATTTAACAGATATTGACTTACACGCTTATGAAACATTGGACTCGTCATCAGAAGAAGAAGAAGAAATGGAAGATCAGAACACCCCTAAAGTTGGAGCTATATTGGATAGAATGTCGTTGTGTAAAAGACTTGTATTTTGTAGTAGAAGATTATTTTTGGAGAGTAGTGATGACGAGGATAGCAGTGATGAAGTTTCACCTTTGTAAATAACTTTTTGTAAATAAATTTTTGTTTTGCATTTTACAAAAATCCAAAAAAAATATAAAACTGTAAAAAAGAAGAAAAAAGAATATGAGCGGGGGATAGAGCAGCAGATGCTCTATCCTCCGCTCAAAATAATAATTTCCGATGGCCTTGACCCACTTTTGAGAATTGATTGTGGTGGGGGAGAGCATTAGTGGTGGGGGAAACGTCATATATACGGGTAGTCAAGCCTCAGTCTCATTTGGTAAGAAAGAGGGAACGCTGGATCGGAGGTGATGGTAAGATTGACTCAATAGCAAATACTTTAACACTGCAATATGTTAACAGGTTGTCAATGGTTAGGAAATATTTTTATTTTTATACTCGCTAGTTTGTTTAAGCTTAAAATTTTAAATATATTTTGTTTTGGTCAAATGCTTTTGCCAGACTTCCTACACGCTAAGACTCATATAAAGTACAGGATTAAGCTGATCTCTCGGGGAAATACTATGTAGCCACCTCACACTGGTTATCGGAGTCGCATAGTATTGGTGATTTATACAACATAAAATATTTTCAATATGTTATATATCACCAATTCTTATTCGAGTCAGATAACCAATGTTAGGTAGCACATCAGTATTTCCCCGCGAGATCAGTCTTAATTCTGTACATTTTTTGAGTTTTGGCGTGTGGTAAGTGTGCCAAAAGCATTTGCTCAAACAAATATATTTAAAAGTTTTAATTTTGAACAAGTTGGGCAGTAAATAATAAAAATATTTAACTTTTGAACCAGTTGACATATTATTGAAAGTATTTGTTAGAAAGTCAATCTTACTACCATCTCTTATCCGGTGTTCCCTCTTTTTTACCAGATTTAAGGTGGCCTTGACCTATATATTTGTCCTAAATAGCAAATTTTAAATAAATATAATACATTTTGTTCTGCGCATGTGCAGATTTGTTCTGCGCATGCGCAGAACGGGTCTTTCCCAAAGATCACCCCCCACCACCCGCTATAAAAGGAGGTCGGCCAAGAGCGTCTCTCATTCTTTGGTGAACTTTTGTAGAGGTAACATCTAAAGACGCTAGTGGTAAAAAGTGTTAAAATGCTTCTTTGCCATATTTGTGGGGAATTTTTCCCAGATGAAGACATTTTAGCTATACATCAAGAATTACATATGGAAGACCCGGCGAGTGAAACGGCTAACGAAATGGACATGGACTGGATTGATGACATTTTGGCTGAATTTAACCGCAACCTGGACAATTGGCAAAGTGAACTTCAACAGATTCAACGCAGAAGACCCAGTGTTATCCAATATGGAGGTGCTGGACCGTCAGGACTTAGAAGAGGAACTGTTGCGGAACCAGAAGAAGAAGAAACGGACACTGATACAGATTTAGACACGGACATGGATTTGGATATAGAAACAGAACAAGGAGGAACCAGACACTTATGCACAACTGCTTTTCCCGGATGTACGGTAATACATAACAAAATAAATAATGTGCAACTAGATTTAGAAAATTTTGTAACCGAGGCAAAATCATTGATTAGTGAAACTTTAACTGAAGAATTGGCAAGATTAAATTTTATTAAATTTGGTTTAGTGTTGGACGCAAAATTTAGTAAATCTGATGGTGAAACCACACTTCGAGGTTTCATAACAAAAAATCGTACTTTGATGTTTGCCTCGGATGTAAATAAAATTGTAGACGAATGTATTGAAGAATTGTTGACAAAAATGCAGGAGCATGAAGGGAGAGGGTCAGGTTGGATGTTTACATCCGTAGAGGGTTTAGATTTAAGAGTGCATAAGCACGGATTTGGTATGAGAGGAAGCAGCTACGTCCCTCTACCAAAAGCCATTGAGAAAACTAAAGCATGTATAAATGTACAGAATGAAGATAATGATTGTTTTAAGTATGCTATGTTGTGTAAATATATTTTGCCTACACAGAATCCTTGGAGAGTAAGTGGACATTATGTAAATGTAAATAATAGGTATAATTTTGTAGGACTATCTTACCCTGTAAAAATTTCAGATATTTCTAAGTTTGAGAAACACAATCCTGGTGTTAGTGTAAATATTTTTGGTTTGGATGATGCAAATAATGTGTACCCCTTAAGGGTGACTAAAACGGAACTTAGGAACCATACTGATTTGTTATTAATAACAAAAGGTGAAATTTCACACTATGTGTACATAAAAGATTTTGAAGCTTTAGTAGGTAAACAGTTATCCAAGAGGAAATGTAAAAAAACAATTTGTAAAAGGTGCTTTTGCTTTGTAAATAAGGAGTTAAGAAGAGGAGGTGCTCAGTGGCTACAAGAACACCAAAGACTCTGTAATGAAAATTTTGAATGCAAAATTAGTTTGCCTGCACCTACTCGCTCTATTGTAAAATTTGAAAAGATTAGCCATCAATATAGGGTACCATTTGTAATTTATGCAGACTTTGAGTCTACACTGGTACCCCAAGAACATCCAGAAGGGGAAATTACCAGTAGGACGAAATACCAGCTGCATAAACCTAACAGTTTTTGTTTGCTTGTTAAATCCACACTGTCAGAAGAACATTTGAAAAATTTTGGTTTAAGTTCAACACCAATTTTGTACAGAGGTGAGGATACTGCTAAACATTTTGTAGATAACTTGTATTATATAGCTGATAAGGTTGAAGAAGTGTACAGTAATATTGTCCCTATGATTCCTCTAGATGAAGAGGAGGAAATTCAATATATCAATGCCACTAATTGTTACTTGTGTAAAAAAGAATTTACTGTTGAGAACCATAAAGTTCATGACCATGATCATCTTACTGGTTATTACAGAGGGGCTGCTTGCAATTCATGTAATATTAATTATAAACTTCCGAAATTCATTCCAGTTGTTTTGCATAACCTTAGTGGTTATGATTCACATTTTATTATTCCGGAATTGGGCAGGGATGATGGGAAAATTGATGTATTGGCCAACACTTTAGAGAATTATATTAGTTTTTCCAAGACTGTTGGCAAAATTAAGCTTCGATTCGTGGACTCTTATAGATTTATGCAATCCAGCCTTAGCAAACTAACAGCTAATTTAAGAAGACAAGACTTGAAGGAAACAAGAAAAATTGTGCCAGAAGATAAAATGGACTTGGTGCTAAGAAAAGGTATGTTTCCATATGATTACATTACTGGACTAGAAAAATTTGATGAAACATGTTTGCCACCAATCGAAGCTTTTAAAAGTAAATTAACTGAAACCGAAATTTCAATCGAAGATTATAATCATGCTCAGAAAGTCTGGAATGAATTAGGAATGAATACCTTGGGTGATTATTCTGACTTTTATGTAAAACTAGATGTAACATTATTGTGTGACATAATGGAACAATTTAGGAACACCTGTTTCACTGCTTACGGACTGGACCCCCTTCATTCGTTTACATCTCCCGGCTTAGCATGGCAGGCCATGCTAAAATCCACCGAGTGCAAGTTGGAGCTGTTAACCGACATTGATATGGTTTTAATGATAGAATCAGGTGTTCGAGGCGGATTAACCCAAGCTGTAACTCGACATGTGAAAGCTAATAATAAATTTCTACCAAATTATGATGAAACTAAAGATTCGATTTTTCTTGGCTATTTTGATGCGAATAATTTGTACGGTTGGGCGATGTCCAAACCCCTTCCGTATGGCGACTTTCAATGGGTAGACCCTGATTCAATTGGAAATATTATGGATATTCCCAAAGAAGGTGACACCGGCTACATCTTAGACTGCGACTTTGAGTATCCAGTACACCTACACGATCATCATTACGACTTGCCACTGTTGGCTAAAACTGAAGTATCACCGACGGGAAAATGGTCCAAATTAATGATGACATTAAACAACAAAAACCGTTATGTCGCGCACTATTGGGTTGTACAACAAGCGTTGGAATTAGGATTGATTATTACCAAAATTCATAGAGTTTTAAAATTTTTACAATCTTGTTATTTAAAACCATACATTGATTCAAACACTGCAAGGAGAGCAGCAGCAACATCAGCTTTTGAAAAAGATTTTTACAAGCTCATGAACAATGCAATATTTGGAAAAACTTTAGAAAACAAAAGGAAACACAAAATTGTAAAATTAGTAACAAACCCCAGACAGATGCAGAAACTTGTACAGAAACCGAATTTTGGAACAAGTATGATAATTAATGAAAACTTGGTAGCAGTCAGCATGAAGAAAACCAAGATAGTAATGGATCGACCGTTGTACATAGGAATGTCTATATTGGATATAAGTAAAACGCACATGTATGACTTTCATTACAACAAAATGGTTCAACATTATGGAAGAGAAAATATTGGAGTAGCCTACATGGACACGGACGCACTAATTTATTGGATTAAGACACAAGACATGTATGAAGATCTTCGGACGTTCATACACAAAAATGATTTTGATTTTTCCGACTACCCAAGAAATCACCCGAACTTTAATGAAAATAATAAGAAAGTTTTAGGCAAATTCAAAGATGAATGCAACGGAGCAAGCATGGAAGAAATTGTTGCTCTAATGTCAAAATTATATTCTTTTAAAGTATATAAAGAACAAGAAGAAACATCAACCACTAAGAAAGCAAAAGGTGTAAAGACAGGTTATTTGAAGAAAAATATAGACTTTGAGCACTACAAAAACTGTCTATTTAACAACACCACCTTGACTGCTAAATTCAACACCATAAGGAGTGAAAAACACAAACTTTACAGTGTTACAGAAGTGAAAAAAGCACTATCGGCAAATGATGACAAAAGACACATTATGGATGACAAAATCAACACTCTTCCTTTTGGCCACTACTCTCTCAACCCTATCAACAACTAACCTATTCTTCGTCCTTCTTCGTCCTTCTTCGACCTAAATTCCTTTTCCTTCCGTAAAAAAATGGGGAACACGGCAAGTCCAACGCCGTGTTCCCCATTTTTTTACATCAATTTGAATGACCTTGACCCAGTTAAATATGGATATAATGTAATAAAAAATTTATTTTTACTTCATCCATGAACGAGGAAGGATAAAATTATGGATTTCAAACAAAAAATTGTTCATGAACTTCATAAACCGGCTAGGAGAAAATTTCCCCGAAGAAATACTGTTATAAAAGGAATGAATGATCTATATCAAGCTGATTTAATCGAAATGATTCCTTATAGTAAACAAAATAAAGGATTTAAATATATATTGACTATTATCAATTGTTTTACAAAAATGGCAGATGCTTTACCGCTAAAAGATAAAACCGGCAAGAGTGTAACAAAAGCCATGGAAACTGCGATACTGAGAGATAAAAATACCATAAAACACTTACAAACCGATGATGGTAAAGAATATTTCAATAAAGAATTTTCAAATTTAATGAAAAAACACAATATAAACCATTATTCGACTAACTCAGAGGTAAAAGCATCAATCATTGAAAGATTCAATAGAACTTTAAAAGGTGCGATGTACAAGATGTTTTCAAACAGGGGATCGCACGTATGGATTGATATGTTACCAAAACTAATAAACGATTACAATAACAAGTTTCATAGAACTATTGGTATGAAACCAAGCCAGGTGACTAGTAAAAATGAAAAACTTGTATTAAAACGTATAAAAATGAATACTAAACCAAAAGTTGAAAAACTAAAGCCTAAAACGTTTAACGTTGGTGATAAAGTGCGAATAAGCAAATACAAAGGTGTATTCAGTAAAAGATATCTGCCAAATTGGACAAATGAGGTCTTTACCGTATTTAAGGTGCAACCTACAGTGCCAGAAACTTACATTTTAAAAGATAATAAAGGACAATTGCTCGAAGGAGGGTTTTATGGACATGAAATGTTAAAATCCACAGTAGGTGATGTGTATCTCGTTGAAAAGGTGTTGCAACGGAAAAAAGATAAAGTAAAAGTGCGATGGTTAGGATTTAATAAGAGTGAAGATTCTTGGATACCTAAAAAGGATCTCATATAATGATGGAGCATCATTTTAGGTTGAACCTTTACAAAGGATGGAGATAATACCGCAAAAGGATAGTTTTCCTATTAATAATATTGATGAACTCACGGTGGACAATTCAGAATTAAACAGTGGCAAACATGGTGTTTTGTTACCAAACACGGTGCGTTGTCTTGTAACCGGTCCATCCAATTGTGGTAAAACAAATGTGGTATTCAATTTGATTACAAACCCAAAAGGATTGCGTTTCAATAACTTGTATGTCTTTTCTAAATCATTACAACAACCCAAATACCAATTATTAGAAAAAATATTTAATAATGTTCCAGAAGTGAAATATTACAAGTTTGATGCAAGTGAAAGTGTAATGCAACCGCATGAAGCTAAACCATTTTCAGTTTTTATATTTGATGATGTATCCTGTGAAAACCAAAACACTATCAGGAGCTATTTCGCTATGGGGCGACATAACAATATAGATAGCATTTACATAGGCCAGACTTATAGTAAAATACCAAAACAATTGATAAGAGACAACGCAAATGTGTTAATTGTATTCAAACAGGATGAAACCAACTTAAAACACATATATTACGATCATGTCAATGCGGATATGGCATATGAACGGTTTAAAGACATATGTGGTAAGGCTTGGGCTGAAAATTATGGATTTTTGACTATTATGAAGGAACAACCACTAAATAACGGCCGATACAGGATAGGTTTTGATAAATTTATATTAATTCACTAACCACTATATCATACAATCATTCTTGTACAGCACGTCTTGCTACAAACATGGTTAACCAAGAAAAGTTAGTAAAGGAAATTAAATCACTAAGTGATTCTATTCGGGCTAAAAACAGAGCGTTAAAATTAGGTATCAGCGAAAGGGAGAAATTTCTCGAATCTACTTTTAAACCTATTACTGAACCTTTGAAACAATTGAACAAAAAATTGACTAAACCTTCTTTTCAAGGTGATATTATTGCGCCGATAACAGAATATGAAAGGGAAAATGTAATATCAGAAGAAATTAGCGATGAGGACCCGGAAGCCTCCATATTTAGTGATACAACGGCAGAAAGAGAAGATGTATATGCTGGTAGTGAAGAAGAAGTGGTATCTATAGCCAGTGAAGAAGAAAAAACAGAAGGAGAACCATCAAACATAAGCTTATTGGGTGAAAATATTCATACGAAAGGACCTTTAGGAAGAAAATACTTGTTAAAACTGTTAATTGGAACTGATTCTACTAAAAAATACCACAGTTATGGAGCAAGAATGTCCAAAGAAGGTATAATGATTGGTAATAGCAAATTAGATGTCGATGAATATGATAATATTCGCGTAGGTGATCAAATATATAAGGGAACAAGGGGACTATTTGAATTATTATTTCAAAATAAACCTTTAAAAGCATTGGTAAAAAATGATGATTTGGAAGTGTATAGCAAAATTTTGGAACAAACTAATGCATATAGAAGAAATTATTTACCTGAAGCACCCATATATAGAAATAGATCTGTAAAATATAAAGATTTTGTTTCCAAATTAATACCAATTATAAGAAGAAAACCTGTAAAAAGAAGATTAGTAGCATCCACTTTAGATTTAAGTTCCTCAGAACCGAGAAAAAGAAGCAAATCAGTCACCGGAAAAGGGTTGATGAAGAAACTATACAATACAAATGTAATTTATTACAATAATATCAATAAATTGGTGGATAGAATGAAACTAATACATGAAGCCAAAGAAGCGGGTCATACTGGATTGGAAAACGAATGGGTGGCTTTAGTGGATGAACTTAGAAACCGCGGGGTAATCTCATAAAAATGCGTTACCCCCTAAAATGCTATTCAGTTGCACCATGAGTGTCGACAAGTTCGGACGGTATTCCTCGGATGGATTATATTACGCGAATAACTTAAAAAGAGGTGCTGGTTTACCACAAACACCTGAAGGAGATTATGATATTAGTAATAAAAGGTTAAAAAACATAAAAGATCCCACGGATGAAAACGATGCAGTAAATTTAAAAATAGTAAAGGAAAAGATATCACCAACATTAAGACTACAAAATAACACATATGATGCAGAAAATCATAGAATTATCAACGTTGGTAAACCAAATCAAAACGGTGATGCAATAAACAAAGGTTATTTGTTATCTGAATTAAAAAATACGTTAAAATTCAATGGAAAAACGTATAGTGCTAACAATAAACGTATATCCAACATAGATGATCCTAAAGATGAAAAAGACAGCGTGAATAGACGCTATTTACATTCTTTAATACCTGAAAAGACAAAAGATGGATTTTCTTTTTATAAATTTGTTATTAACGATATAGGTTATCCAAAAACTGAAAACGATGCTGTAAATCTAAAATAATTAAAGATCATTGTATCACACGTGATGTAGGGGTTATAGATTGTTTTGGTAATTGTTTAGCAAATGTAAAAGATGGTTCGGCTCCATCGGATGGTGCAACAATAGGTCAAATGAAAGAGACTTTAAAGCAAGAAACATCTGGATTTGTAAAACAAGACCAAGTGGTATCACGGTGGGGGGATTTGTTTGTACAAGGAAATGAAAAGTTTACATTACTTGAAGAAAAGAATTTACTTATTGATGGACATGTACCAAAGTATAATGTTTGGGATGGTAAAGGAAAACAATTAATAAATATAGCTCCCGCGTCATTGCCTGGTAATGTTGTTACTTTTGAACAGATAATACAATTAGAGCCAGGTGGACATAGATGGTGGAATTGTGATAACAAACGATTAACATATGTTGCAGACCCTGATTATGTAGATAACGCTGTAAATGTTAACTTCCTTGTTAAAGTGATAGGTAATATATTATTTGATATGCATAATTATATTGCAGCCGGACAATATAAACCTGTTGATGAAAAACAGAGAAATACATGGATAAAACAAGAAATTCTTTATAAATATTTTTTTAATAAAACAACACAAATATTAGGATCCACACTTTGGGGTCCTTTTACTATTTAATTGATCAAAATCATAAATAACTTCATTTATGTTCAACTCGTCGTAGAGGTAACACATAAGCTGTGCATTTCAATTATAAAAGACAATCATGACATTTCAGTACATCAGTCCATATCGAGACACTGTAAGGAAAGGAGGTGGGATCACGTCCACAGCGGTTTCTCTATTAAGTAAAGCTTTAAATCGAATTCCAGTAGGATCTGTCGTAAATAGAGCAATAGACGCTTTACCATACGAATTTCACATACCGGGAGGTTATCAGTATTGCGGACCAGGAACTAAATTGAAAAAACGACTGGAAAGAGGCGATCCAGGCATAAATAAGTTAGATCAGGCTTGTAAAGAACACGATATAGCATATTCCACATTTAGCGATACAAAAAATAGATCAATAGCTGATAAAAAGCTCGCGGATATAGCTTGGCAACGAGTAAAGTCTAGTGACGCTAGTATTGCAGAAAAAGCAGCAGCTTTAGCGGTAACAGCAGGTATGAAGGCTAAAACAGCGGTAGGAGGTGGAAAAAGGAGGCGAAGAGTGAAAAGGAGATCGGCAAAGACAAAACATGGAGGGAATATTAGAAGAAAACGATGTTCCACCAGAAAGGGTAGCAAAAAACCAACAGTATGGTCAATGGTAAAAAACGGGGCAGGTCTATACCTAAGACCGTATCGTGCATATTAAATAAAAGAAATCAATTAGTAATACCACATAAAGCGTTAACAAATATTGAATTATTTAAATACATTTCATGTTTAAAAATACCTTTTTTTCGTGGTGTCTTTATGAAAGATGAATTACCAGTTAAAATGTGGAAAAACGAAACCGGCATTGTAAATTTAGACAATTCAGAAGGTCCTGGCACTCATTGGGTTTGTTATAAGAAATTAGGTGATTAATATTTATTACTTTGATAGTTTTGGCAATTTACCACCACCTAAAGAACTCGAGCATTACTTTAAATCTGCTAAAAACATATATTACAACTATAAAAGAGAACAACCTGATAACACTTTAATATGCGGCCATTTATGTTTGGAATTCCTAGCTAAAAGTATCAGTCACAATTGAGATGTCTTCCTATACGGTATCATTAACAGGAAAATCGTCCACTTTGCGAAGTATCCTTTTTCCAGCGTTACGCTTGCAAGAAGGAAGATTTTGGGAAGCGGCACTGTTGGATTTTACAACTTACAACTCTATTCCCAATGTTACGGAAGATAAAAATAACTTATTGCATTACTATAAAGGAAAAGATGCCAGTGGGAAGTTTACAGACTTAGAAGTTTGCAGTTTACCCACAGGTTCTTATGAAATTGATCATATTAATGGATTTTTGCAAAATAAAATGGGAAAAGACAATATAACATTAAAAGGTAATAACAATACGATGAAAGCTGAAATTAACTCCAATATTATATAGATTTTACTCAGGAACACTCAATCGGTGAATTGTTAGGATTTCCCAAAGATGGGCCAATTTTAGAACCAAATCAAACACATTCCGGTAAACAAACTGTAACAATATTAAAGTCAATAGTATAGATATAACTTGTAACATTATACAGGGAGCTTACAGAGATGGAGCAAATACCCATATAATACATACTTTTTACCCGAGTGTACCTCCAGGATTTAAAATTGTTGAAAAGCCACAAAACCTAGTATATCTGCCGTTGAACACCACTTTCATTTCAGACATCGTGTTGAACGTATTGGATCAAGACGGTAACTTGATAGATTTCCGAGAAGAGCCAATTACAGTTAGATTACATTTAAAATCGACACTTTAATACAAAAATCATGGGTTTATCATTTAAAAGTGGACAACCTACGGGAAACCGTATTAGTAGCTCTTCAGCTGTGGAGGAGTTAACACGCGAGAACATTCGTTTCTTAGAAAAGATTGGTTTAAAATTAACCGATTATGGATATACTGGATATAGCGCAGGGTCCGACATTCGACGAAACCCTATGGGAAAAAGAATATCACACCCACAACCCTTACACTTCATCAAAATTGAACAATAACGACGAAATTCGTATTCCTATACAACATCAGGACATTTACACACTACCATGTGAAAGTTACTTGTATATCGAAGGAAAAGTTACTAAAAAGGATGGTTCTACTACTGGTACAACAGTTCCATTTATAAATAATCCTATGGCTTTCCTGTTTGATGAAATTAGATATGAAATATCAGGTGTAACAGTTGATTCCACTAAAAAAGTAGGTATTGCAACAACTTTAAAAAGGGATAACATCTATATCACCTAATGAAACCAATTTACTTCAACCTGCCGGATGGGTTTTACCTGAACATGACACAATCACTCCGAATACAAAGGGATATTTTGATTTTCATATTCCATTACGTTTGTTGCTTGGATTTGCTGAAGATTATAGAAAAATAATATTAAATGTTAAACAAGAATTAGTTTTGTTGAGATCTTCTAACGATAAAGACATTATTAAAGCTCCAGACGGTACAACAGAT
Source organism: Neoaliturus tenellus (assembly GCA_030545055.2). Lineage (NCBI taxonomy): Eukaryota > Metazoa > Arthropoda > Insecta > Hemiptera > Cicadellidae > Neoaliturus > Neoaliturus tenellus. Next base: position 68,972,858 of record CM061533.1, on the reverse strand, counting down.
GCAACTTTAGAATGGAAATTAACATTAGACAAAATTGTATGGAGAGTTCCACATGTTAAAATTAGCTGACGAGCATAGAATGCTACTATTAAGGAAATTAAAGGCTGATCGTGATATTGTAATTCCTTTTAGAAGTTGGGAATTCCATGAACATCCCAGTTTACCTGCTACGGATCGACACACTTGGACTGTTAAAACATCTAATTACGTAGAACGAGCCAGGTATATTATATTTGGTTTTACTAACAGGTAGGAGAGACAGTATCACAAAACATGCAGGCAAATTTGATCATTGCAACTTAAAAAATATTAAAGTTTATTTGAATTCACAGTTTTTCCCCTACGACAATTTAAATGTGTCATTCGCTAATAAAAAGTACAGTATATTATACGATATGTATGCGAGATTCCAAAATTCATATTACGGTAAAACAAATACACCTTTATTATCACCAGAAGAATACTTAGATGGTTACACAATAGTTGTAATTGATTGTTCTAAACAAAATGAATCAGTAAAATCATCAAGTGTTGACATAAAGATAGAAATGGAATTCAACGAGCCTATACCTGCAAATACAACTGCATATTGTTTAATTTTACATGATAAAATTGTCACTTACACACCTTTGACTGGAATTGTTAAAAATGTTTATAAAAAATCGTTTTTGTAAAATTTCAATCACGGGCGCGATTATAAAAGGGGAGCGCGCAGGTCGCTCCTGATCAGTTTGTTGCCTGACATCGTATGGGTAGCATCATCTTCAATATGGCTTCGACTAGTGGTACAACAGAATGCGATATAGAAAAAGAAATTTCAGAATTTTTGGACATGAATGAACAGCAACACGGCGCAGATCAAGAAGAAGAAAAAGGTAAAAAGAAGAAATATTTGTCCAAGAGGAAGAGAAATGTGGAAGAAAATATTTCACCAAATATTTTGATGGAGGTATTTTTACGAATTTTTTATCCAATCTCTTCAAGTTTGGATAAAAGTGTTTTAATTGGAGTTATGAATAATCAACCGACTATTCACCTACAGTAATTTTAACCCACGGAACAAAAATGATTTTGTTTACAGCCAACGCTTGGGAATCTTTTATGAAACACCTCCATTGTTGGAATGTTATTTTAATAGCAACATGTTTGGCAGGAAAACAAAAGTAGGACTATTGGATTCAGACTTGGAAATTGATATTATTAAACACCGAGGTGAACATCAAATGAGATTCAGAGATACAACCAAACATGACATAAAAATTCAACTGAACAGAGAAGAATTTTTCATTTTAACATGTGCAACTGAACCAATAACAAGATATTTAAGACAGCTAGTATTCTCCAGTTCAATTATTAAAGATTATTTATCAGACACTTTGGACAAACAACCGGATGCACCAATTTTGTATGGACCTGTGGACACTTCAATATTCAACAGAATTCCTCATGAAGTTCAAATGTGGAGACAATTGGAACAATATGTGCAAGAAAAAAATAATTTTGTGAAATCTGATGAAGAAACACATTTCAGTGATGAAAAGGATCAAAGTGATGAGAATGACTACAACAAAAATGACCAGATGGAAAGTTAAGTAAAATTTTTAATTTTTTCACAACACTTTACACTTGAATTGGCAAATTTTTAATAAAAAATTCAAAATTTTGTGGGTGTAGGCCTACCGGGGATGGTGCCCACGTTAAATATACACCAACGCGCCTTCAACTGTACGGCCTGGCATAAATGAATGCCTACCGTGGTGTGGAAAACAGTTGACCTTCTGACACCGTGATGGATAGACGGGTGACCTTTCAAATGGACATGGAAGAAGAAATCAAGTCCAAGCCGGGTATTATTGAATTTCAAGCTTTTCGTGGTAACGATGATCGGTTTATAATTAAAGAACTCGTATTTTACGATTTAGATAAAAATATTCCTTACACATTTTTATTTAAACCACCATGCTCTTTTTCTTCACTAACCACCAAAGCCGCAACAACAAACCGATGGACTTGGAAATATTTTCATCACATCGATTGGTATGACGGTTTTACCAGTTATTCAGACTTGTATCATATTATGCATCAATTTTCAAACAGATTTACTAATATTTACACAAAAGGACTTGAAAAGAAAAGATGGATAGAACAATTTACATCTACTCCAGTTAAAGATGTGCAAATAGATAAAAATTTTAAATTTATTGCTGAAAACATTTGTATTTGCACACAAAGTGTGGAACATGAAAGGGACAGGCACTGTGCGTTAAAAAACGCTTTAAAATTAGCGACTTACCTGCAAGATGGAGAAATCGGCGATGGTGGTGGGGTAACGGCGATTATAAAAGCGAGGAGCAGGACTGAGACCTGGCACGAGTATTACTCGAGATTCCGAGACGACAACATCTCAGAGCAAGAAGACAGCGAGGACCTCTAGAACAACCATGGCATCCAACCAGTTTCTGCAGACTTTGGTGGAACAATTCAACGCCCACTCCAAGTCTACAATTTTGCCGGTAAAAAAATGTTCAGAGTTGAAGGATGAAAAACATTATATTATACATACCATGAAGAAGATGGAAACTACAGTCGGCGAGGCAATCTGCTGCAGCTTGAGCGAAGCCCCATACACTCCGGGAGATGAGCGAAATTCCAAATTTACCTGCCCAAAAGATTTGTACACCTACTCCAAAACGAAGATCTCCGCTCCATACAACCAGGATGTCTCTACTTGGTGTCCCACGGATGCAGCGGCAGCAACTCCACCGAGCTTACCATCCACATCGCAGACAAGCAGCAGTGTTAAAAAAAAATAATTTTTTTCTTTCTTGTATCTGTTTGTATTTTTTAACTATATATATTTTTGTCATGTAATCTTGTTTGTACTGTTTTAAATAAAGATAAAAAACCAAAAAAAAAAAACACAAAAAAAAAACACAAAAAAAGGCAACATATCAATATGTGAAACAAAAAAAAATTTCACATATTGATATGTTGCCTTTTTTTTAAAGCTCTGGGGTGACCTTGACCTTTGACCTTTGCACAAATTAAACATAAATTTTTTTCAAACAGCAATATGTGTGTGTGTGTGTGTGTGTGTGTGTGTGTGTGTGTGTGTGTGTGTGTGTGTGTGTGTGTGTGTGTGTGTTTTCCCCCACCATTTCAGGTTACCAGCATACAGACTGTAAAGAAGTTCAGTTTGATTGCAACTGTCAAACGATGAGCACCCTATTTGAGCTTTGTGTAAGAAAAATTATTGAAGATCAACAGCTATTTAGCCATACTTTACGATCCAACGCTCCTCAACAAATTAAAATTTTTATCAAACAGTACAAGCTAGACAACAGAGGTTACAACACTTTTGGTTGGTACAAGTTTGGTGATGGTACAAAATTTTGTCGAAGTTGTGGAAGGGCCGCTGTATCCAACCCGGCACAATTCCTACAAGATGATGGATGTTTACAATATGGTCATGTGGCTCCAGTTTTAAGTTACCATACACCTAAAGAACTTTGCGCCATTTGTTCAATCAATATGTTTAGTTGGCAAAAATTTAACCACCTCTCATCAGACAGCGTGTAAACAACTTCCCCCCACCACTCTTTCATACTACCTTCAAACGACCATGCTAATATTCATTCCGCCTTTGGACATCATACGGAAAACATCAAGATGGCTCTGACTGTAAAATGTGCAAATTATGAAGAAGTATTTGTAAGAAATCTGCAAGAATTAAACGAAATTGTTCAAGAATTTAAATCACTAATCGAACAGGGATACCGATTGAACATGCAAATTTTTGCTTGCAACACAAAATGCCCTCATGTCCCCAGGGATGACGAGCCGCCTAGGTCACCATCATCAACTTCTTCAGCCTACTCCTCCAGATCATCCATGAAGACTCAAGCCAGTCCAAACTTGGAATATTTCTCCTGACTAATATTTATATTTTGTATCCTCATTGTACTTCAATATGCATATTTTTGTATTGTAATAAAGGAATGATAAAATAAAAAACAAAATAAAAAAACCTATCTTGCTACAGTATTGTAGCAAGATAGAATTTTTTAAAACACAAATTGGATGACCTTGAACATGTTCTAACATGTTCAGGTTTTCCCCTACCACTTTTCCTCTTGGAGACCTGAGATGCGGCACCACTGTGTTTCATTAATCTTCATCTTTTGAGCTGCAAACATGGATGTTCCACCACCAATATATGAGGCCGATGAAGCGGAAAGCCTGGGGAGGAGGAGATGCCAGCATGTGGATCTAGTGGAGATGATGGAAAGAAGGATGGAAGAAAGACGGATCAGGAAGGACCATATGCTAATTCAGAAAATTTTAAAATTAGATATCTTCATAATCTTGGCCTTATTAATTGCAATCTTCTTCTACTTGGTATACGCAGTTGTATACTGCCTAAGATGCATCGAATGTACAGATAAAGCAGCCAAATTGCCAGTTTTCAACACTACTCTTTAAATAAAATTTTCTTTTTTAAAACTCCAAATAGTTGACCTTGAACATGTTTCAACCTGTCTGGTTGTATCAATTACCCCCACCACTACAATTCCAAAAGACCAATCCTACATGCAAGTCTGGCTTCATTTCCAACTCAGCTACGCTAAAGGTTACACTACACACAATGAAGTGGGAATTACTTGTTGACAGCCTTCAATACCTAAAAGAAATCTATGAAAAATTGCACATGCGGCTACTTCAAAATCCAGGGATGATAATAAAAATGAACTTGGAATACGACTGTCCACTCATCGACGACAGTATGGATGAAGCAGAAGGGGTAGTCCAAAATACACAAGGAACATGTTGCTGTGAAGAAAATTCTTCAACAACATCAAGCACAAGTCCGGACAGCACATATGGGGATGAAGGAGGATTTTTTTAAATAAAATTAAAAAAAAAATAATTTTTTTTTAAAACTTCAAATGGTTGACCTTGAACACGTTTGAACATGTTGAGCAATGTGGATAACAAATATTTTTTTTTTCTTATGCCTATTGCTCAATAACAAACTCAGTTGTATAGTTTGCAAAAAAAATTTTTTTTCATTTCATATGACCATTTTCCCCCCACCATCTCCTTATCCCCACCACTCTACCGAGTACCTGAGATACACGGAGCGACTTGTTCAGTTGCTGTTCAACTCTTGTGGTGTGCACATCTCACTTTTTGCACTCAATTTACTTATATTGAGTTTAAATTTAAATATTTATCAAAATATCAAACATTTCTTAATTTTTCGGCAAAGTTTCAAATAACAAAAAAAAATTTTTTTCACTTTTGGTTTGATTAAAATTTCACAAGTTCCAAGATCACCTGAGAAAGAATAAAAAATAAATATTTCTCAGGAAATATTTCCAATCCGAGTTACGGTAAAGGACAGACTCGGATGAGTTGTTGCAAAAATTTTAATTTTTCTTCCTTCTGACCACTTTACCCCCCACCACCTCCTTATCCCCACCACTGGGCCGGGTACCTGGGAAACCGCCTGCGCCCAAGTCAGTACGTCTTCGGACGCGGTGCTGTTCGGGTCGCGTGTCGTTTGTCGCACTGTCGGGTGTTGGAAGAAATTATTCTTCGGCTCTCAGTCTCTCGGTGGGTAAGTGAAATATAAAACTTATTTTTTTTTCAAGTGGGGCTGCTGGGACGGGTCAATGACCCCTGACGGATATATTAGGTCGAGAGTCTGATCGCTAGGGAATAAAAAAAATATTTTTTTGCACTTTTGTGATTCCTCGAGAAATTTCAATTTCTCAGCAAAATTTGAGGATTCGCAAAAGTGCAAAAAAAATTTTTTTTGTATTCTTGCGTGACCTTGACCTAATTAACGTCAGTGACGTCATCATGATGACGTCAGCGGTAATGACGTCACCATGACGTCATAGGTGTGACGTCATGTGACGTCATATGACGTCATTAGTGACGTCATTCGTGACGTCATTGATGACGTCATCACTGCTGACGTCATCGTGATGACGTCATGAGCCAGCAGCCCCACTTTTACACTACTAGCATTATACGAGTTTTTTTTGAAATCAGAAATTAAAACAAACGTCTACAACACTCAAACATATATTTACCTTATACTGCTAAAATACAGAGGGTAAATATATGAAAAAGATGGAAAAACTATATAAAAATAAGGCAATCGATTTTGACTGGACACTCCGATCATCATCAGGCCCAAAGAGAGAATGACAGAACACAGATCATGGGACAATAATACAAGAGAAAATACGGCGTCATAGTCACATGAATTCCTTCATTGCTATTGGCCAAAAATTGTTACCATTGAAGAATCAAAGTGTACACGCATAAATATCATTTACTTACTATGATTTCACGCACATACATTGAGTATTTAACTATTACTTTAACTCTTAATTATGATATTATCATGCTCAGATTTTGTATGACTGATTCAATGATTAAAAAAACCGTAAAATTGTAATCTAAAGTGGTATTCAATAAAATTAAAGTTAACTGAGACATTTGGGGTATCGCCAAAAATTTGGCAAAATAACTTAATAACTGCATTTACCCGAGTATTTCGTAATAAAAACTTGCCTATTTTCATAAAAAACTGAAGTTCTATTTAGTTTTTAACATGTGTTTTTTATGATTAAACAATGAACAGCTGTTTTATTTGAAATTTAATAAAAATTGTACCACATGTTAATCTTATGGGCAGAAAACGAACTTTAAGATTTTCCCAAGCTATTCAGAGTACAAATATAAAAAAAATCTAAAACTTATTACAAAACTACGAACTGAGACGAATCTTATGACATCTCAAACTTTGAATTTCGTCCAGAAATAAGGGAGGAGTAGTGTTTACAAAAAACGGCTTCACGTATTATATATACAGATAGATAGATATATTTTAAAACTATCCTATGTTTACATGATTATATAACCGAATTTTGTCGTTTGCCGGCTAACTGCCCTGTAAGTTCTCACCAGTATAAACTGGCTCCAACCAAGTTGGGAACCCTTCGTGGTATCATCTATGACCTTCGCCAAATGACAAAATGGGAATTACGTCATTCCCTCTTGAATTACTTAGGAGTTACGAAATGAGACAGCAGCCGATTCTCACCACTACTAACACAGATGACTACCAGCTATCTCTAATAAATATATTTATGTATAATGTATGATGAAAATTAAAATTTTTTCGGTGTATACCGTTTTAACAAATTAGGTGTCTTTTAATTCGGGTAATCAATTTCAGATAGCATTTAAAAGTTCTCGAGATATAACGTCCAACTCGATACGTACAAGTTATTAACACTGGCTAATGAACGAGCTGTAACGTACACGCCTAGTTTCCATTACACAGTTGTAACTGGGTTTTAACCGCCTCCCTAGTTGGATTGGTTATGGCCGGTAATTGCGAGTTGGCCGCGGTAACAACCACCCTGGCGTGGTCTGTCGCTAAATATTCATATTTGTACCGTTACTAGAGTTATTTAAAAGGTAGTAAACTTAAGTAAATATTTGGTAAAATTCAAGTATGGAATTTTTTAGTTCTGCTTTCAAAGAATACATTTTCTTTAAAGAAATATTAAATTGTAAATTAGTATTTACAATTAAAAAAAAGAATAAAAAAAGAAAAAAATTCTACTATACTTTTACTTTACTGCTTCGCGTAAGGTTGTCGTCAAGACAGTAGGCTGTTTATGTTGTTTATTTATAAATTGTAAATTAGTACTTTATACCGGTAGATGATTACTTCATTTTGTGTTGATACAAATAAAAGTAAAAAATATTGTTGGTATAACAGTTTGGAAAGAAATAATTCGAATAGAATGTTCTTAATATTGTGTACTCAAATGTGTCCATTTCAATGCATTAAAACAAATGTTATATGAGTCTAGGGAATAATGCATTTTTGTTCTGTATGCTACGTAATTGGACATTACTCACATCCGTTGTGTTGAATTTAATTTTTACTTCACAAAAAAATCAAAACGTATGATTTATATACTCAATATATTAACAATCATAAGCTCACAATAACTAACTCGCACAGCATTTCTGAAATAGTGATGCTAAGTTTAAACACATTTTAAAGACAAATTCTAGTTTCAAAACCAATGACTTTATTGTTGTCATGGTTGCAAAAAACTATGTTGGAGCTAGCTAGTCTTTGTAATTCAATTATAAAAAAATACTGCATAAACACATTAAAGCAAATGTTTTTTTGTTTTTTAGTTTTTTTTTCGCAGAAGGGTCATAAACCAGGAAGTGTGAAAAATTAATAATGCAATAAAATGGGTATTTAAGTGTTTTGTAAAATACTACCAATGGCACTACATTGGTGATTCACACATCTAACTTTCTTCGCCTGAATGAAATGGAGGAAATGTATATACAATATGAAATTCTATGCTGTGTTAGTAAATAATTAGAACTAAAAAGTCAAATTTGTTCTCAAATAATTCCTCAAAAACTTATTAGTGTTTAAATGGATAACATTACAAATTAATAACATACCCAGCTTCGTTAAAACTTTAATGCAGGGATTGGCTAAACTGATAACTTAAATGAGAACCTTAACCTAAATGATGCATCTGCTGAATATGTTACACCTCTAAACGTCTCATTCTAGGCCTACAGGTTCTTTGTAATAAAATTGAGCAATTTCTCTTATGTGTATTACGATAGTGAAAAATTGGCCAACGTTGTTGAACACTGACTTTGTTATGAAGATGAACATTTTCTTGTAATCAAACATTGATTATAAATCAGCATATTATTCTTTTAAGAAATAAAAAAAACATTCAAGTTGTGCAGCAATCTATGCGATTAATGGCTTGGGGTTTGGAGAGCTATCCATTATGAAAGAACTCTCTTTAGAAGTGGTGTGTGAAGCTGCCGCAGTTGAACTTCCAAATGGAAACCTAATTGTTTTACCTCTGTATATTCCATAACGACTTCATATAGTTTATATATAAGTTTTGGTTGTATATTTCCTTCAAAATGATGTTAACTATTTTAATAAATGGTGTATTTGTGAATAAGTGTACTTATAATTTATTTGTAGGTACTGGTTTAAATGTAAATTTTAACATCAATGGCAATTTAAAATATCCATGCAAAATGTATCGTTATCCTCATTATTACAAATCAAAACTACTAGATTAGTTTCACTGAACAACCATAATGACCAGTGAATAACTAGCTTTATCTTAAATTTAGTTTAATTCAATACTAAACATACGGTAAAATTTGGTTTAAAATCCGTTTAAACCTAAACTGAATTCGAGAAAGCGCCTCTAAACCAGATTGTTACATGTTTAACCTGATCCATTGTATGTACACCAGGGTTCAGCACGCTTGTGCCTGGCGAATGAGAGGAAAGATATCTTCTTAGAAGTTTATAGTAGGTTTATAAGCATACCAAGCAAATTCTCTACTCCATGGTACTATTTATTAGATTTCTAAGAATAATTTAAAGTCCATTCGAGGAGGATCTTTTGTGTCAAATATCTACCAGAGTAGCACCCTGTCGAATGTTGTTCCTTAGGGTCAAGTAATCATGAAAACTTGGGTGCTTGACTAGAAAAGTGTTACTTACAAAAAAAAAAAAAAAAAAAAAAAAAAAAAAAAAAAAAAAAAAACAATACTATTATGGATTTTCATTTTTAACATTTATAAACATTTTAAAAACTCTTTTGACCGTCTCCTGAGTATTATATTATATGTTTTATTTATTTACTTAGTTATTTTTGTGCTTGACTTTTTTATATTTAAAAACAAAATAACAAATAAATGAGAATTTGCCGTTTTACAAATTTGTTAATTTATTAAAATTGACTTCACACCAAATTAATGAGTTAAACAAGCTAGTAAATTGATATCCACAACTATGATTTTATGTTACTTTGTTGCCAAAAAATACTAAAAGAACTTTACTGATTCAAACTCTAAATGTAATTTACTGATCCAACCATACAAAAAATTAATAACACAGATTTTGGGAAAGGATTTGCAATAAAATGTATATTATTTAATAAAATCTTTGTACTAACAATATCTTGTATCCCAATTTTATATGCAAAATCCAATTACAAATTTATACGTTAAATTAATGGAGGTAAATATTTTTAAATGCATATTCTTATGATTCAGTATAATATAAACGTTTAATATAAATTTTACTGAACTATTATTAATTCGTTGTGAAATTATTAGTGTCAAGAATTTTATAAATCAAAAGATCTACTCAAAATAAGATTTATCAACCTGTCAACGAACTGTCTGGTGTCACCTTTTTTATTTGGGAAAAATAAGATTTCAGATCCAATAAAAACTATCTTCCTATTGCTATATATCTTTGACTTTACTACTTCCTTACAGTACTCACTAAAATGACTATGACTACTGTGCAATGTGGTGAAAATTTAATCTAAGTCGTAAGGACATTGTTAGTTTTACAAGCAGTTAAAATGGAATACATTAACAATAATGATTTGAGGTTAAAAAATTTAGTAGTATAAGTAGTGTCAAATTGTTGGTGCTGGCTCAGTTCAAGGTCACCTGAGGGATGACGTCATCGAGGTCAATGACCTCACCGATGACGTCATCGATGACGTCATCGATTGCGTCATCGATGACGTCATCACCAATGACGTCATTTCTATGACGTCACACCCATGACGTCACAGAAATGACGTGCTGATGACGTCATCACCCCTTACGTCATCAAAATGACGTCACCGACGCCACTGAGGTCAAGGTCACGCCGAAACTTAAAATTTTTTGGCACTTTTGCCGTTTCTCGCACTACGCTCCGAGTTTCAGTCGTAGTCCCCGTGACCTTGACCACTTGGAGCGAATTTTCGACGAGAAACGGCAAAAGTGCCAAGTTAAACTCGAGTTTCTGACATGACTCTGCCTAAATGGGCAATCGGTTATTCCTCAGGTGACCTTGAACCAGCACAACACCAACAATTTGATATTACTGTGACCTTGAAAACCTAACAACGGAGCGCCGACACCGATGCGCACCCCACGACAGCCACCGAGTGACTGACTGTCAGGCTCTGTGTATGCTAGGTATATCGGCTTGAGAGACTAAGACTCTAAACTGTCAGGAATGGGAGTAACTAACTGAAGTTTGCAAGGAAAAGTCATTTCATCCAATATTTCAAACAAATCCTCATCAGTAAAACTGACATTAGTCTGTTTTGTATAAAACTTAGGGTGTCCGCGCAACAGTTTGCGCCACTTAGCTAAAGTTGAAACTCTCTTAACTTTGAGTGGTGGACAGTGAGCAACTAATAAAGTCTTAACACGGCTAAGTTTCTTACCTAAAGTGTCCTGCGACATGGCTTCACCTCACAAAAGTCCGCACAATACTTAGAGACTGCTTGTAGCGCATGAGTCAAGGGAAAAGAGGTGGGGGAAACAGCAGGAGTAGGGGAAGGTCACAGTGGCGGGGGAAGGTGAGGTGGTACGCTGGAGTATCGCATCACTTCACCATGAGCTGTCCTACAGTCAACACACTGTTCTCTTGGCCGGAGTTGGCACTAGAAGAAACATTCCTGTACAGCTTAGGCTGTGAGAGCCGTGGAAGCAAAGTCAAAGTGGAAATTGTGTTAAACTCCAAGATGAAGAGTCTCCTAAATAAACTAATTGTATCCTTGCAATCTCCTATAACTTTAGAGAAATACCACTTTATTAAGCGACACCTTATACTTTGGCAAAACGAAGCGGAAATGGAAAAGATTACAGTAAAATTAATTTAACTTAAAACCTGGACTGGACACTCATGGCGACACCACGTGGCGTGCAAACGCCACCCTAAACATTACAAGTTAGGTTATTGAGCACCTCTGGTACGATAACTGATGTGCTAGAGTAAAAGTGTGATGACCTTGAGTCAAAACACTGAAATACTACAAGTCGATATCGTCCCAGAGTTAAAGTGTAGTGACCTACATTCAGAACTTGTAAAATTACTTACATATAGAGAGCTAGAGAACAGCGAGACGCACCACATGGAAGCCGGAGACATACTGGCGAAGCGGTGTTGTGCAGCCTAGGGACCCAGTTGTGGTGGGGGTATAGCCAACACTTAGAGTACAAGTGTTGTGGGTGACCTTGACCCACTAAACTTACCTGACCCCCCCCCCCCCCATCCCCGCAAAAAGTGTGAACCCCCCCCCCCCGCAAAAAGTGTGACCCCCCCCCCCCGCAAAAAGTGTGACCCCCCCCCCGCAAAAAGTGTGACCCCCCCCCCCCCGACAAAAAGTGCGAACCCCCCCCCCCCCGACAAAAAGTGCGAACCCCCCCCCCCCCCTCCCACCCCCACCCCCTCCCCCACCCCTGATATCCTGGGCGTGGCAGCCCCGGTGGGGATATAAGGGGGTCCGGCCAGAGCCGGCTCGCAGTCCGCTCCCGCGCGTTGAACGTGAACGACCGGGACGGACCGCCATAGGCATCACTAAACATTGAATGGCGCCTTCAGTGTTTAGCGAAGTCTACTCTAACTTTAAGACTTGTATTAGTTGTAAGATATTGCGCTTGCGTTTGGGTATTGCGAATTGTTTTATATGAGAGTGTTTTACTTGTACCCTATGTCTCCTGTGTCTTTTATCCTTTGTGTCTTGTTTGTTATATGTCTTTAATGTGTATGTGCTTGTTCCAGCATTGACTACGTTGAGCTCAATTGTGTGTTGTAAGTGTGTTATATGTTTCTAAAGTGTATACGCTTGTTTTAGCAATCCCCCCTTGAGCTTTTTCAATGCTCAAAGTAAATTGTAAAGTCAGGGAACGGGAGTAGGCCCCCGTGTAAAGCCACTTTTAATAATTGGTAGGCTCCTTGCCAGGCATGCAAAAGGTTGCGGATGGCATTTGGGGAGCATGTCCGTTTGTAAGCTGGCAAGCAAAAGGTTGTGGCGGCCTCTGCACTCGGACCGAGGACGTAAGCCATTAGGGTGTCCTCAGTATGTTTCCCTTCTGGAAACTCAAAATTATGTAAATGAATCTTTGTTAGCTATTTGTGTTTTTAGTCCCCAAGGCCCCCGAACATTCGTGGTTCGCCATGGATGTACGGGGGCCGAAATTTTTTAATGTCCGTGTGGCCTTGACCTACAAAGACTTGTAAAAATTCAATGCATTTTAAATGAAAAACATTAAAGATAGGTTACGGGAGTATGTAGGCCCCCGTGTAAAGCCTATTTTAATTATCGGTAGGCTCCTGCCAGGCATGCAAAAGGTTGCGGATGGCATTTGGGAGCATGTCCGTTTGTACGCTGGCATGCAAAAGGTTGCGGCGGCCTCTGCACTCGGACGAGGACGTAAGCCACTAGGGTGTCCTCAGTTTGTTTCCTTCTGGAAACACAAAATTATGTAAATGAATCTTTGTTAACTACTGAAAAGACAATGCAGTAAATGTTTACAAGTCTTGCGTGGCGAAGGGTACACGACATTGGATGTTGCCTTGTTGTCATAGTTGGGTCTCTTCGGAGGCTACAGCGATGACAACCCAAGTGCCTCACACCCCCAAAGGGGGGTGTGGGGCTTAATTTTTTTAAAGTTTTTTTGTGACCTTGACCTAAATATGTAAAATCTTTCAAAGTGTTTAACAGTCAGGTCTTATTAACACAGTTAATACATTAATGTCTGTTAAAAAAATATAACAGTTAGGTATTTGTAACCCACAAGTTTGGAGTTGTTAATAGTTGGGTCCCTTGGGAGGCTTCAGCTATGGTAACATAAATGCCTCAAGTGGGGCTTATTTTTTTTAAAAAGTGCGAACCCCCCCCCCCCCCCCCGCAAAAAGTGCGAACCCCCCCCCCCCGCAAAAAGTGCGAACCCCCCCCCCCCCCCGCAAAAAGTGCGAACCCCCCCCCCCCGCAAAAAGTGCGACCCCCCCCCACCCCCCCCCCACCCCCACCCCTAATATCCTGGGCGTGGCAGCCCCGGTGGGGATATAAGGCGGCCGGGCTGCACGCACTTCTCATTCCGGTCCAAGCTCCCATACGGACAGGTACTCTCTCTCGCTCTTGAGACTTTTGTTTTACACGTTCACTTCTTTCTTTACATCTATTCTTTTCATTTATTACAATGGGTAAAATGGGTCTAAAGCTAAAAAAACTACCCATCAACTTCAACCTCGACCGACGCGTCTCGACCCTCATCATCCTCGACTTCGATCCTGGAATACCTGATGACTGCGAACATCCTGAGCTGCCTGACGATGCCGCCACCGCCGCCGCCGCCACCACAGCCCGCCTCAATGCCCAGCCTGTCGCCATTGCCGGCGACAGTGGAAGAGGCTGGTGCACAGCCATCGTCAGGAGAACTCGTCAAGTCGTCAGGTCGAGTCCCGGTAGCCTCTCCAGCACTCTCGCTGCTATCGGACTCAGGATCGGAGTCTGCGGCTTTTGAAGAGACGTCTAGGTCGAGGATCACCCCATACAGCAGAACCCGGAAAATCCTCTCATACACTACATCCCAATGTCCCTCACCTATATCCCCCATGCCACCTACACCAACCAAACCACCCCGTAAATCCATCTTCTCCCCTGATCTTCCCACCATAGACCTAACACGCTCTCCTACCCCGCCCAAAATTGTTTGCTCCATCCCGCTTGAACAATCTTTGCCCCTTCTACCTCCTTCCAACCCCATCCCTTCTAGCCAGCCTAATTCAGAGAAGCTCCAAGACACTCCGCTAAAGAGTCCAACACAGAAACGTAAACGCGTTAAAGCCCCTGCTGGCAAGGGTAAGAAATGCGATTACGCTTGGATGTCTAGTAAGTTTGGGGTTTTGTGTTGCCAGAAACTTGCTTGTGCAGAAGGGGATCGCTGCCAACGACACCTCAAAAGTACAGTCAAATTTCGGCAATTCAAACCCTATACTCTGTACATTAAGCCTAAAACGTTCAAGTTCAGACATCCCCACGGTCCGCAACCGCGGGATATTAGAAGGCTAAAGGTTGATGAAAAATACTATTTCATTGGTCAGACATATGGAGCAGGTAATAAGAAAGTAGAAATCGTTGTAAAAGGTGAAGGCCGCCTTTGTACAATGCAAGTACCACCTCGTATGGTACAAAGAGAATTTTTCATACCTAAAGCCTATCTAATACGAAGGAAAGGATGTGAAACCGTGTGGGAAATGGACTAGGACATGGGCCCACCAAAAAAAAAACAAAATTGTTAGGCTGTGTTGGACAATATTTAAAAAGTCTTTTTCCAAATTATTTTTCCAAATTTAGTCTTAACCCTCTTAAAGTAAGGGAGAGGGGTATTATACAAGTCAACTAATAAAAAAAAAAAAATACTTGACTTGTATAATACTTTAACCTGGCGGTGATGTAAAGTCACTGGGACAATCTCAAACCGTGTCCTTGAGGGTGAAGACTAAGTTACAAATAAATCATTAACAAATAAAAACTTACCTCCAAACACTTGTAGCTTGCTACAAGTGTTTGGAGGTAAAAATTTTTCAAAGTTTGAATGACCTTGACCCATATAAATTACTTACAACTAATGTTGTGTATCACGTGATACCCCCACTCTAACGCTCTTACTAAGCTTGTATGAGCCGTTCATTTGCTTCAGTCTGTTTCTGTGCTCCGTGGTAAACATGTCACGGTACAATTACAAAGGTGGTGACTTCTTGATAGATCAACACAATGCTTGGGAAGTGCTAAACCAGCATAGAATGGAAGTTGAGTATTGTATAAGACAAGACGGGTCTACATTTTATCTATGTATTATAAACAACCAAACTCATAAGTATGAACACTGGACAAAAATTAATTATAACAACATAGATGAGCTGTTTGCTTGGGTGTTTGAGGTGTGTAAAGTTATTGAAGAAACCAAAATAATGGGTGTGCTAAAGGTATGTAAAACTGATGACCGGGAAGACTAAGCAAAATTTCTTTTAACCCCCCCCCCCCAGTGTTATCCCCACCACTAAAAATGGGTATATATAGGAGTGGTGATCAACCGTCCTCTCATTCTGCTTTACACCGTTAAGCTGAACACCACCATGTCTGCTATGAACGTCCCAGCCTCTACCTCTGGCCCGGTCGCCTCCAACTCCAGCCCGAGCATTGGACCAATCCGATCGGGGCCTTCGTCAAGAAGTCGTGTCCGATTCTCCGGCTTTGGTCCTGTGAGGAAGGAGTTGCGGAGCAGCGGAGCGTCTCAACCAACCACGACGGATGCATCAACTCAGACTCCACCAAACATCATCGAGTGGTACGACGAAGTGATAGAGCAAAGGGACAGAATGCTAGAGAATACTCGCAGGGAGCTACTTTATGTCAGGAGTAAATGGGAAAAACTGATTAAGAAGTGTGAAAGCCTGTTGGACAGTGATGATAGTGAGGATGAGAGTGGATAGGTGTGTGGGTAAAGACTTGGACTGGGACTTGTGTGTATGTATGAATGTGTGCGTGAATGTGAAATACAGAGCGGGGGATAGATCACTCTGTGGCAATGGACTAACATGCCACTTAGTGATCTATCCCCCGTTCTGGTAATGTTTTTGGATGGCCTTGACCCACTTTACCAAGGCTAGCTAGTACCCCCACCACTGATAAGTGTATATATACGGGTATTGATGTGCAGTTTGGTTATTCTGCTTTGTATCGCTTAGCTGAATACCTCACTTCAACATGGCTTCCAACTGCAAAACTTCTCAGGCTTCCTCTTCTTCTTCAAGAAGGCGCGCTGCCAACGTCCTGCCTGCTACTCGTGGACCTGCTCGACCATTCCACAGCATAACTGTTGCTCGGGCAAACGCCTGCAAAGCTCCAATGCTACGGACCTTGCTGGAGGTGAGCCAAGACGGGCAAGGCTTGCTCAGTCCTGGTCAACGGCAGGAGCAAGAAAGGCGTATGGCGTACTACAGGCTGCAGGGTGTAGTTCCCAGCTTGAAGTTAGGCGATCCGAGAGTAGCAAGCATCAACGAGGCAGCGGACTACATATCACACCTTCACAGTGTTTTAGAAGTAAAGGACCAACAAATTGAAAACTTAAAAGAACAATTGAAACAATTTAACTTTAATCCTGTGGAGTTTGTGGAAGCAGTGATGAGTGATAGTGATGATGAAGGAACTGAATATATATTGGGTATGTAATGAAAGACTTGGACAGGGACATGTGTGTGTGTGTGTGTGTGTGTGTGTGTAGAATACAGAGCGGGGGATAGACTACTTTGCGGCAATGGACTAGCATGCTGCTTAGTGGTCTATCCCCCGCTCAAAGGGTAGCAATGGATGACCTTGACCCACTTTACAGCAAGGACAACCGGTTAACTGGTATAAAAGAGGGGGGTCTGTACATCCCGACTTCATTCTGCTTTGAACCTTCCAGTGGAACGCTAGAAAATGAGTGGATCACTGATCATTGGTAAGGAGTGGGAGTACGTAACCATAAACTATTTAAACTGTAGAGGGATGTTGAAGAAGGTGTATGATAATGTTAAAAGAATGGTTGTTGAAGAAGGTAGGGTAGTGATTGTAGCGTGGAAGAAGAAGCAGTATACAGGACAACAAGTGAGAGCAAGTGACTTTGGGGGGAATAGTGTGTTTCAAATTGGACGAGCGAACTTGGTTAATTTGGACATTGTGTTTTGGGACTTGGAAAGGTTAATTGAAAATAGTGGCAAACATGGGGAACTCTTAATTGGCAGGGAGGACATAGTATATGAGTAAGTGTAAAAGACTGGGGGCTTATGTGTGTGTGTGTGTAAAGACTAGGACTTGTGTGGAATACAGAGCGGGGGATAGATCACTTTGCGGCAATGGACTAGCATGCTGCTTAGTGGTCTATCCCCCGCTCAAAGGGTATTATTGGATGGCCTTGACCCATATAAAGGTAGAGGGGGAATGGGTAATAGGAGGGGGAAATTGGTATATATGTAGGACTGATGAATAAAGCATTTAGTCAAGCATTTGTCTAGACACTATCAACAACAATGTAGAGCTTCAGTGTTGAGTTCATCCTCTTGGAAGAAGACATCAACGAAGTGGTGGAACTTATAGAGGAGAAGACCAGCCAGGGCACATTGGAACTTGTGAATTGCGAACCGTTGGACAATGCCGCAATCGATAAGATTGCATATTTCATGATGCATTTGTATAACGAACAAACAACCAATATGGAGTTTGTGCAGTACCTTTATCAAAACCAAGTAAATGTGCGAGTGACAATTACTTGGTGGCAGTAATAATAAAGTGTAACATATGGATGTGGACTTGGATGTGGACTTGGACTTGAGTGTGGTCTGCGGAATAGAGCGGGGGATAGATCACTTTGCGGCAATGGACT
Source organism: Neoaliturus tenellus (assembly GCA_030545055.2). Lineage (NCBI taxonomy): Eukaryota > Metazoa > Arthropoda > Insecta > Hemiptera > Cicadellidae > Neoaliturus > Neoaliturus tenellus. Next base: position 68,954,531 of record CM061533.1, on the reverse strand, counting down.
AGCATGCTGCTTAGTGGTCTATCCCCCGCTCAAAGGGTATCTTTACGTGACCTTGACCCACATAAATTGTATAGTTGGTGGGGGTATAAAAAGGGTAAGCAAATTGGATGGATACAACACTTCCATACCATGGCTCCACTTGACAACACCGTGTTCCATCGCAACAGAATTGTCTCTATTCTGGAGGTAATACCTCTAGAAATTATAGAAGTAGAGGACCAACTACCTGCGGTTGATCAAGAAGAGGAGGAGGAAGAGATAATGGATATTGAAACGGACTCTGACGAAGCTGGTTCAACGGACAATGAGGTGGACTTGCATGCCTACGAAACATTAGAGTCGTCATCTGAGTCGGAAATGGAATTCCAATTGGAAATCGAAGAAGAAGAAGAACAAGAACAAGACACTCCCCATCGTCCAATGGATAGGATGTTAGTTGCCAGAAGAATTATGTATTGTCATCGCTGCCTATTCCGTGATGAGGATGATTCCGACTCTGATGGTGATGTTTCACCCTTGTAAAAAGTTTAAACAAAAAGTTAAAAAAGAATGTGAGCGGGGGATAGAGCACTTTGTAGTAAATGATGCTGCTTAGTGCTCTATCCCCCGCTCAAAATAATAATTCCAAATGACCTTGACCTACATAAACTTGCTCAAACAGACATCTTTGAAAAAACTTGTACAAATTATTGAATCTAGACCAAATATCATCAATTTATCAAGCCTACTGATAAATGTATTACAAACGGTTGTGTAAAGGCTAAATTTAGCACATGAGTGATAACCTGTTTCCATATGACGTCACTTTCCCCACCTATCTGCCTCGGATATAAAGGGTCCCGGTGGAGTGCGCTGCTCATTATTGCGTGGACATTCACAGAGTGTGCATTCAAAGCCAAACTGTTTGAAATGGCTCTTTGCGACATTTGTGGGGAAATCTTTCAAGACGAAGATCTTTTCACCATACACAGAGAATTACATGAAGACGAAGATAGAAAAGAAGATATTACCATGGATGAAATAGACTTAGACTCAATTGACCGGTTTTTGGAAGAGCACCAGAAGCAGACGGACTACTGGGACAGCTATCTACAGCAAATGCAAAGAAGAAGACCTAGTGTGATCCAATTTGCTGGTGCTGGACCATCTACTGCTACAAGACCTATTGAAGAAGAGGACACCGAAGAAGAGGACACCGAAGAAGAGGATATGGAAGAAGAAGAACTGGAAGATGTAAGACAACTGCGCACCACAGCCTTGCCAGGACGAGTTGTAACACATTTCAAAATTAATAACGTTCAATTGGAATTGGAAACATTCATAACCCAGGCTAAGGAACTTGTTGGTCAAACGTTGAGGGAAGAATTACAAAGGCTAAATTTTATTAAATTTGGAATGGTGTTAGAGGCTATGTTTAACAATACTGATGGTGAAACAGCATTGAGAGCATTCATTACCAAAAACCGAACCCTTACCTTCACCTCCGACATTGATGATATTATTGAAGAATGCTTGGAGGAACTTATAACCAAACTCCAAGAACATGAAGGAAGAGGATCTGGATGGACTTTGTCATCAATCGAAGGTATGGATGTTAGGGTTCATAAACATGGATATGGTTTAAGAGGTAGTAGTTTTATCCCTCTACCAAAGAAAATCCAAAACACTAACTCGTGTAGAAATGTTCAAAATGAGGGTAATGAATGTTTCAAGTATGCAATGTTAACCAAGTATGTTAAAAACAATCCTTGTAGAGTTGGTAGAGAATACTACGAAAATGAACACCGCTACAACTTTCAAGGTCTTACTTACCCAGTTACTTTAAAAGATATTGACAAATTTGAAAAGAAAAATCCTGGCGTTTCAGTCAATGTTTTTGGTCTGGATGATTCCAACAACGTTTATCCTTTGCGGGTAGTAAAGGTTGAGCAAAGAAACCATACGGATTTGCTATTGATAACCAAGGGTGAAATTTCCCATTATGTATGGATAAAAGACTTTGAAGCGTTAGTTGTAAAACAATTGACCAAAAGAGTAAATAGGATTACAGTTTGCAAGAGATGTTTCTGCTTTTCTTGGAAAGATTCAAGACGTGGAGGATTGGACTGGTTATTGGAACATAAAAGACTTTGCAACGAGAACTATGAAGTAAAGATAAGTCTTCCACCGCCTACCCGAGCTTCAATACAATTTAACAAGACAGTTCACCAATACCGAATTCCAATAGTGGTCTATGCAGATTTTGAATCAACGTTAGTACCACAGGAGCTGCCGGACGGCGAAGTGACTAGAAGAACAAAATATCAGTTGCATCAGCCCAACAGTTTTTGTTTACTAGTTAAATCAACCTTGTCTGAAAACCAATTGCAAGACTATGGTTTAACATCCACTCCAATACTCTACCGTGGTGAAGAAGCCGCTAAGTATTTTGTAGACCAACTGTACGATATTGCTGGAAAGGTTCAACGCTTGTTCGGTAATATTGTACCTATGGAACCTTTAAACCAAAATCAACAAGAAGAATACAACTTAGCGACAAGATGCTATTTATGCAAGAAGATGTTCAGTGAAGAAAATCCAAAAGTAAGAGATCACGATCACCTGACAGGGTTATACAGAGGAGCTGCTTGTAATTCATGCAATATAAATTACAAACTGCCAAACTTTATTCCTGTCGTTTTACACAATCTTAGCGGCTACGACTCCCACTTTATTATCCCGGAGTTAGGAAGAGATGACGGTAAAATTGATGTTCTTGCTACAACATTGGAAAAGTACATCAGCTTTTCAAAAACAGTAGGTAAAATTAAACTTCGCTTCGTAGACTCTTACAGATTTATGGCATCTAGTTTAGCCAAATTGTCAGAGAACCTAAGAAGAGAAGACCTAAAAGAAACCAGAAAAATTGTACCTGAAGATAAATTAGACCTAGTATTACGGAAAGGAGTGTTCCCCTACGATTACATAACTTCTACAGAAAAATTTGAAGAAACCAGTCTACCGCCGATTGAAGCCTTCAACAGCAAATTAAACGAAAGTGAAATCTCCGTTGAAGACTACAATCATGCATGTAATGTTTGGAACCAACTAAACATTCAAACCTTAGGGGAATATTCTGACTTTTATATAAAATTGGACGTAACTCTGCTGTGCGATGTGATGGAAGAATTCAGAAACACCTGCTTCTCCGCCTATGGACTGGACCCTCTACACTCGTACACATCTCCAGGATTAGCATGGCAAGCTATGCTAAAGTCAACCAACTGTCGACTGGAACTTCTAACGGATATTGATATGGTGCTCATGATGGAATCTGGTGTACGGGGCGGTTTGACACAAGCTGTAACACGTCATGTCAAAGCCAACAACAAGTACATCCCCGGCTTCGACGAGCAACAACCATCGGTCTACCTTGGCTATTTTGATGCAAACAACCTTTATGGTTGGGCAATGTCAAATCCGCTTCCCTACGCTGACTTCAAGTGGATCGACCCGGCCACCATCGGAGACATCTCACAGATTCCAAAGGATGGTCCAAAAGGCTATATTTTGGACTGTGATTTTGAATACCCGGAGCACCTTCATGACCATCACTACGACTTGCCTCTCCTAGCCAAGACTGAAGTTTCACCGACAGGAAGATGGCCAAAATTGATGATGACCTTGGAGAATAAGGATCGCTATGTGGCTCACTACTGGGTAGTTCAACAGGCTCTTGAATTGGGTCTACGTATAGTGAGAATTCATAGAGCAATTGAATTCACCCAGTCTTGTTGGTTGAAACCATATATTGATTCCAACACTGCAAGAAGAGCTGCAGCGACAACAGCATTTGAAAAGGACTTCTATAAATTAATGAACAATGCCATCTTTGGGAAGACCTTGGAGAACAAAAGAAAACACAAAAATGTAAAATTAGTGAGTGATCCTAGGAAATTGGAAAAATTAGTGCAAAAACCAAATTTCGGAACATCCATGATTATAAACGAAAATCTAGTCGCTGTCAGTATGAAGAAAACAACAATAGTCATGGACCGTCCGTTATACATAGGTATGTCGATTTTGGATATAAGTAAAACCCTGATGTATGATTTCCATTATAACAAAATGGTTAAACATTACGGAAGGGAAAACATTGGAGTCGCATACATGGATACGGACGCGTTTATCTACTGGATAAAGACTTTGGACATGTATGAAGACCTAAGGACTTTTCCATACAAAGAAGATTTCGATTTTTCTGACTATCCGAAAAACCATCCAAATTTTAATGAAAAATATAAAAAAGTAATTGGAAAATTCAAAGATGAAGCAAATGGAATGCCTTTAGAAGAAATAGTGGCGCTGATGGCGAAATTGTATTCATTTAAGATGTACCACGAGAACAACACACCGACAGTGAAGAAAGCAAAAGGAGTGAAGACATCTTATTTGAAAAAACACGTGACATTTGACCACTACAAGACTTGTTTGTTTGAAGATACTACGATATCAGCAACATTCAACAATATCCGAAGCTTCAAGCATCAAGTCTACAGTGTCACCGAAATTAAAAAAGCGTTGTCAGCTCGGGATGATAAAAGATACATTATGCCCGACAAAATCCACACTCTTCCTTTTGGCCACTACTCTCTAAACCCTATCAACTAGTAACCTATTCTTCGTCCTTCTACAACTACGACCTTATTCCTTTCTCCTTCCGTAAAAAAATGGGGAACACGGCAAGTCCAACGCCGTGTTCCCCATTTTTTTACACAAGTTTGGATGACCTTGACCCATATAAATGATGTGAATATTTAAAACAACATTCATTGTGATTATACATGTGATACAACAAACATTGAAACCTGCAATATGAAGGACTTAAAGCAACAAATTGTCAACGAACTTCATAAACCTGCAAGAAGAAAGTTTCCACGAAGAAATACGGTGATAAAAGGAATTAATGATTTATATCAAGCGGATTTAATCGAAATGATTCCTTATAGCAAACAAAATAAAGGATATAAATACATATTGACTGTTATTAACTGTTTTTCAAAAATGGCAGATGCTTTACCACTAAAAGATAAAAGTGGCAAAAGTGTTACAAAAGCAATGGAAACAGCTATACAAAGAGACAAACATACTATTAAACATTTACAAACAGATGATGGAAAAGAATATTTTAATAAGGAATTTGCAAATTTAATGAAAAAACACAATATAAACCATTATTCAACCAATTCAGAAGTAAAAGCCTCAATAATCGAAAGATTCAACAGAACTTTAAAAAGTGCAATGTATAAAATGTTTTCCAACAGAGGATCGCACATATGGATTGATATGTTACCAAAACTTATAAACGATTACAATAACAAATTTCATAGGACTATCGGGATGAAACCAAACCAAGTAACTAGTAAAAATGAAAACCTTGTATTAAAACGTATAAAAACGAATACTAAACCAAAAGTTGAAAAACTAAAGCCTAAAAAATTTAATGTGGGTGATAAAGTGCGAATAAGTAAATATAAAGGTGTATTCAGTAAAAGATACCTGCCAAATTGGACCAATGAGGTTTTTACTGTATTCAAAGTACAACCTACAGTACCTGAGACATATATTTTAAAAGATAATAAAGGACAATTGCTTGAAGGAGGGTTTTATGGACATGAAATGTTAAAATCAACAGTAGGCGATGTATATTTAGTTGAAAAGGTGTTGCAACGGAAAAAAGATAAGGTCAAAGTACGATGGTTAGGATTTAATAAGACGGAAGATTCTTGGATACCTAAAAAGGATTTGATATAACGATAGAGAATCATTTTAGGTTGAACCATTACAAAGGATGGAGATAGTACCACAAAAAGAGAGTTTTACTATTAATAATATAGATGAACTCACAGTGGATAATTCAGAATTCAATAGTGGGAAGCATGGCAATTTGTTACCAAACACCGTTCGTTGTCTGGTTACCGGACCTTCCAACTGTGGAAAAACTAATGTAGTATTCAATTTGATTACAAACCCTAAAGGATTACGATTTAACAATCTATATGTATTTTCAAAATCATTACAACAACCAAAGTATCAATTATTGGAAAAGATACTGACTAATGTGCCTGAAGTTAAATATTTAAAGTTTAATGCAAGCGAGAGTGTCATGCAGCCACAAGAAGCTAAACCATTCTCCGTGTTTATATTTGACGATGTATCTTGTGAAAACCAAAACACAATAAGGAATTACTTCGCTATGGGTCGACATAACAACATAGATAGCATTTATATTGGCCAAACTTACAGCAAAATACCTAAACAACTCATTAGAGACAATGCAAACATGTTAATTGTATTTAAACAGGACGAAACCAACCTAAAACATATATATTTTGATCATGTAAATGCGGATATGACATTTGAACGATTTAAAGAGTTGTGTGGAAAGGCTTGGGCTGAAAAGTATGGGTTCCTAACAATTATGAAGGAACAACCGCTAAACAATGGTCGATACAGGATAGGATTTGATAAATTTATATTAATACATTAAACGTGGTGTAACACATTCATTGTTGTACAACACGTCTTGCTACAAACATGGTTAACCAAGAAAAATTAGTAAAAGAAATAAAATCACTTAGTGATTCTATTCGGGCTAAAAACAGAGCATTGAAACTAGGTATTAGCGAGAGGGAGAAATTCCTTGAAGCTACTTTTAAACCTATTACTGAACCCTTGAAACAATTAAACAAAAAATTTGCTAAACCTGTATTGGAAGGAGATGCGATTGCACCTATTACGAAGTTTGAAAGAGAAAATGTAAAATCAGAAGATTTTAGTGATGAAGACCTGGAATCCTCTACGTATAGTGGTTTTACCGGTGGAGAACCCGAAAGAGAGCTAGAATCACCGGACTATAGTGGAATAAAAGAATTATATGAAGTAAAAGCCAAAAGAGGACATGAAGTTGTATCAACTGCTAGTGAAGAGGAAAAAGAAGAAGAGACAAGGGAAGGTCCGTCAAACATAAGCTTGTTGGGTGAAAACATTCATAACAAAGGACCTTTAGGAAGGAAATACATGGTAAAAATGTTACTCGGAACAATTCCTAATAAGAATTACCATAGTTATGGAGCGAGATTAACAGAAGACGGTTTAATGATAGGTAATAGCCCGTTAAACGTTGACGAACATGATAATATTGTCATTGGTGATCAAAGGTATAAGGGCACAAAAGGATTATTTGAATTATTATTTGAAAATAAGCCTTCAGTATCGGTAGTGAAAGAAAAAGACATGGAAGCATATAAAAATATTTTGGAACAGACAAATGCATATAGGAGAAAGTATTTACCTGACCAGCCTCCTTTTAGATCTAAGTCTTTAAAATATAAAGAATTTGTATCCAAGTTAATACCAACTAGAAGACAAACAATGCCGTTAACACAAAGAAAACCTGTAAAACGAAGATTTATGGCATCCACTTTGGATGTAAGTGCTCAGGAACGAAGAAAAAGAAGTAAGTCCGTTACGGGTACAGGTTTAATGAAGAAACTATATAACACAAATGTGATTTATTACAATAATATCAATAAATTGGTGGATAGAATGAAACTAATACATGAAGCTAAAGAAGCGGGTCATACTGGATTGGAAAACGAATGGGTGGCTTTAGTGGATGAACTCCGAAACCGTGGGGTAATCTCATAAAAATGCGTTACTCCCTAGAATACTATTCAGTTGCACCATGAGTGTCGACAAGTTCGGACGTTACTCCTCGGATGGGTTATATTATGCCAATAGTTTAAAAAGAAGTGCTGGTTTACCACAAACACCTGATGGAGATTATGATATGAGTAATAAAAGGTTAAAAAACATAAAAGATCCTACGGATGAAAACGATGCAATAAATCTAAAAATATTAAAGGAAAAGATATCGCCAACATTAAGACTACAAAATAACACATATGACGCAGAAGATCATAGAATCATCAACGTTGGTAAACCAAATCAAAACGGTGATGCAATAAACAAAGGTTATTTGTCATCTGAATTAAAAAATACGTTAAAATTCAATGGGAAAACGTATAGTGCCAACAATAAACGTATATCCAACGTAGATGACCCTAAAGATGCAAAAGACAGCGTAAATAGACGCTATTTACATTCTTTGATACCTGAAAAGACAAAAGATGGATTTTCTTTTTATAAATTTGTTATTAACGATATAGGTTATCCAAAAAATGAAAATGATGCTGTAAATCTCAAATATATAAAAGATCATTGTGTCATACGTGATGTGGGAGTTATCGATTGTCTTGGCAATTGTTTGGCGAATGTAAAAGATGGTTCAGCACCATCTGATGGTGCAACAGTGGGTCAAATGAAAGAGACTTTAAAACAAGAAACAACTGGATTTGCAAAACGAGATGAAGTATTATCAAAGCAAGGGGATGACTTTATTCAAGGTAATGAAAAATTTCATTTATTGACATACAAAAACGCTTATTGGGATTGCAGGCATGGAAGGTTATCAAATGTGTCATGGGGTCATGCAGATAGAGACGCGGCTGCCTTAGGACAAACAGTACATCTAGATCCAAATAATTACCATGCGTTTTTTATATGTAGTAATAAAAAATTAACAAACATGGCGCAAGGAAGAGAAGCAAATGATGCTGCAACTGTAGGACAGGCTATCACATTATCACAAATGGATAGCAAAGTGTATACTTGTAATAATAAACGTATAACAGAGCTTAAAGACCCTGATCATGCAGATCATGCTGTAACTGTTAATTTCCTTGTAAAAGTAATAGGTAATTTATTATTTGATATGCACAATTATATTGCAGATAAAACATATACTTCGCTTGATGAAAACTTGAGAGGAAGATGGATAAAACAGGAAATTGTTAATAAATACTTTTATAACCCTAAAACTATAAAATTTAGAACTTCTAACATTGCTAATTGGGGTACTTTTGATATATAACTTGAATATCTTAACAAACAACTTCATTTATGTTTAACTCCTCATAGAGGAAACACATATGTTGCGAATTGCAATTATAAAAGACATTAATGACATTTCGGTATATCAGTCCAAATCGGGACATTGCGAGGAAAGGAAGTGGGATCACATCTACAGCGGTTTCTCTGTTAAGTAAAGCTTTAAAACGAATTCCAGTAGGATCCATAGTAAATAGAGCAATAGACGCATTACCATACGAATTTCATATACCGGGAGGTTATCAGTATTGCGGACCAGGAACTAAATTGAAAAAACGACTGGAAAGAGGCGATCCTGGCATAAATAAGTTAGATCAGGCTTGTAAAGAACACGATATCGCATATTCCACGTTTGCCGATTCAAAAAATAGATCAAGAGCTGACAAAAAGCTTGCGGACATAGCTTGGCAACGAGTAAAATCAAGTGACGCTAGCATAGCAGAAAAAGCAGCAGCTTTAGCAGTAACAGCAGGTATGAAGGCTAAAACAGCAGTAGGAGGTGGAAGAAGGAGGAGAAGGAGAGTAAAAAGGAGGTCAACCACAAGAAAACATGGAGGAAATATAAAAAGTAGACGACGATCTACAAGAAAAGGCAGGAAGAAGCCCACCGTGTGGTCAATGGTAAAAAACGGGGCAGGTCTTTACCTAAGACCTTATCGTGCATATTAAATGAAAGAAATCAATTGGTCATACCACATAAAGCATTAACCAATATTGAATTATTTAAATATATTTCCTGTTTAAAAATACCATTTTTCCGCGGTGTGTTTATGAAAGACAGTTTACCAAAGAAAATGTGGCAAAATGAGACTGGAATTGTAAATTTGGATAATACTGAAGGGCCTGGCACCCATTGGGTTTGTTATAAGAAACTAAATAACAATGTATATTATTTTGATAGTTTCGGTAATTTGCCACCACCAAAAGAACTTCAAAATTACTTTAAATCTGCTAAAAACATATATTATAACTATAAAAGAGAACAACCTGATAATACTTCAATATGCGGCCATTTATGTTTGGAATTTCTAGCTAAAAGTATCAGTCACTATTGAGATGTCTTCCTATACGGTATCATTAACAGGAAAATCGTCCACTTTACGAAGTATCCTTTTTCCAGCGTTACGCTTGCAAAAAGGAAGGTTTTGGGAGGCGGCACTATTGGATTTTACAACTTACAACTCTATCCCCAATGTTACGGAAGGTAAAAATAACGTATTGCATTATTATAAGGGAAAGGATGCCAGTGGAAAATTTACAGACTTACAAGAGTGCAGGTTACCCACAGGTTCTTATGAAATTGATCATATAAATGAATTTTTGCAAACTAAAATGGGAAAAGACAATATAACATTAAAAGGTAATAATAATACGATGAAAGCTGAAATTACTTCCAAATATTATATAGATTTCACTCAACCAAACTCAATTGGTGATTTATTAGGATTTTCCAACGATGAGCCTGTTTTAGAACCAGATGTAACACATTCCGGTAAGAAAACAGTAACAATATTAAAAGTCAATAGTATAGACATAACTTGTAACATTATACAAGGTGCTTACAGGGATGGGGCTAACACCCACATCATACATACTTTTTACCCAAGTGTACCACCTGGATTTAAAATTGTTGAAAAGCCACAAAACCTGGTATATCTACCGTTGAACACCACTTTCATTTCAGACATCGTGTTGAGCGTATTGGATCAAGACGGTAACTTGGTAGACTTCAGAGAAGAGCCTATTACGATTAGATTACATTTAAAATCGACACTTTAATACAAAACCATGGGTTTAACATTTAAAAGCGAACAACCTACGGGAAACCGCATTAGTAGCTCTTCAGCTGTGGAGGAGTTAACACGCGAGAACATTCGTTTCTTAGAGAGAATTGGATTAAAATTAACCGAGTATGGATATACTGGATATAGCGCAGGGTCCAACATTCGACGAAACCCTATGGGAAAAAGAATATCACACCCACAACCCTTACACTTCATCGAAATTAAACAATAACGATGAAATTCGTATTCCCATACAAAATCAAGACATTTACACACTACCATGTGAAAGTTACTTGTATATTGAAGGACAAGTTACTAAAAAGGACGGTACTACTGTTGGTACAACAGTTCCATTTATAAATAATCCTATGGCTTTCCTATTTGATGAAATTAGATATGAAATATCAGGTGTAACAGTTGATTCCACTAAAAAAGTAGGTATTACGACAACTTTAAAAGGATTAACATCTATAACACCCAATGAAACCAATTTACTTAAACCTGCCGGATGGGTATTACCTACGATTGACACGATCACTCCAAATCCAAATGGATATTTTGATTTTCATATTCCATTACGTTTGCTGCTTGGTTTTGCTGAAGATTATAGGAAAATAATATTAAACGTTAAACAAGAATTAGTTTTGTTGAGATCTTCTAACGATAAAGACATTATTAAAGCTGCAGATGCTACTACAGATGCGACTTTAGAATGGAAATTAAAATTAGACAAAATTGTATGGAGAGTTCCACATGTTAAATTGGCTGACGAGCATAGAATGCTACTTTTAAGAAAATTAAAAGCCGATCGTGATATTGTTATTCCATTTAGAAGTTGGGAATTTCATGAGCATCCCAGTTTACCTACTACGGATCGACACACTTGGACTGTTAAAACATCGAATTATGTAGAGCGAGCCAGGTATATTATATTTGGTTTACAAACAGGTAGAAGAGACGCCATTACTAAACATGCAGGACAATTTGATCATTGTGACTTGAAAAATATTAAAGTTTATTTAAATTCACAATTCTTTCCATACGACAATTTAAATGTGTCATTCACTAAGAAGAAATACAGTATATTGTACGATATGTACGCGAGATTTCAAAGTTCATATTACGGTAAAACAAATACACCTTTATTACCACCTGACAAATATTTCGATGCCTACCCAATAGTTGTAATCGATTGTTCTAAACAAAATGAATCAGTAAAGTCTTCAAGTGTGGATATAAAAATAGAAATGGAATTCAACGATGCTATACCGGCTAATACAACTGCATACTGTTTAATTCTACATGATAAAATCGTAACATACACACCTTTAACTGGAATTGTTAAAAATGTATTGTAAGAACCGGTTTTGTTTCATTCCGCGAGTATAAAAGCAGAGCGTACAGACCGCTCCTCATCAGTTTGTTGCCTACTGTTGTATGGGTAGCATCGTATTCAATATGGCTTCTCCTAGTGGTACACCTGAAAATGTGGTAGATATTGAGAAGGAGATATCTGAGTTTTTAGATCCTCAAGGTCACCAGGAAGGAGGTGAACAAAACGTTTGCGGACAACTTCAAGCCAGTAATAATGTTGAAGAAAAAGGTAAAAGAAGAAAGACTATACAAAAGAGAAAAAGGGATATTGAAGATAATATTTCTCCAAACATATTGAGTGAGGTATTTTTGCGAATATTTTACCCAATCTCTTCCAGTTTGGATAAAAGTGTTTTAATCGGTGTTATGAAATCTACAGATTATTCCCCTACTGTAATTTTAACTCATGGACCCAAAATGATTTTGTTTACGGACAGTGCTTGGGAATCGTTTATGAAACATTTGCATCTACTAGAATGCTATTTAAGTAGTAACATGTTTGGAAGAAAGACAAGAGTAGGACTTTTGGATTCAAATGTGGAAATTGATATCATTAAACAACGTGGTGATCATCAGCTACGGTTTAGAGACACAACAAGACATGATAACAAAATTCAACTTAATCGAGAGGAGTTTTTCATTTTAACTTGTGCTACTGAACCTATAACAAGATACTTGAGACAACTGGTGTTTTCAAGTTCGATTATTAAAGATTATCTGGAAGACACTTTGGACAAACAACCGGACGCACCTATATTATACGGACCTGTGGATACTTCTATATTTAATAGAGTTCCTCATGAAGTACAGATGTGGAGACAATTGGAAAAGTACGCTCAACTACATAAGAAATCAGTAAAACAGGAAGAAGAGGAAGATGGAGGAGAAGAATCAAGTGTTAGTGATGAAAATGAAAATAAGGAAAATATAAAGATGGAAACTTAAATGACAATGGTTAGTTTTTAAAACAATAACCAACATTTTGTGGGGTTAGGCCTATTGGGGACGGTGCCCACGTTAAATATACACCAACGCGCCAACAACTGTACGGCCTGGTATAAAAGTAGTACCTACCGTGGTGTGGAAATCAGTTGACCTCCTGACTTCGTAATGAGCAGACGTGTGACCTTCAAAATGGACAAGGGAGAAGAACAACAAGTAAAGTCCAAGCCTGGTATTATTGAGTTTCAAGCGTTTCGTGGTAATGATGATAGATTCATTATAAAAGAACTTGTGTTTTTGGACATGAATACAAGTGTTCCTTATTCGTTTTTATTTAAACCACCATGTTCTTATTCGTCTTTAACTAGTAAAGCCGCTACTACCAACAGATGGATTTCAAAACACTTCCATCATATCGATTGGTATGATGGTTTTACAAGTTACACGGACTTGTATCACATTATGCATCACTTTTCAGACAAGTTTACCAATATTTACACAAAGGGGCTGGAAAAGAAAAGATGGATCGAAGGATTTACTCATGTTCCGGTTAATGATGTGGAATTGGATAAGAATTATCAATACATGCTGGAAACCATATGTATTTGTACAAAAAGCCCAGAACATGATAAAGATAGACATTGCGCTTTGAAAAATGCCTATAAACTCGCCTCTTACCTTCAAAGTGGGGAATTGGGGAGTGGTGGGGGTAACGGAGAGTATATAAGTGGGGAGCAGACAGGGACCTGGCATGAGTATTACTCGAGATTCCGAGACGACAACATCTCCGAGCAAGAAGACGATCTGTAACCTGACCATGGCATCTCACCAGTTCCTTCAGACTTTGGTCGAGCAGTTCAATGCTCACTCCAAGTCAACAATATTACCTGTAAAGAAGTGCTCGGAACTAAAAGACGAGAAGCACTACATAATCCATGCTATGAAGAAGATGGAGACTACAGTTGGGGAGGCCATCTGCTGCAGTCTCAGCGAGGCACCGTTTACTCCGGGGGATGAACCAAAGTTCCAGGTGTACCTGCCCAAGAGATTCGTCCATCTTCTACAAAACGAGGATCTTCGCTCTATTCAACCCGGGTGTCTATACCTGGTGTCCCACGGCTGCACGGGTAGCAATTCTACAGAGTTGACCATCCACATCGCTGACAAGCAGCAGTGTTAGATTTAAGTTTTAATGTTGTACATATGTTGTTGTTGTAATGTTTTATAAATAAACGAATCATAAAAGACAAAAAAATAAAAAAAAAAACAAAAAATGCAACATATCAATATGTGACAGACTTCACGTATTGATATGTTGCATTTTTTTTTAAACTTCGCGGGTGACCTTGACCTTTGACCTTTGCATTTCACAATTACCCCCACTACTGTAATTACCCCCACTACCGCACTAGGATTCAAACCTGCTTGGATGCGAAAAACGGTCAGTCTGTTGCCAACTAGCAAACGATGAGCACCTTGTACGAGCTTTGCATACAACGAGTTATAACTCACAAGGACTTGTTCCCAACATGTTTACAAGACAACATCCCACTAACAATAAAAGAAGATGTCAAACGCTACAGGAGGGAAAATACAGGGTATTCGGAATACTCCTGGTATAAGTTCCACGACGGGGAAAAGTTTTGTAGGCCTTGTGGCGAGGCCGCCGTCAGAGACCTTCGGCGATTCGTACAGGATGGTGGTATAAAACAATTCGGATTTCTAGCGCCACTGTTTCGATTTGAAAATTACAAGGACACCTGCGCTATTTGTTCCATTCCATTGTATCGATGGAAAAAGTTTAGAACTGTTTAATTGGATTTTCTATACCCCCACCACTATTACCCCCACCACTTTTTCATGTACCTCCAAGCGCTGTGCCTCGGCTTCATTTCTACTCCAGCAGCCAACCTAGCAACATCAAGATGTCTCTGAACGTTAGTTGCGCAAGTTACGAGGAGGTGAGCATCAAGACTCAGCAGGAGCTAAACGACTTATACAAGGAGTTGCAGCTGATGGTGGCACGAGGCTACCGTATAAATGTGCAAGTTTACGCTTGCAATATACGGAACACCCGGCAGTCAAAGGAAGAGCCTGGACACTCCTCGACGGCTTCCTCACCAGCGTCCATGAAGACCGAGCCAGACAACTTGGACTACTTCAGCTGACTAGCAGTTGTATTTCTTGTCCTAACCATTGTAGAATATGTATATTTTTTCATTATATTAAAGAAGTAAAAGAGCAAAAACACCTATCTTGTTACTGACATATAAGCTCAGTAACAAGATAGGTTTTTTTAAAACACAATTTGAATGACCTTGAAACTTCCCCCTCCACTGCTTTGTTACCCCCACCACTTGACTATTGGTGTACATGGCACATCGCAATTGGAAACCTCATTCCATCTTCAACAGCCACACCGACAACATCAACAATGGCAAACCTACCAACAGATGAAAGATGTCCTCACGCATGTTGTGACTTCGTCCACGAGTTGGAGAAGAGGATGCAGGAGAGGGCGATAAGAAGAAAACAGATCCACTCAGAAAATATCATGATAGTCAACGGCTATCTTTTATTGTTCGGCCTTATTATGGTTGTACTTTTCATACTGTACGGCATAGTCACATGTGTCGGCAAGGTTGCAGAAGAAAACGCTCGCCACCATCAATTGGAAAGTTTCAATGTTACTTTGTAAGTTTTCCTTTTTTTTTAAAACTCCGTTTGGATGACCTTGAAAATTCCCCCACTACTCCACCACACCCCCCACCACTTCACCATGTTCCTGCATGAGCATCACATCAACCGTCATTCCTTGTCCGACAAGCAACCATGGCAGACAACAACACCATCAGCCAAGCTGACTCCACTACTGATGTCGGTACAAGTACGGGTTGGACACTGTCGATCGATAGTGTACACTATTTGGAGTCAATTTGCGAACGTATGAAGGAAATACTGCGGGACAACCCTGGGATCATAATACAAATGAATTTAAATTATGATTGGTCCCAAGTTAGAATGCAAGGGGACGACAACAACGGTCAACAATCTCCACAATATTCGCCCATGTCCCCGATCTATCCTTACGGCGAGTCTGACGTCGATGAAGATGAGGCTGATGAAGATGCAGGGGACAACGAGGCTGAAGAGGAGTAAGCTTCATTCCTTTTTTTTTAAAACCTAAATTGGATGACCTTGAGAATTCCCCCTCCACTATTTCCTTTTTTTAAAACCCAAATTAAATGACCTTGAAAATACCCCCTCCACGTACTTTTGGTTTACCCCCTCTACTTTTCAATACTGTTACCACAGTCTGTAGCTCACATCATTCCTTGCTTAGCTATCATGGCGGACAGCACTCTTTCTCGAGTTGACTCCACTACGGATGAAGAATGGCCATTTTCCTGGAATGTTCATCTGCAAGACTCGGCAGAAGTGGATATGTTGCATGAGAAATTGGTGTATGTATTAAACGAAAACCCCAACATTGAATGTAGAATGACTATGGATTTCGATGCGACAGGGGTCCACACTCAACCTTCCACTTCCAGCCAGCCTGAACCTCAGCTACAGCCGAAGAACTTTACACATCTTTACACTCCAATACGGCCGGAGGATGTGGTTATCAGCGAGGCAGACTCTACTACAAGTTATATTGAACCAACGAATTGGAAACTTGTTGTTGACACCTTACACAAGGTCGACTTAGTATGTGACAAATTAAAGGAATTGATGATGCAAGATCCTGGTCTTCGTTTTAAAATTGATTTGTTTTTCATCTGGGGAGCACCTGCACGGGGCTCTTCGTCTGACAGCTCTCTAAGTACAACGGATGAGGAGGAGGAGGAGGACGACTAGTTATCTTTTTTAAAACTCCGTTTGGATGGCCTTGACCTTTCCCCCTCCACTGAGTTTATTTAAGGTGCACTCTCAATGACTGCAGCATCATTTCATCGCGCACGTTCACCACAGCAACATGGAGAGTCAACTCAACTACTGTTGCGAACGGAAATGTTTTTCATGGCCGAATGACATTGATGTTGCGGATGGCCTGGCGTGTAGAAAATGTGAAGCTTTTGGTCAATGCATGTGTAAGTGCAAGTCTTGGAAGAAGCCGAAACCGGAGTTGAAGACATTCCATGTGTACCAGATGAGAGGGCATAAGTACACTTGTTGCCCTGAACGTTGCATTGAATTCACATTAAAACAGCTAACTGGCTGCAAATTGTGCAACAATCATTTTGCAGGTTTTTGCAAACATTATTTAGGAGCCTGTCAGTACAGATCAACTTGGCATACAGAAGCACTCACTATCAATGAAATCGCTATAGATACACAAGAGTAGTCTTTCTACTCTTTTCTTTTTTAAAACTCCATTAGGATGACCTTGACCTTTCCCCCTCCACCCACCTTAGTTTATATAAACCCCATTCCCACTGACCACAGCATCACTTCATCGTGCTCCCTCGTCAAAGCAACATCAGCTATGGAAAGTAAGCGCATCTCATGTTGCGAGCATAGGTGTTTGGAGATACAAGGCGTCACATATTGTGCAAAGAAGCGTTGGGAGGAAGAGACGGGGACAACCTATTGCTGTGAAGATAAGTGTTTCCTCTTACCAAAGTGGCAAGTGGATGGGCTGGCCTGCCGGCAATGTGAATGCTTCGGATGTTGCAGGTGTAGATGCAAGAACCAACAGCTGCCACCACCGGTACTACAAACTTTCAAAATCTACAAATCCAAATACTTTTATACTTGTTGTCCGCAGCGGTGTATTAAATTTCACTTCTCCAATCTTACCAATTGTCGGAAGTGCTACGGACAACCTGATGGGTGGTGCACCTGTTTTCTAGACTCCTGCCGCTACAGATCGGATTGGTTTACAGATCCATTAGAGGTTGATGAGGTCGCCCAGGAAGCACAAGAGTAGTCTTTCTACTCTTCAACTTTTTTAAAACTCCATTTGGATGACCTTGAGATTTCCCCCTCCACTTCCCCATATACCTAGAGTACACAGAGCCTGGCAGTCAGTAACTCGGTGGCTGTCGTGGGGTGCGCATCGGTGTCGGCGCTCCGTTGTTAGGTTTTCAAGGTCACAGTAATATCAAATTGTTGGTGTTGTGCTGGTTCAAGGTCACCTGAGGGATAACCGATTGCCCATTTAGGCAGGGTCATGTCAGAAACTCGAGTTTAACTTGGCACTTTTGCCGTTTCTCGTCGAAAATTCGCTCCAAGTGGTCAAGGTCGCGGGGACTCTGACTGAAACTCGGAGCGTAGTGCGAGAAACGGCAAAAGTGCCAAAAAATTTTAAGTTTCGGCGTGACCTTGACCTCAGTGGCGTCGGTGACGTCATTTTGATGACGTAAGGGGTGATGACGTCATCAGCACGTCATTTCTGTGACGTCATGGGTGTGACGTCATAGAAATGACGTCATTAGTGATGACGTCATCGATGACGCAATCGATGACGTCATCGATGACGTCATCGGTGAGGTCATTGACCTCGATGACGTCATCCCTCAGGTGACCTTGAACTGAGCCAGCACCAACAATTTGACACTACTAGTATAGTCCGTTTTTTATCTGATCCTTCTAGGGAGAGATTGTGGTGGGGGTTGTTTATCCTTGCTATTATCCGGTTGGCTGGAGCCCTTTAATTTGTTTTTTTTTTTTTGTTTCACTGTTGCATGCCAGCTGGTAATTTTAAATCACAACATATTGTGTATCAGTTTTACAATATTTTTGGTTGCAGTTGTTTTTTATTAGTTTAATTTATAACTGTTACTTTTTAACAAGGCATACGTTTGGCTTAAATATATGACACATGACTTGGAGTTACTAAAAAAAATTATAAGAGATTTAAAACGTTATTTAAGGAAATTTGATACTCGAACATGTTATAGTCGGGGGCAATAGAACAGGCGGGTGAAGGTCAAGCTAATTAACATGTAGTTAAATGAGCAAAAATCAGCTGGCTTATTAAAAGATCTGACCTTGACACGCCTGTTCTATTGCTCCCGACTATAGTTACGAGTTTAAATCTTTTGTTTAAATTTTGAATATTTTGTTTACACTTGAAATCCCTTTCCCACTCAAATATTCTCGAGAAGGATCAGGTTTAAGAAAAAGGACTATAGTTTTTCTGCTCCACTGTGTTACATAAGATAAGGATACTTTACGTTACGTGTTACATAATAAGTTACTAAAATTTATTTATAGTGAATAAAGCGATATATACTAATCAGTTGTTTAGTTTTCACTATAAATGTTAGTATATTTATAATATAAATTTCAATATATTATAATTTTTTAATTTAATTTTTGAAACGTATTTAAATATTTTATTTTATAAGGCCATTATTAGATTTCCATTAGAAGAATACAAAAGGAACACATTGCAAGCAAACTCGTTAGGCTCTCATGGTTTTTTGGTTACTGGCTTTGTTTTGCTTCCGACATGAAAGTTAATTATCCGTTATCAAAATGTTAACAATCAAGTGTTCGACTCTGGTAATCAACCAATACCTTCTGACTGTGGTAGATTAAATAAAGATGCCCCTAACAGCATACAAGGGACAACTTTATCAATAAATTTTAATACTTGTTTTTAAATGTAGGAAATTCTTAAGATTATATTTTACCAAATACCTCATTGAAAGGGAGCTGGTAAAATAATAATAGAAAAAAATATAAAATAATATTTAATGTATTTAATATCATTAAAACTCTTTATAATCTATTATATAGAAACAAAAGTCTTTCATCCTTATAAGCTACTTCATAATACAGTATTTTAATTTTTTAATACCATAGTAATTACTTATTAGTAACTTTATAACTTTACTTTTTAAAACTATACTTTACTCATATAATACTTTTATAATGTTTGAGTATTTTTAATATTAATTGGACTTTATTAATTATTTTACTACTTAACTATCCATCACGTTAGAAAAGAGGAGTAAATAAAATGTTCCACGTGTTTTCAAATGAAAAAAGTATCTACCTTACAAACTCTGGATTTTTAGTTCAAGAGCCTCTCAAAATAAAATTACACAATACACAAACATAAAAATATCCAGTATGCAGAAAAAGGTAAGCTAAAAAAATGTTGTAGACATAAATTTTAAATGTATTCTCTAAAAATAGTTAATATTGAGTAGTTTTTAAAACGAATACCTTTAATCTGGGTGTAAGTATCTGAAAACACACAAACCCTCCTGAATATGACCAGTGATAATAGCCTATTCAAAATAATTGGTAATTGTAACACAATTCACAAATATGTGGTCTACTTGTTCATTGTAATAGTTTATATGTAACTTTAAACAAATTTTGTTCTTTTATATAATTTTTTTTTCAAAACTGTCAGTTTGATAAAAGACTCCTGAAGTACAGGATAATACTCAGAATATTTACAGTTTTTAATAAAAAATATTCAGCTAATTTTAAAATTAATGTAATTTGACATTTCAGTTTAAAAATTCCATTTAAAGCTTTTTCAGTTATTTGTGAAAAATTATGTAGTCTAGACTGTGTCTATCATTTCAAATGTAGGTCTCCTTCCGAAACCTCCTCCACACGAACTTACGTCTCAGCGTGGACGGTAGAAATTTCTAGATTATTAAAATAATCCAAGTTGCATGGTTATGGACACAATTCGTTAGGTAAAATCACAGTAAAAAATTTCCATGTTGCATACAGACATGTTTGACTATCCATATTGTTGGCCATTATTTTCCATATTATTTTGTTTTTGTTTTGGCTATGTCTCTACGCCTCTAGGTCTTAACACTTTATCCAATACGTGACTTTTTTCTGTAGGTGTACTGAGCCGTTTCTATAACCATAGAATTTTGACTATTGTAAGAATGCAATCATTCTAGAAATTACTACCATCGATGAGGAGATGATGTACATAATTTAGATGGCATTATTTTTCACAAATAGCTGAAATTATGGGTAATGATAAATATAAGAACTATGCATTCATATTTGGCTGCATTTATCTACAAATTTTCATTTTTTTTTTTTTTTTTTTAAGAGGTTGGCGGACCTCTTTTAGCCTTACTTTGCCCCGTCCACATAGACTATTGATCTGTGCGTGGATCGTATTAGACAAAATAAGGGGGTGAGCCGCTACAGTACAAGGTGAAAGGTACTGATAAAAGTCACTGGCAGAACGCGGATTCGAACCCACGACATCGCTGCCATGGTCCCGAAGTCCGGCGCGCTAACCACTACGCCACCGACTCACCCTAAAAAAAGCTAAAAAATTTGAAGCTGTCGTTTGGCTTCGTCTACTAAACTGGTAGATAATGAGTTTTGATTCTGTATAAGTAAATTCAATAATTTTAATTTTGGCTTACACTTATATTTTTAAAACCCGTCTACCTCCCATGTGTTTATAGATTTAATTAAAATCAAATTTATAAAAGAAATATCACCAAACTAATCACCTTGATCAACAATACACTTACGGACCGTCATTTCTGTAAGACCATTTAATTTGTCTTCAACTACTAAAAAACCAACTGTTGTAGTTGTAGAAAGGAACAAACCCCACTAGAAACCCCGCTATGTCGTGGTTGACTGAATTCTCCAAGTATTTTTTTCCTATAAAACCTTTATTCTACAACATTTCAACTGTAAATAGCATCAATTGGACAAATACTTTATCTATCGCCTTAAATGCTTCTTAGTACAATAGATTTAAAATAAAATAATATATATCAGATATCTAAAAAAAGATTTGAAAGAATACAGTTAATTTTAGATGGGAGTTTGCAATTGCAAGATAAATTATATTTCATTCTATCACTTCCTTCGCCTCAAAAAAATAAAATAAAAATAACTTTGCAAATTCGAGGTAGATGAATTTTTTTTTTTTTACAGTAATTCATTGATTTTAGTAAAATAAGTATTTTAAATCTGATAGAAGTGAAAGTTTATAAAATTCTGTCTATATATACAATAGTTGTTTCCATCTTTTAGTTAAATATGACTATTTCTGTCCGAAATTAGAATACATAATGAAGAAAATGAAGTTCCAGCCATGCTCATATAACTTAGTGGAGATAGATTAACATTAGAAACTTCAGATATTTTTTGAACTAGGTATGTCACATCTTTCTTATTCATATTTATGAAAAAGTCAGAAATTAAAAATAGTAATATCTACCTTATTATTGTAAGGTCAGTCATTTCATACACTTATTCTTCAAATACTAGCTAAGAAAATTATAAAAAATAAAATAAAAAAATACAACTCCGCGATCGCCAACTCATGCGGTCGAGGGATAGAGATTTTTTAAAGTTCCTTAGCGTGACCTTGTTATTTCCAATCTCCCCATCCATCACTGTCAAATTTAATTAATGGTAATTTATGCAAAGTTGCCAAAGTTGGCAAAACCCACTCCTATTATATTAATCGTGACACTTAATATGAAATTACTCGTTTGATTACAACAGACTTACGAAAAAATCACTGAAATTGTGGGTAGACGAAACAAGCAGTTTTCTGAAAAACCACTTCCTACTGTTGACCAAATCCTCAATGTATCTTGTTTTTCAATTTTCTAAGCCTTTGTTCAATAAAAGTCTCTACGGATCTCTATTTGAGAGCAAAGGATAACTGTTTGCTACTGAGCCATGGCAGTATGGCTCATTTCATATAGTACAGTTTTGAGTTTGGCCGCTCGATATCCAGCTGGCTGTGCCGAAACTTCTGGACTTCTCGCAGCTGTCAAATGTTCCCCGCCCCCCTCCTCACCGCCACGGATCGCCCGTCAGCGAGGTCGTTCTTTTCCTTTCCAACACTCGCTAGTAAAACAACTGAGAAAATGAAGACACTTCAAGGAATTGTTAACTTCGAGGAAGAGAGTAACATCACCATGAAGCTGTAATAATCTATTCACCAAATGCCAGGTACGAGGAATTCACTCAATTGAAATGTAAATTTGTAGAATAAAAACATATTTTGATGCCGTAGCTTGGAGTTTACCGGCTACGATTTCCCAACTTGAGCTGATTAAATTTCACTATGAATTAACCAAAAATAATTTTGTGACTTTGGAATTATTGTGTGGAAGTTAAATGTTAAAAATTCAATGTTAAATGTAAAATAATGACTGTCACTTGTTCAAAGTATTTTCAGAGAATCGTGGATTAAACTGTTTGTCCTGAACAGGAAAATTTTCATGTCTTGGTTGGTATGTCGAAAGCACATGTTTCAAGATTTTGTTTCACTATTATTTGGGGCTATTAATTGTAATAAATGTTTATTTATTTAGGCTCAGGCACCTTGGTGCAACAAATTATTTTTCAGAAATTTACCGGACCAGGCCTGGTCTCAACACTTTGTCTAATGTGATGTATGAATAGCCTACTTACTGTCTAGTATATTTAATGAGTATGTTTTGATGTTTTATGGCCTTATTAGTAATTGTCATGTGTATTTCTTGAACATAATTTTCGTTGTACACAATTTTGGTCAAGTTTATAGGTTAGGCAAGAATTAAAGGTTAAGGGCCAGGAACAGGTTAGAGTTGATGAAATCAGTAAATTAAAACAAACAAATGGAAATAATAACTATTAATTCAGAATAGGCTTTCTTGAATAGGAAATCTTGTACTGTATTGTATTATTTGGAATCTAAGACTCGTTATGATCTGTACAGGGCCCATGGTCTAGGGCTAGAAAATGTTCGAGACAACCGAAGGAACCGACTGGCCATGTTATCCTGACCGAAGCCTCTGAACCTGGACCGATTGCGGTGGGATGACATTCACCAACCCCTGGCCGCCACTTTCTCTGAGCTCCATGGTCACCATCAGCTGCAGGAACCCAGGCCTATCTACACTCACCGCTTCGCTAACTCAGGTGCCCTCCATCCATATTTTTTCTACAGTTTAAAACCAGTGGCCACATTTTCATTCAACTAAAAGGACAGACTCAGTTTCAATTCCGTGACAGTTTAAATTTTTACAACTAACTCAGTGAACATTTAAAAATATTAAATTTAACCTTCAACTAGGCCTTTCATTTCCTGTGGTGAATACTATTCTAACCTGTGAACTGTGAAGCCACAAACTTGGAGATATCCGGTTGTGTCGTCCCACTGCTGCAACGGGTTACCGTACCAATCAACTTGGTTTATATTTGAATGTGATGTAATGAGTCAATTAGGGTTTATGTCTGTTGGACTAGGTTAAGGTTAGGGACTTAGAATTTAATTTAAATAATTACTTTAACGGAGCACGTAGGCCATCCTGTTCTAAATTCCATTTTGGTAATGCTGGTACAAAATTCTGCTCCCGATTTTCTTTTCCATTTAGCTCTTTATGTTCATTCCGTTTAATTTATTGCTTAAGACCATTTAAGCCTTGGATGTTTTGTACTATGTTCAATGTTAGGTGTTTGTATTTATTTATTTGTTGTTATAAATTGTTGAATTTAAAATGTTTAGTACCGGTTGAAATCTAAAGGTTATATTTTGTCATTTAATTTTAACTTGAACAAATTATTATAAACGCTGGCCAGCAAATGAGTCATTAAGTCGTTGAAACAACTATAAGTCCATTTCGGTAGATGACTTGAATTCATTAATGTTTAAATAAATTAAAAATTTATTATACTACTCTAGAATTTCACACGGTTCATCAGATGTAGGCCTATAGCCTACTCACTCAAAATATAAAAATAATCCTGATCAATTTAACAATTTTATTAATCATGGCTGTGATCAAATTAGACTGAAAGACTGAATTTGAATTTTATTATTTGTAGGCTAAGGTTATATAAAATGTATTGTTCCTCATGTTATTTTTGCTCAATATAGGCTATGCCATGTTATTTCATATTTGTGTTTTACTATATCCAACTCCTAACTTCTTCCCTGCCACGTTCTCTTGTAAATGGTTATGTTGCCTCACACGTTACATTTTTCGTTTCAAATTTACATGTTACAAATTTCCGTTTCTGTAAAGAGAAACTGACGGATATTAAATGAGTATGTGTAACGTTTCACGGGCTACGAACACCGACAGCACCTCATTGTTCTCAATTTTATAAAAAAATTGCTTTTAAATTTACTTTTAAAGTAATAAAATCCATAAACGTTTAAATACATTAGTAATAATATTTATTGTTTTATATGTTATTTTGAATTAATCCTTTTTTTAGATTTTGGTCCTGTGACTTTTTATTGTACATCGCACAAATTGCGTACATCTCCAGACTATTTTTTGTGAAATCGCATTTTCAGTTTATCTACTCTAGTGACAAAACGATTGGTCTGATAAAAAATGCTGCTAAATATGACCGAGATATTTTTATTAAAACAAATGGTGTAAATACCTCAGTCACCAGTTCTTTGTTGAGGTCTAGTGCGACCTAGGTTTCGATGCTTAATTTTTGCATCATCATCAGGCTGTAGAAAACGTGGTTGTCCTTCAATCCAGTGGATGTCGTCAGGAAATTAAAATATCACAGTCGGAAAATGAAAACATAAAAACACATGGACACGGACACATGACAGTTAAATAATTGAAACGAACAACACCGTGCGGATTTGCATTAAAAAACCGATCAACGACCGCGGCGAATGGCATCCAGCCCACAACTGACCATTTCCGGGGGGCGGGGGGAGCTGCTTGCCCTTTGTCCTCTTGGTTGTGTCGCATGTCCACGGAGCCTGGAATGCGTCGCCTGCGTCTCGATTATTTTATTAAAGATCAGATTCGAGCTGTGGTGGATTTGGTCGTTGAGCAGATTTTTCCCGTCTTTTTTGGAAGCTTTGTAAATATGGTACTCTTCGAGAATGTCTAATAAATAGACCTTTTTGCAAACATTGAGTATAGTAACATTATCTTCTGATTTACCTATTCTGTGGTTTTCAGTCATCAAATGCTGTGCGAAGGTGGATTTTTGTTGAACAAGTTTAGGATTAATTTTATGTTCCTTCATTCTAGTTGAAATTGAGCCCCCCGTTTGACCTATATAGTATTTCTCACAGTCTCCACATTTTAATTTATAAACACCTGTCACATCCAATTTGTTTTCTTTTGGGGTTGTATTATTATTGTTTAGAATATGTTGTAGTTTGTTAGAAGTGCGGGGGGCGGGTAGTAGATTGTAAGGCTTTAGTTCTCTATTAAGTAAATTGAAGAGTCGATGTCCATATTCAACAAAATTGTATTTTGGGGGGATTTCATTTGGGTGTTGACTGTTTCTGATTTTATTCCTGTGTTTATTGACTAATTTATCAATAACATTACTTTGATAGCCATTGGAAATTGCGATGAATTTTATGGTGTTCAACTCGTTTTTGTAGTTATCAGTTGAGAGTGGCACTTTTAATAGGCGGTTCACCATACTATTATATGCGGCAAGCTTATGATTGTATGGGTGGTAGGATGACGCATGTATAGTCTGTGTTGTGGTGGTGGGCTTCCTGTAAATATTGAACTGGAATTTATTGTTTACTATCATTATTGAGAGATCCAGGAAATTGATTCTGTTGTTTTCTTCTATTTCGAGCGTAAATTTAAGTTTTGGGGCTATGGAGTTTAAATATTTATTGAGTATCTGAAGCTGTCTGAGGTTACCATCGAATAAGACCAAAGTATCATCAACATATCTATGATAAAAAATCATTTTGTTTAGATTACTGTTCTTATCTGAGAAAACAAATTCATTCTCAACATGGTTAAGGTAGATTTCAGCAAGAATACCTGAGAGTGGAGAACCCATGGCTAGTCCGTCTGTTTGTATATAGTATTTATTATTAAAGGAGAAGTAGTTCTGTTGCAAAATTAATTCTAATAGGGTGATTAATTCTTTTATGGCGTCAGGCGGTAGTGTCTCACTTTTCTCAAGGTTTATTTTTATAATTTCAATAGTATCAGTGATGGGAACGTTTGTGTAGAGATTTACGATATCAAAGGAGGCGAGCATGTGATGATTGTTTACATTTGTTTCTTTTATCTTATCGATGAGTTCTAGGCTATTTTTCAGGCTCTTATTGTTATCAAATACATAATGGCTACGAAGTATCTGCTCGAGCATTTTTGCTACTTTGTAACTAGGGGCTGTGGTGTAGTTAACAAGGGGTCGGATGGGGATATCAGCCTTATGGATTTTCGGTAAACCTCTGAGGTTTGGAGCTTTAGGGTTCATTACTTTGGCGAATTTGATGTTGTCACTAGTTAATAAAACCTTGCTTTTATTCACTGCATTTCTGATTACTGTGTTAAATCTAGAAGTTGGGTCTTTATCAACCGATTTTATGTCATTGTTTTCGATGAAATCATTTACTTTGCGAATGTAATCATCCTGTTGCATGATCACAATAGAATTGCCTTTGTCGGCTTTAAGGAGGATTGCATTATTGGATTGTAGCTTTTCTTTTATGTTTTTTATAATGGAGTATTCAGATTGTTTGGTATTATTACAACGTGTGTTTGATTCTTTGTCTTGGCATTTTTTTATTTTCTTGTTTACTATAGCACGTAGGTAATTGCGGTTATCAAAGTCTGGGACAAATTTAATGGCAGCCTCAGCATTGATTAGTTCATCAAAAATGGATTGCTTTGCATGCTTAGATAGGTTGTATTTAAATCCTTTTTCAAGAACTTTAATTTCACTGTCATCAAAAGGAATTGTCGTGTGATTGATCACTTTTGGATAGAATTTAAAATCAAAGATTATATTCTCATCGGGTGATTTTTGAGTATTCATTAAATTATTTAATTTCTGTTCCTGTTGTTTCTTTTCCTTACAAACCTTTTTGCTTACTCTGTTTTCAATTTTAATCAAAATACTCTGTAATTGTAAAGGATGCAATGAATTGGCAAGTTCAAGATATTTTTGTACATCAGTGAGTTTAACATGCTTTTCTTTCTGTATGAATATTTAATCTCATTTTTTATCCAAGTCGTTTGGGCTGTTTGTTTGGCCTTTTTAGCTGTGAATGATTTGGAGTTGATTTTAACTTGTACAATTTGGAATCAAATTGTGACGGAGACATGATTGATTGAACTTTATGTTGTGAACAGTGAATGCGAGTTTTTACTTGACGTTTTCATACTGGCTGGCAAGTTTTGCTTGACTAGCATTTAATATTTTTGACATCATAAAGATGTTGATATTGCCTCGGAACTGGAAATGACAAACAAATGGTGTAAATACCTCAGTCACAAGTTCTTTGGTGAGGTCTAGTGCGATCTAGGTTTCGATGCTTAATTTTTGCATCATCATCAGGCTGTAATCCACCTTCGCACAGCATTTGATGACTGAAAACCACAGAATAGGTAAATCAGAAGATAATGTTACTATACTCAATGTTTGCAAAAAGGGCTATTTATTAGGCACTCTCAAAGAGTACCATATTTACAAAGCTTCCAAAAAAGACGGGAAAAATCTGCTCAACGACCAAATCCACCACAGCTCAAATCTGATCTTTAATAAAATAATCGAGACGTAGGCGACGCATTCCAGGCTCCGTGGACATGCGACACAACCAAGAGGACAAAGGGCAAGCAGCTCCCCCCGCCCCCCGGAAATGGTCAGTTGTGGGCTGGATGCCATTCGCCGCGGTCGTTGATCGGTTTTTAAATGTAAATCCGCGCGGTGTTGTTCGTTTCAATTATTTAACTGTCATGTGTCCGTGTCCATGTGTTTTTATGTTTTTATTTTGTGACTGTGATATTTTAATTTCCTGACGACATCCACTGGATTGAAGGACAACCACGTTTTCTACAGCCTGATGATGATGCAAAAATTAAGCATCGAAACCTAGGTCGCACTAGACCTCAACAAAGAACTGGTGACTGAGGTATTTACACCATTTGTTTGTCATTTCCAGTTCCGGGGCAATATCAACATCTTTATGATGTCAAAAATATTTTTATTAATGGCTAAAAGAATATTCAGAATATTTTGCCGTATCTATCTACGCATTAACCCTCAAAACAGACTTATCGCAGGATGATCAACTCAAGAGGTGCCACCTCTGGTATCTCGTAAACTAGAATAGTTATAGAAAACTTTAAATTGAGGAACTTACGTCCTTTTTAGAGACTATTAAAAATATGAATTCAGCTATTGTCGGGGATGGTGGACGGTGGTACTAATTTACATACTTTTGGAAAGTTAATCCTTAGATTTTAGGGCGACAAATTACGGAGTGGACCCTCTATTCTGCATAACACCCGGAATAAATCATTATTATTTCACAGATTAAAATTTTTAACGAATTTTAACAACAAAGAGGTACTTAAATCGATTCATAAGAGATTTTCGAAGCTTTTTTACTATTGATTGTGAATTGTGTGTATTAGACAATTTTGTTACTGTCTTGGCTGTCCAGATCTTCCGTGGAGCTTATTAATTTCATACTTGACTTTTTAATAAATTACGAATGTAGGGCAACCCCTAAGAGGGCATGGGGGAAGGGCCCCAATCGAGCCGTAGGCGAGTAAGAAGAATATACCGGGTTTCCCAGACCACCCTTGCACCCCTTTTAAAATCTAAAAAAATAATTTTTCACTAACACAAATTGTGCCATTATAGGGAAACCAGTTTGCGCTCTATCCATTGAGATAACTTCAATGCACAAGGTGTACCAGAAAAAACCTATAAAGACAGGAAGTCATTCATTTTAAATACGAACCTACCCTTTTTACAGAAATGTTGGATTTTAGACATAATTTTAAGACTACTTTACAATGTAATGTATAAATTGTAATCGTAACACTTTGGGGATAATGGCGGTGGAAGTTTTGTTTTTTTTTTCAATAAAAATAACATTGAGCAAATTTTCATATCCATTAACAATGAAACTTTTATCTTTAACATTACTGTCTAAAAATGAAAATATCTTATAACATCGTTTTAAATCATATTTCACCATAAAATACTGATTATAATATAATTAATTAGTTTTGATCGTCTATATATTAAAATTATTTTGAAATATGTAAAAAATAATAACCATAAGTACCCTTTTAGAAACATTAATTTCTATTGCACTGACATGTTTCGACTTAAAGTCATTTTCAAAGTGCTTTTTGTACTTAACCAAATAATTTATAATTTAATAACAAAATTCATATGATATTATATAATTGTTAAATTAACTTTGGTGGTGAAATCGGTTTTTGTCTTTCTTTATATCTAATATTTTTTCGAATATGGGATTTTTTGCAGGGAACTGGAATGCATTAAGTAGGTTATCTCTGTCATTCAGGTAGCTTTGATAAATGTGTATTTCTTCTTTAATATCCATTTTCTTGCCTTTTCCCATAAAATCCAGAATGGTCATGTTATCTTTGTAACTTTTATAAGTATGGTCTGTTTTGAGTATGTGGTCAGCAAAGGTTAATTTCTGAGTGGTTATGTTGTTTGACTTTATAGCTTGAATGTGCTCGTTGTACCTTTTTCGAAAGCTCCTACCTGTTTTACCTATGTAGTATTTTGAGCACTCATTACAATTTATTTTATAGATACCAGATTTTTCATAATCGTTTGAATAATTACGTTTGTCTTCTTTGTTTGCTAGTTTGTTTATCAGGTCGAATGAGTTGTTTCTGGTTCTATATGAAAGTTTGTAATTTGAATTTATAAACGTTTTTCGAATTGCTTTATTGAAATTTAAAGCTTAGAATTAAAGCTTTAATTAATTTAATTAATTAAAGCTTATTGATAACAGCTTAGAACTAATAGATAACATCAAAAATTTAGATTTACCAGAAAACGCAATATTCATTTCTTTTGATGTCACTAATATGTATTCGAATATACCTGTTAGTGAAACCATAACCATACTTAAAGATAACCTAACAAAAAACCCAAATCTACGCCCTGAAAACATCAAAGACATCATATCATTGATAAAAGTAGCTTTAAATCCAAATTATTTCAGATTCAATTCACAGTTTTATAAACAAAAAGAAGGACTTGCTATGGGCTCGCCCTTGTCTGGTATAATAGCTAACCTGTAGATGCAAAATTTAGAGTCAACCAAAATAATAAATAATTCAAATCCTTTAAAGAATAAAATTATCTTTTGGCAAAGGTATGTAGATGATATACTTTGTATTTTTGAAAATGATGATGACCATGAACCTGATGATCTATTGACTTACTTAAATAGCATTTCGGACACCATTAAATTTACCATGGAAGTTCAAAACACAGAAATAAATTATTTAGACTTAAAAATTCGGAAAAAAATAACAAGGTTGCTTTTAAAATATATAGAAAACCAACCCATACAGACCTCATCATACCAGCAAAATCAAACCATCCATGGCAGCACAAAATGGCCACTTTCCATTCACTGATTAACCGTTTGATAAAAATTCCAATGACCAAACAAGACTATGAAAAAGAAGAAAAGACAATCAAAAGTATTGCAAAAAATAATGGATATCAAACTAAACTGATAGATAACATGATAAGAAAGAAGAAAAATAAAGAAATACTGCAAGCAAACATTCAAGGAGCAAACCCAAAATCTGCATATTTATGCGTATCATACAGTTCAGCACTCAATAAAGCAATTCGAAAAACGTTTATAAATTAAAATTACAAACTTTCATATAGAACCAGAAACAACTCATTCGACCTGATAAACAAACTAGCAAACAAAGACGAAAAACGTAATTATTCAAACGATTATGAAAAATCTGGTATCTATAAAATAAATTGTAATGAGTGCTCAAAATACTACATAGGTAAAACAGGTAGGAGCTTTCGAAAAAGGTACAACGAGCACATTCAAGCTATAAAGTCAAACAACATAACCACTCAGAAATTAACCTTTGCTGACCACATACTCAAAACAGACCATACTTATAAAAGTTACAAAGATAACATGACCATTCTGGATTTTATGGGAAAAGGCAAGAAAATGGATATTAAAGAAGAAATACACATTTATCAAAGCTACTTGAATGACAGAGATAACCTACTTAATGCAATCCAGTTTCCTGCAAAAAATCCCATATTCGAAAAAATATTAGATATAAAGAAAGACAAAAACCAATTTCACCACCAAAGTTAATTTAACAATTATATAATATCATATGAATTTTGTTATTAAATTATAAATTATTTGGTTAAGTCCAAAAAGCACTTTGAAAATGACTTTAAGTCGAAACATGTCAGTGCAATAAAAATTAATGTTTCTAAAAGGGTACTTATGGTTATTATTTTTTACATATTTCAAAATAATTACAGTAGCCCTTATCTGCGAAATCTGTACAATATTTAAAGTAATCTAAGCCATATTGAAAATTTTATGAAAAAATAGAAGAATTTATGACAAAAGTAATAATTTAGGACGTTAAAGTGTTTAAAAGAAGAAGCTAACGAATTTTTATGCTAGGCCATTTAAGTTTTACATGGAAATTTACAGAGATAATGCATTTAAAATCTAGCCCCATATTATTCTTATGGGAAAAAAATCAAAGTTCTACCTCCATTATCTTTCAAACTGTTAGGATTAGGGGTATTCATTAAACTGTAAGGTTGTCTTAAATGTGTAGAATCCAAAAAGACCATAAAAAGTGGGGGTTCATTTTTAAAATTGGTAATTTGGTAGTTTCTGGGCAGGTTACTTCTAGTACACTCTGTACATTAAAATTATCATCAA
The DNA here is from genome assembly GCA_030545055.2 of Neoaliturus tenellus. Taxonomy (NCBI): domain Eukaryota; kingdom Metazoa; phylum Arthropoda; class Insecta; order Hemiptera; family Cicadellidae; genus Neoaliturus; species Neoaliturus tenellus. Next base: position 68,921,780 of record CM061533.1, on the reverse strand, counting down.
GGGATAGAGCGCAACCGGTTAACGGATAATGGCATGATTTGTTTTTGTGTGGGGGTACGGGTGGTCTTGGACACCCGTATAATAAGAAAACATCTTTGTTTATTTAATTTACTTTTATTATAAAATTTATTTCATTTGCTAATGTTTCAACACTCCAGTGAATCAAAAGTATAATAAAAACACTCAAAGTTAGTAATAAACATATTTTAAAGTAAGGAGAACTTCGATTTGAACAATAACATAGTTTGTAAGAGCTGAAATGATATTTAATTTGTAATATACTCACCACCTGTACACAAATTCTGTTGCTTCTTATATGCAAACAAATGTTTCGGCCCTATATCAAAAGGGGAATTTTATCGCCTACCTTCTAGGGGTTGAAAAATGGAGAATTTAAAGATCTTGCCTTATATACTATTAATAACACATTTAACACGTACACGAAGTTTAACCTTTTTAACACGATGGGTTTTATTCACACCAATACAGTTTTCACTTATTAATTGTCCCCGTACCTAGCTTTTAGGAAACACGTACCGGCCGCCCTGGATGATATTTAATTAGTGCAAATATTACATTTAAACCTGGATGATAACTTGGCGGATCATTACACTTCCATCCCGTGACGGGTCATTGGTGCTTTTCCCCAGCTGATGGTAGATCGGGTTCGCAGCGAAATCAGTTTGCACATTCTTGAGGAGATGGAATAGTGTTCTAACTGGCATTCCAAATTTCCATTTCTAACAAACAAATCTAACTTATTTTATTTCCTACAAACTTAGACAACTTCTAAACCTGCAGTAATTGATATGTATTCATGACTTGTTTCACGAATATGGTATGCAAAGTTTAAGCTGTGTAAATAATGTTAGTTTACTTTCTGCCTTTACTGATTTTTATACCTAACGTCAAAACTCCACCATGTCTTCCTATATAATAGGAATCACAATCGCTGCAATTAATTGTATACAGACCTCATATACTCTATACATTTTTTTATATTTTAAGGTGTTTATCCAGTTGTGTTATTAATAATATTAGTATATATTAATGGAATTTAGTCTGGCTTAATTCGTTTTAATTTTACATACAGGTATCAAAAGTGGTTCTGCAGAAGGCTGCTTTCAATTATTGGATTTCAGAATCCTATTTCCGCCAAAGAGGGACGATGACGACCGACCCTTTTTGACAAGTTGCTCTAAGATCTACTTTCAAATTAAACAATTTAATATATTTGTGACGATGATTATATGAATATCCCCTAGCTAGAAGCAATTTCATTATTCATTATACTATCAATTGCCTATTTATTTTCATACCAGACATATATACAAGCATCCAGAAAATAAATGGATATATTTGTTTTGATGATTATATCGTCTAAATAGGTTAACCAAGAGTTAGTATAAGAATGTATACAAATATATATATATATATATATATATATATATATATATATATATATATATATATATATATATTGCAGAAAAGTTCACATTATAGGGCTACTATAGTCATAGCAATTATGAGATATTGACAAAACTGAGTAACCTGTTTTTGTGGAAACATTTATTTTAAATCATTGAATCCAGCAACATGTTTCGGCTCTCTTAAGGCCATTTTCAAGCTAAAAATTAAATACAAAATTACATAACCCTAATAAAACTAAGACACTATACAGTACAAAAATAAATTAAATATTACAGAAAACATATGTTAAAATTTAAAACATGACCAGTTGGTTGTTTTCCATTTCATGGCATTTGGATTTATTTTTCTTACATGTTCTTTATTTTTTCAAAAATTGGATTACATGTTGTTACTTGAGTGTTGAGTAATTCTTCTTTTTTGCTCATATATATGTGAAATTGTTCTTTTGAATCCATTTCCTTTCCTCTCTTCATTAATATGGCCATATTTTCATTCATGCTCTTATATGTATGGTCCGTTTTCAGGATGTGCTCGGCGAAGTTAGATCTTTGTGTTGTTTTGTTGTTTCTTTTCAATGCCTGTATATGTTCTTTAAATCGAGATCTAAATGTTCGTCCGGTTTGGCCTATGTAGACTTTTTCGCAATCGGAGCACTTTAACTTAAATATTCCTGATCGGTTATATTTTTCATTTTCATTGTCGTTAATATTCTTGGCTATTTTCTACTAATTAAATCAAATGCATTATTCTTGGTTTTAAGTCCTATTTGATAGTTGGTATTTTCAAACGTCTTTCTTACGGATTTATTAAGTGTGGTATTATAAGGCATACCAAGATATTTATCATTGGTCTTATCTTTCTTGGGGCGTCTTCTTTGTTTCTTGATGTTTTTTACGATTCGGTCTATTAGATCAGAATTATATCAATTTTTTATCGCCAGGTACTTGATTGTTTTTAGTTCTTTGTCATAATCGATTCTGTTCATCGGTATATCGAGCATTCTATTTATCATTGATCTAAAACCTGATATCTTATACTTAAATGGATGGTTTGGGTCTGAGGGTATGACAAAATCTGTTTGAGTATTCTTTCTGTAGATCTGGAAAGAGTGCTTATTTTTCTTTTTACTTATTGTTAGGTCAAGGTAATTTATTTTTTCTTTATTACATTCTTTTGTAAATTTTATTTTATTGGACAAACTATTCAAGTAGGTTAAAAAGTCTTCACTTTCTTCTTCATTACCTTCAAAAAGGCATATTATGTCGTCAACGTATCTGTGCCAGTACTTTATTTTGGGTTGAAATGGATTTGATGAATTAGACTTATTTCTAACCTATGCATGTAAACATCAGCAAGTAACCCGGAAAGGGTTGAACCCATTGCAAGTCCTTCATTTTGTTGGTAGAATATAGAATTGAATGAGAAATAATTTTGTTTCATACAAATTTCAGTTAATTTAATGAGTGTTGAAGGTATATATATATATAAAACCTTCTTGCCATATTATCATTGAAAATGTATCCACTTAGGAAGATAAAAATATATATTTTTTTTAATAAAGTTACAGTTTTGTTTAATGTTTACCAAACACAAAAAATTCTATTACAAGATCAAGGAATACATTTTACGAGAAATTTTGCAGGTTTTCACTTTCCTCGACTTGCGAGCCTGTAGGCCGAACTTGATGATGTCCTTCTCATGAGATATGCAATGCAGGCTGTACTATTGACCGTGTCAATGAATGGTAGCTGTTAAAAAAATCCTGTTTGACACATGACGACGCCGAGTATCACAAGTATATACATCTTGATTCGAACCTAAAAAAACTTGTTTATTTAGTTTGATCAAATTTTTAAGTGGAGAAGATGATTTAATGGCTGGTTAGTAGAGTGGTTATAGTGCTCACCTTTGAATCTAAAGGTTGTCTGTTCGATCCTGAGAAAAGTTAGTGGCTTTTTAAAGGTTTGATTGAGGACCCAGTTGGAATTTGTCATTGAAGTATTATTTACTAAACTTTCTGATAACTTGTTGATGTGAGATAGTAACTGGGGCTTGGACTGTTCCCCGTCAAATTGTAAAAAATGCCATTGGTAATAACAATGACGTAACAGTTAAAATAAAAAAAAAAAAAATAAAAAAAACGGACTATATTGCTTACGCATATGGCACCACCGGACTGCCAGCGTTTCTAATCAGCGGACTTCAAAAATAAAATAGAAAACTACTTGTTCTCTATTAAATAAGGTTATATCATCATTTGGAATCTTATATATGTTTTTGTTACTATATAAAGGTTTTTAATTACTATGACCTTATTAATCGCTTAATTATTCTTTTCGTTCATGAAAAGCTTTGTAGTTTGATAAATGTAGGTCTCCATGGTTTATCACCGAGTTCCACAAGACCTAGAGTAAAATACCACCCATGAATACTGATGCTGCTCTGTTTTGTGCTGTTGGGTGGTTTCTCAGTGGAAAACATTTTACGTTATTGGGCAATAAACATAGAATAATTGATAAACAGGATGTCTATTTGTCGATTTCCATACAAGTTATCGAATTTTTTCCTTAATAAATAACTCAGACATTATGTAATGACAAAGAAAAACAATTTTATTCACTATTTTAATGAATCCTATTTAGGAAGTCACTTGTGTTATTTAATGGTAGATCAAATACAAACGTTATTCCTATAACGTAAAAAAATATTACATCACTGTGTGTTTTAATTTTAATTAATCTCCTTTGTTCATTAAGTACTACTACTACCATTACACTACTACAACTGTAGCGTTACTCATTCTACCTTTACATATTGATTGCACTTATCTAAGCTGTGGGAACAATTGCAAGGAATTTATAGTATTTATTGCCGTGGGGCTTTCACTTTCTATAATTAAAACTGATTGGGATAGCATATTATAAACTTGTTACAGATTTGTTTGGAACTTTAAATTTTTTACATTTTAGGAACAGATATGAAATTTAATGGACTGCGTACTGTTAGGTGAGAATATACAGGGCGTCCCCTTCCACCCGTACAGCCCATTTTAAATTTAAATTAATAATTTTTCACAAAAAGCAATCGTGCCGTTAAAGGTAAATTGAATACGCTCTATCGATTGCACGATTTAGAATGTACAGAGTGTACCAGAAGTCCTGTGGAGTAGATCCAGACAAGAAGTCGATAATTTTCCATACAACCCTTATTTTTACACGTTTGAATTCTACACGTAAATTAAGACAACTCTACAATTTAATTTGTATCTCTATTCTCAACGGTTTAGTAGATAATGGCAATGTAGATAAGTGCAATGACTTCATATTTAGTTTTTCAATTATGTATAATTGATTGAAATGTATTTTTCTCCTACGTAAATTTATATTTAAATTAGTCTTTAAATATTAGTTTTGTTTGATTTTTAAGTAAACAATTCTGTCCTTCACTGCAAATTTAATACTGCAGTTTCTACGGATTTAAATATTCTACAGTTTTTTACAACATTGTTTGTTGTCTTACAACAATTTAATCTGAACAAACTGAACAATGTAAGTTAGAGTGTTAATAATTAGATTAACAAAATAATAGGGTTCAACGGAGCATGGCGCAGCTTGCTAGTTATCCGTTTGTATGTAAACGAGAGCTTAGCAAAACATCAGGGCTTTTATGTTTCTATATTTTTAATGGTATGCAATTTGTATCCTAGTACCGTAATATGATTTCATTTTAGTTTAAATTTAGCTTAAGAAACAAGTTTGGCAATTTTGATTAACTTTTCATTTGGTGGAATGGTGTCGTTGGTATTTTTATTGTAAAATTATGATGGGAAGTTGAAAAAATTGTTTAAGTATCCATAGCTTACTGAGTTAAAAGTTTTTTGAACATATTTACTATGTTTTCAATTTAGACTTTTTTTATCAAAAGATAATCAAATTATTTTAAGTTAACTCTCCAGTAAATAAAACCAGTATACTTTTATTGGTAAATTTACTTCACTCCATAATTGTTATGAATTAATTTATATTTTTATTACCAACCACATTTAAAATACCTTAGTCATTATTACTCCCAAAAATAGATGCAATATTGATATACAGTATATGAAATTACAACAGTATATGTATCACCAGTCAAATCACACCCAGCGTGACATTCAAAGAATGTTTTATTACCTTCACACAAGTTCCATCAATATTCCGACATTGGTTTGTAATAACAAGATTCTCACATGACTTCAGTCTCCACTTCTGTAAGTCTGCTTATTGCTTAAGCGATCGCTTCCGTATACGTCTATTATCTTTACAAATTTGCTGAAATGAAATAAATGTTTTGACAAGTAGTTAGAGTCATGAAGAACCATTTGCCGTTTATCTCTCACAAGAATTAGTCATTGCAATACATAGAATAACATAAAAATCTACTTATTGCACATGATTTATCTAGAAACACTAAATATACATTGCGTTCATAAATTCAGGTATAAAATAAAATTGATTGTGTAAAAGCCAGGTTGTTGTCTCTTTAAAAAATTATCAAGTGTAGTGTAACTGGCTGACTGAATGAGTTTACTTAAAGAATGTACTCGTATGTAGGCCTAATTTACTTAGTGTGATGTTCCAGTTTTATTTAGCGGTGATGTGGAAAGTCTATTTTTAGTCTGTTTCTTGTTCAGTGTGTGTAGATTTCCTGCCTTGTAGAACAAATTCAGGTTGGGTTTCTGTAAATATTCGGATAATGTTAAATATGTAAATGTTTATTAATGTCAGAGTTCTCTTTTGTATGAAAAAAGAGACCGACAATGTCCCTGCATATTTTTCGAAAAATCTTTTTCTGGATTAGTAGGGTGTCCGATACAGATGGAGACTGTCCCCAGAAGATCAAAACATTGGCTAAATAAGACTGAAACACTCCAAAATATGAACCCTGAAATATTCTAAATAGATTATGGTTAGATTTCTAAAAAGGTAACTGGCACGATAGAGCTTTTTACAAAAAATGCTGACATCATCAGACCATGTCAGTTTTTAGTCAATTAAAAAGCAAAGGAGCTTCACAGATTGGAGTCTTGCTTGCGAGTCACACTGGGAATAACATTCTGCGTTTTGCCCTTATTAGAGAGAATTTGTGCTTCAACATGTGCAAGTCTAATTATTTCATTCAGGTCGTCTGTGTTTTTCCCCACTAGTGAAAAGAGTAATGTCATCAGCTTAAACTTCAGTAACAATTTTGGCAGTCGTATATAGAAATTATGAAGAAAAAGGCCCCAACTTCAAAGGCCCCAACTTCGAGCTTTGTAGGACGCTTTTTAACATTTTGAACTGAAAAATATTCTCCTTTTATAACAAAATACTCTTATCTATTTGAAACATATAAAGAGATGAGCTTGAAAGATTGTTCTGAAACCCCGTGAAACTTCTACAGTTTCTGCACAGTGTGAAATAGGGCACAACCAAAATCTTTACTTAAATCGAATAATGGTAGTTCGACCGCCAATAGTTTTCTCAAATGCATTAAAGAAACAATTTCATTATGGATAATGTTGTTGATTTCCCTGGAAGAAAAACAAATTATAAATCGGAAAGAAGACTATAACTGCTAAAATAACTTAAAAGTTGTATATGGATGTCTCTGAACTCTTTACTGACCTTTACAGGTATTATTCCTGGATAAAAGACAAGCCAAAATATCATATTTAAAATTTCCTAAACTTCATAGTTACCCGTACATCCGTCATTTTGTATTTTTTAAGAATAATTTTTAATTTAAGAACGGCTTGACGTAATAATTTGAAAGTTTGATACGCAGTTTTTTTTAAGCAAAAACCTACTTGGAAAAAAATAATCAACTTTTTATTATTCATATTTTCAAAATGTCGGCTGATTAAAATCTGTAACCTTAAATTATATGAAAACTACATAGGCCTACTGTAGCAAAGTTTATGTTCTCAGTGGTTTTTTATTTTTTATTTTATCTAAAATCCAACGATGGAAAAGTTATGAAAATCGGTTCATAAATAAGCGAGATAGAGCGATTTTGATACCAATAGTCACGCATCTGAGCGGGTTGCCGAGAGAAAAGCGCGGTCGCGGCGCCGGCTCAACAATTGATTTTGTACCAAAACTGCTCCCGGTGGAGCGGCATGACCGTGGCTAGCATCTGTTAAATTGCTCTAACTCGCTTATTTATAAACCAATTGCTATAGTTTTTACATCGTTGGATTTAAAAGTTTAATAAAAAAAAAAAAAAAAAAAAAAAAACATGAGAACACAAACTTTGCTACATTATGTATTTTTTATGGAATCCAAGGTTACAGATTTTAAACAGCCGCACTTTTGAAAATATGAATGATATAAAGTTGATTATTTTTTCCAATCCATGTCTTTACTTAAAAAAGGCTGACGTTCCTTTATGTGGTATTAGATAATAGGATAAACATTTTAATATACAGTATCAGTGAACTGACACATACTTTCTCCCAACAATATAAAAAAAGCTGTTAAAATCTTCAAACATAAATGTCTTGATGACTCAGTCGGATAGCTACCAGCTGAGCAGCGCGAGATTGACCCTACGCGCGTCTGTGACTTTTAACAAAAGCGTTTACCGCTAAACGAAAATTGAATTTTCTCCGCAACCACTTGACATAGAGCAAAGATTTTAGATACTGGATTATTTAGTTTTTTAAGCTTGATTGAATGGTGATAAGTAAAATTTATTTCAAAATAACAGTTATTTTGAAAATCCAAAAAAAAAAAAAGATTTTTGAAACACTTTTTACGCCATAACTTTTGAACAATCATTTTCTCAGAGATGCGGGTGGTGACATTTTATTCACCATTTTAAGCTTAATAAACCACAAAATTTTAATCAAAATCGTTAGAGCCGTTTTTGAGAAATTTGGATTTTTCACGATTTTTGAGGGTTTTGGGGGGTAAAATGCCCTTAAAAATCAAAAATTAAAAAAAATGAAAAACGCCTGGAATTATCGTGCGTATGGACATACATACCAAATTTCGCCAAAATCGGACCATTAGAGCATCCTCTAGCTCTGTTTACATCCTGAAACACACACACACACACACACACACACACACACACACACACACACACACACACACACACACACACACACACACACACACACACACACACACACACACACACACACACACACACACACACACACACACACACACACACACACACACACACACACACACACACACACACACACACACACACACACAAACACACACACACACACACACACACACACACAGTCTTGTTCACCTATATTTGTGGGGCCCTGAGATTACACACCTATTTGGGGGCCCGTGTGTGTGCATTTGACAGGTACTGTGGGGATATTTCTAATTGTGGGGCCGTACAAAAAACCTAACCTAAACTAACCTAACCTAACCTAACTTAACCTAACCTACTAAACTAACCATTATTGACTTTTCCAACAGTAAAAAGTAGAATTTTAGCTCAAAAAAAATTATGGGGCCGTGTGTATGACCCCGCAATTTCAGAAGGCCTAACACTCACGTGAAATTCACACACTTGGCCCCACAAATATAGGGGACACTGTACACACACACACACACACACACACACACACACACACACACACACACACACACACACACACACACACACACACACACACACACACACAGACATCACTCGAAAATCACTTTTTTGGACTCAGAAGGCACCAAAACGGATAAATTTACCAACAACTCAAATTTTAAAATTTTGACGAAACCAATACTTTCTCAATATATACATTTATTTATAGGAGGAAAGGGGGCTCCAAAATGGATATATACATCTCCAAACTAATGCGAAGTGTTTTACGAAAACAATACTTTCTCCATATACTATGGTAACTCGAAGATGCTCTAGAAGAAATCGAGGAATGCCGGAAAATCAGGCTAAAGGCAGTGAAGCAGGAGCGCGATGTCACGAACCGAGTCATCTCTGCTTCACCTCAAGCTCACCTGGCTGAGTCCCAGGCTCAAGCCAGAAAGCGAAAGAAGAGGCAGAGCGGATCTTCGCCGGGAAGCCCTGAGCTTGTTGAGGTGGACTCGGTGCCGAGACCGGTTTTCGTCACTGCGGCATCGCAGACATCTCCTGTCCAGGCTACTGAGTCCGCCCCAGCCGCTGCCGTGATTCCAGCGGCTACTCCTGCAGAGGTTCCTGCTCCGGCGGCTAATCCTGCCTTGGCAGAAAACTCTGCCTCAACACCTTTGGGGGGCTGGAAGACGAGCCTGTCTAAGAAAGAAAGGAGGAGGCAGAAGCAAGCGGAGGCGGCTTCGAAAAGTGCGTCGAGGGTGGAGCGGACGCAAGTCTCAAACCCGGTTGGGGAGGCCTCTGGCAAGTCTGTCAGAAAGCCTAAACAACCCAGGCCTAAGAAGCCCAGGACGGAGGCAATCTTGATCAAGCCCTTAGGGGGGCGATCTTTTGCCGATGTTCTGGGTCAGATTAGATCGCAGGCCAAACCGGAAGAGACCGACACCGTTATCAAGTCTATTCGGCGATCCCAGAACGGGGATGTCCTCCTCGAACTGGGGAAGTCGAGTGACAAGATCGGTTTTGCCGCTTCCCTCAAGACTGCACTTGGGGACAAAGGCTCCATCAAGGCCCTAGAACCGAAGTGTTCGGTCGAGATTCGGGACCTTGATGCCCTCTCCACCGAAGATGAGGTGACCCGTGCTATCCAGGTGGCACTCCCGGAGATACCGGCGTATGGAGTGAGGGTATGGCTGACAAAGCCTAACCGAAGTCAACTCCGGATGGCTGTTGCTGAGATGAGCGAAAAGCACGCCAATAAGCTGCTTAGCCTTCAGCACCTCACAGTCGGTTGGGTCAGTTGCAGGCTCAAACGGAGGGTGGTAGTTTCGAGATGCTTCCGCTGTCTCGGTTTCAGCCACTCCTCCCGAAACTGTAAAGGGCCCGACAGGAGTGCCAACTGCTTCCAGTGTGGAGGCCAGGGCCACAAACGCAAGGAATGTTCCTCGAGCCCCTCCTGCTTCCTCTGCAAGGATTCAGGCTCCAGTGCCCTCGGTCACTTACCCGGGTCTGGTCAGTGCGGTGCCTTCAGAGCCGCACTTGAACAGGCAAAAGGCAGCGGCCGGTAATTCGCATCCTCCAGGCCAATCTTCATAGATCCTGGGGAGCTGATAACCTTCTAGATCAGCTCGCCCGAGAACTTGGTGCTGACGCGCTCCTTATCAGCGAACAGTGTCGGGACAGAGAACCAAACATTTGGATCTCCGACAGCCTCGGTACTGCTGCATTTTGGGCACGAAATACACAAAATGTCTTGGTGCGGAGTCACGGGCGCGGCCGAGGATTCGTCTGGGTTCGGTGTAGGGACGTGACTATCTTCAGTTGCTACCTCACACCCAACGAGGCCGTCCAGGACTTCCGCGACAAGATAGATAGCCTAGAATAGTGCGTTCTCGGCACCACCGGGCATGTCGTCGTTGGTGGCGATTTCAACGCCAGGGCTGTCGAGTGGTGAATGCCCTCTACCAGCTCCCGGGGGAAATACATCCTGGATTTAATCGCCAGGGCCGGTCTTGTCGTCCTCAACCAGGGCGACACACCTACTTTTCGGCGCCCCGGGCAGAGAGGCACGATCCCCGATGTCACCTTTGTGTCTGAGTCGCTCCTTCCGAGGATCTCTGGCTGGAGGGTTGTGGAGGACTACACGGGTAGCGACCACCAATACGTCGTGTTTGACCTGCATGATCAGGCAAATCGTCAAGTTTCCGCATCTCGGGAAGGGCCACGCCGGTGGAACACCAACATACTGGACGTGGTCAAGTTCACCGAAGTCATCTCTAGGGGAGCGCAGGGGAATCCTGGTGAGGCTGGGGCCGAGGCAGTAGTAACTTCCACGATGGAACTGATCGTCTCGGCCTGCGACCAGTCTATGCCGCGAAGGAAACCCCGACGCGACAAACAACCCGTTTACTGGTGGACTGAAGAGATTGCGGAACTCAGAAGAACATGTTTAAGAACTAGACGAGCCGCCACAAGAGCGAGAATCCCCGCAGACAGAGTTCGTAAGTCGGAGGCCTATAAAGCTGCTAGAAAATCTCTCCGCCAGGCGATCAACAGGAGCAAGGCGAATAGCTGGAGGAGACTTCGTGACGACGTTGACTCCGACCCGTGGGGCCTGGGTTACAAACTTGTAACACAGAAACTCGGCGCCCGCTCTCCACCTTCCATCATGGAGGGCGCCACCATGAGGAGGATCGTCGCTGCGTTGTTTCCTGAACATCCACAGCGACCGCCGGTTGACTTCGGACGGGTAGAGGACGTTCCACTCTTCTCTTTCGAGGAGCTGGAAACCTCCGTTCTCTCCCTGAAGAGCAACAAGGCTCCTGGCCCGGACGGGATTCCCAGTGAGGCTTTAAAGAAAGTATTTTCAATCAACGCTGACTTGTTGTTGAGAATGTACAATGCCTGTTTGGTAGAAGGGGTGTTTCCTGCTCCCTTAAAACAGCCAGGCTTGTACTGATCAGCAAGGGCAAAGGTGATCCCGAGCTGCCGTCGTCCCACAGGCCTCTCTGCATGTTGGACACGGCTGGGAAGCTGTTCGAGAAGCTGATCTGTTCCCGCCTGACTTCTGCCGTGGAAGCTGCCGGGGACTTATGCCCCCGTCAGTACGGCTTCAGAAAGGGACGGTCAACGATCGACGCTGTCACCGAAGTTCAGAGAGCTGTGGAGAGAGCCGAGAGCCACAACCATTTCTCCCGCCGAGTAGTGCTTCTTGTTACGCTTGATGTCAAGAATGCCTTCAACTCGGCGAGGTGGGTCGATATGTTGGATGCGCTTCGCAACACCTTTCGTATTCCTGCATATCTGTTGCGGCTCATCGAGGATTATCTACGCTCTCAAAGCCTGATTTATGACACGAGGGACGGAACGCGGACGATGGAAGTCACTTCTGGTGCCGCACAAGGTTCAATACTCGGTCCGGATCTTTGGAACGTTGCCTATGACAGCCTCCTGAGGTCCGAGATGCCTGAGGAAACCACTTTGGTTGGGTATGCCGATGACGTTGCAGCTCTCATTGCTGCACGCAACGTTGAGCTGGCCCAACTGAAGTTGAACCGAGTTATGCGGGTGGTCAAAAACTGGATGTCCGATCACGGTCTCTCGCTTGCTCTCAGTAAGACGGAGATCGTGATTCTCACGAAGAAGAGGATCGACACCGTCGTCCCGTTTCGAGTGGGAAGGGAGGTGGTCACATCAACTCGTGCCGCCAAATACCTCGGGGTTATGGTGGACACCAAGTTAAGCTGGAGGGATCAGATTTTCCGTACGGCGGACAAGGCCGCTAAGGTAGTCACTTACCTTAGTAGGCTGATGGCCAATGTCGGGGGTCCCCGAGCCAGTAGAAGACGTCTGTTGATGTCCGCGGTCCAGTCCGTGCTTCTTGAAGGAGCAGAGGTGTGGGCAGACGCTCTAGATAAGGAGTGCTACAGGTTGCGACTCGCCCGGGTTCAGCGTCAAGCTGCGCTCCGGGTGTGTTCCGCCTACAGGACAGTGTCCGAGCCTGCCGTCCTGGTAGTCGCCAGAGTCATTCCTGTCAAGCTCTTGGCAGGAGAGAGGAAGGCGATTTATCAAAGACAAGGCGAAAGCGCTCAGAAGAGCGCTCTCGAACCTTCCAGCAGTGGCAACACAGCTGGGAGCACGACACCCGAGGACCATGGACTGCGCGACTTATCAAGCAGGTCCAACCATGGGTGGAACGGTGGCATGGGGAGGTGGACTACTACCTGACCCAATTTTTGACAGGTCACGGCTACTTTCGGTCGTACCTGAACCGGATGGGAAAGACCGGTTCACCGGACTGCATTTATTGCCCAGGTGTTCCCGACGATGCGGAACACACTTTCTTCCGCTGTCCCCGTTGGGAAGGGCCCCGCCTGGAGGCCACACAAATCTTTGGTGCATTTTCGGTGGACTCGGTCTGCCAAAAGATTTTGGAGGATGAGGGCAACTGGGATTGTTTGTCACAGTTCGTCCGGGGCATCCTCCGTGAAAAGAAAACCGATCTTGACCGCGAAGTGGCCCAGATCCGTTGATCAAGTGGCTGGATAAGGAGCGAGTCCCACGGGCGTAAGCCAAATTTAGGCCTAGCCTGACGTAATGTGACAAACAATTCCAGGTTAGATTCCTAAAGAGTAGAGGAGGTTTTTTAGTGGGTAAATCCGTTTTTAGGGGAGCCCCACACTACAGGCTGGCCACCTGTGTGCGTAATGCATTTTTCCGCCTCTCCCTCAAAAAAAAAAAAGGAAATTCGCTAATAAGGGATAATGTAGACCTCCTGCATTATAATAACTAGTACATGGATATGGTAGAGTTATTGTTTTACTTAAGTTGTTAATGTTACATGTTGTTTATGTTAATTCACTTTTCTCATTTAAAATAATAATGATAAACATTCAAATGTATACTTAGTCACCATTCTAACTTAGTTTATAAATTAAATAAATTATTTAAATTTAATAATAAATTATATTTAGTTACTCTTTGTTACATTGGCCATGTATTTAACTTGAGTTCTCTTTGGAATTCATAAAAGATTTTAGTCATATTTGATACAAATTTTTATTTAATTCCGATACCTAAAAAAAAAAAACATTTTCTTACTAGCGGCATACACGTGCTTCATTATGTCAATTAAAGTGATATTTTATATATTTCTTATTCTTGTATTATCTCCATATAGGAACATGCCTGATTATATGAAAAATATGTTGTGTGTGTAAATATGAGCTGTATGAGTTTTGAGGATTTAAACCAATCAGACGGGTGTTATGTGGTTCACAAGGAAATCTTATGTTTAGTCAATATTTAAGTTATAATGTTCTTATATTATTAAATCAGTACCAGGAGGACCGAGCGTTGCTCGGTGAAATATTAGTAAATTTAAATATCAGAATAAACTTTATTGACATTTAATATGCAGTACATAAACAGCTGTTACATTTCTTTTTGAAGTTCTGAATGTACTTCTTGTTTATATGTTGTTAATTCGTTGCCAACATGGCAACCCATAAGCCCAATGTTAAAATTTTGTAATTTTAAACTTTAATTTTTAGCAAAATTAGATTTTCCCTGGGGGCGAGACCCATCTCAATCGTATTTTTAAGGTAAAACTAAGTTTATTCCAAAATTTGAAGGAAATCGTCGGAGCCGTTTTTGAGATAATTGTGCAAGCAAGCAAACAAGCAAACAAGCAAACATTGCTCGTATAAGAGTATAGGATATGATATGCTTATCAAAAGTAGATTTATTTATAAACTAAAAATATTATAGGCTGGTTTAATGGTTTTCTATAACGTTTTATTTAGCCAGTTAAATTAATATGAAAAGCTAAATGCATTGTTTTACATAACTTAGCCTTAAGCAAGACGGTATTTGCCAGCTTATTGGTACAGCCTCAAGTTTTTCTCCTCGATTGGGAAAGATCCAACAACGGTCTCATGCTTTAAGAGATGAAGTTAACGGTGCAATTAATTAGCAATACAACTCTTTCATTACCATAAAACTTTATTCGTTTATACTTTTTCCTACAAATTGTCTCCACCTTTCTACCTTTTAAATTTCTTTACCTGGTTGTTAAATTCACTTAATATAAATTTATATATGTGTGTGTAATATAATGTCTTACCTTTGATTTGTAGTAAAAATGTATTTTGTTTTGTCATGTTGGAAGAATACAAAACATTACTTGACTAGGATTTGAAACAACCTGCTGTCATTCATTAACGGAGTGGCACTAAATTTGTTAAATTCTCGTCATTATGTAAATATTAAATGAAATTATTTAATTATCAATTATCAAGTCAGTTGAATTGTGTAATTTCAGTTATCTTTGAATGTGGATAATTTTGGAAAGTCGCAATAATTAATTCCCTAAACGCACTTTAATATTTGTTTTTTCCAACATTTTACATATGATCAAACACAATCTCATAAATTTTGCTTAGTTAAAAATATTGTTTGCAAAGTTATTGTCTCATATGATTTATAAGTATGTTTACCTGTTATTGTTTTAGTTTGACTGTGTTCCGACGAATTCCCGTAATTTTTGGAATTAGCAGAGTGCCACTGCCCTGTTATTATTCAAGTAAGACCATTCATACTGAGTTAATTTAGTTAAAGTTATTAATGTTTACAGCCCTAAGTCTGCAGTTAGACATATTAGGTTATAGTATAAATACCTTTCCGTTAGTTGTTCTGAATTAAGCCATGTTAGTTACATGTTTCCAATTAACGCCATCTTTAGACTAAACCCAATACAGGGTAAGATTTAAAAAACAGTACTGAAAACAATGATTTAAATAAGCTTATTCTAAATGAAAAACTCCAATTAAAGTCGAATTTCAAAAGTGAACGCCCTTCTCCCGGGAGCAAGAAACCTCGATCAGCTGATTTATAAGCACTGATAACGCCAGACCAGACTGGATAACTAGACTTGAACTGTTCCATATAGTCCGTTCGCTGCGAGAAGTGAAAAACCTATGTGTAATGTATTCGTATTTGGAAAATGTGTACGTCTCGGGAGTGTGTTTGTCAACTGTACGTAAATTGTATTTTTTTCCTGATGAAGCGTAATTGTCAATACATCTTCTGTTTTAAATAAACTATGAAGATGGCGTTAAGCCGAAACATGTAACAACATGGATTAATTTGGGACTGCTGTCGGAAAGGAATTTAAATTACAACCTAATAATTTTATTAACATAAATATTAAATAACCATTTATTTGTATTAAAAAGGAATATATTTACCTTTACCATAATGTTGAGTTCTATATTTTTTTAGTACTCTAGGTAGGCGGTAAATTGGAGAATTAGTGATGAATGAGCAAGTCAGTAGGTGAGGCTTACCCTTTTATATGTTTAGATAGTAAACAAGTGTCAAAGAAGGGTTTGAACAATTATTATTCTTTCTAAGACTACTTGAAAATTTATAAATAGAATTGAAACAAAATGAAGCACATTTCCAATATAAATGCTTTAATTATTTGATTTTCAATATTAAGAGGATTATTAGAAAATATTACATATGAAACTGTGAAAAGCTTGGTAACCCTGAAGAAGATGAATGACCATTGAATAACATATTAAATAATAATGAAAGAAATAATCATTTAGGACTCATAAAAGATAAAACCGTAAGACTCTGTTTATCAATAGATAATTCTAAATAAAAGTACCAGGGGGACCGAGCTTAAGCTCGGTAAAACTATTACTTTCGTTCTCACACAAAGCTCGTTCTCTCCGCTCACTCGCCCTCTTCATTTTTAAGACGAGCTCGTTCGCTTCGCTCACTCGCCAGGCCGAAAGCTGCTGCACTTTGGTATAATTTACCTTTTAAGGTATAACACATTGGTTTATATCTACAGTTATCAGCTGATTTTTGTTCAGTGTAAAAATCTCCATAAGGAAAATATGGGATTTTTGAAGTGCTCTAGCACTAGGAAAACCGGATTTTTCCCAGCTATGGGCCCAGCTCTAATCGATTTCTGGTTGCCAAAACCCCCATATTCAATAAAAAAATAAAAATCCTTGGATCGAAAAAATGCCCGTACAAACAGAGCTCGTTTTATAGTATAAGACTCGCCTACGGCTCGATGGGGGCTCCGCCCCCATGCCCCCTTAGGAGTTGCCCCCTAGTTTGAATTAATAAAAAGTCAACTTTGAAATAGTTTAGTTCCACATAAGACCTGAACAGCCAAGACAGTAACAAAACTATCTAATACTCTAAATTCACAATCAATAGCAAAAAAAGCTTTAATAATCTCCTATTAGTAGGTTTTAATATCCCTCCTTAGTAAATAGTTTTAAAAAATTGAGCTGTGAAATAAATATTATTTATGTCAATATTCTAGATGTTATGCTTGATGGAGGGTCCAACCCAATAATTGGTCCCCAATTCCGTAAATTACTGTCAAAACCTCATACAAAGAACAGGTTAGTTGAGGGCTCAACTCCAACGTCAGTAACAGAAGCCGCCAATACACACTACTCACAATAAATAATAATAAGCTTTGAAATTTGTCCCCGGCTCATGGTTTAATCACACTCCCTAGTTCCCCTTAGTTGGTTAAAAATATAATGGAGTTGTGAAATATTAATGAATATGTAAATAGTCATGCTCAAAAGTTGTTGTGTACAAATTTGGAGGTACGATTATGATTGCACATGATTGAGGTAATAGCTGTATTCTGAAAAGATAAAAGTGGATTAAAATTATAAGTTTATACAGAGGATCGTTGTATGTAATAGAAGAAAAAAGAGACAAAATCAAGATATTTGAAATTAAAAAAATATATGGTATAGTCTAAGATGCTTCAGTTCCGCCATGGGGTGGCCAAGAAACGCAGGAATCATATATGTACCATATAAAGAAACGATAACAATTTTATCATTCAAAATCAGCAATTATTAATTTAACAATTTTAAATGTTATATATATATATCAGTTCAGAAAATTAATAAAAATAGAGCCCTAGTAGTATGTAATAGATCACAGGGTATTAGGTACTATAATCATGAAGTCTTAAAGTCTTTATATAGTATTAAAATGAAGAAAGTTGCAACTTAAGAACCCTAAATCTGCGTACATTATGCATTTTCAACCAATGGTAGTAAAAAAACCAATATTGAAATAATAGCCAAAAAAGGATTATTGGTTAAATTAAAATATACTGAAAGAGTTACGATAATTGATAAGCATAGAATAGTTTTCAATTACAACAATAATAGGGTTAATCGAGACTTTAGGTGAGAGCACTGCATTGAGGAAGTTTGACGGACAAAGTGGCAGCGAGAAAAATTACTATTGAGTTTAATTCAATTGGTTATTATAATATTTCTCTGCATGATGGGTCATCAGATATGTAGATAGTCTTAAAAAAACGTAGGAAGTAGGTAAACGTTAGCAAAGGTAAGAATGGAAATTTCAATGGTTCTATAACTTAATATGTTCAATCGTTTCCTAAACTAAAATCTAAGCCTGATTGGACAGCAGCAAATAGGTAAAAGACTGGATGTCAAACTTGTTGGGACACGTTCAACTCTTCAAAGTAAAACTGCACCAGAACTATCAACTGAAGCGCTATATTCAATCATATAGAGAGACAGCATACAAATAGTAGAAAATTAAGTTATAATTACTGTATTAGGTTGTTTTTGAGCGAAAACCTACAAGAAAATTTCCAGCATGAGAAAACTTAAGTCTAGAAAATGTAATAAGACCTAAAATATTTTTAGCAATTAATATAGAAATCAAAGCGGACATCACCTGAATGTAAAGATACGCTTTCGATTAAGAAAACTTCATTTTCAACAATAACACAGCAATCGAAGGGAAAACCATACGCAAACAAATATGCGCACATTTAAAGGTATAATTATCAGGAAGAGGTGTAGTTAAAAGACATCATTTAAATACAAGCGAGAACTAAGCGACTATAATAGCGCTCCAAGCGACATCTTCCTAACCAACACCTCGCCTTTATAGAATTTTTTTATGATTTGAAAGTTAAAAATTTGTAGTTTTTGGGCATTTTAATACTGTATAAATCTAAGCGAGTATTACCCTGGTAAAATAACCGGCTCTCAATGCATCGAAACACCGCCGTCTACATTAAACGTTTATGTGACGGACGTCTAACAATTACGGACGTTTGAATGAAACACGGGTGTAGTTGAAAGAAATCATTTAAACACGAGCGAGAACTAAACCTGCAAATTGATCTACGTTACCCAAACGGTGATATACGCTCACACGGCTGAACTACGTTACCGACATATCTATATTTTTTACCTTTTTTATAGTTTAAAAGTAAAAAAGTTGTAGTTTTATGATTTTTCCTAAATTGAAACATCTCAAAGAATGTCCATGCCAACTTTCAAGTCTCTATCTTAAACGGTCGCTTCAGGAATTTAAGATCATCAGTGAGTCAGTCAGTTACACATGCGGCTGTATATATTATAGACTCGCCTGCGGCTCGATGGGGGCTTCGCCCCCATGCCCCTTTAGAGGGTTGCCCCAAATTTGTTAATTGCTCTAAGTCTCAAGTACCGACAGGCTAGACCCCCCCTCAAAGGGTTGCCCTAAATTCGTAAATTAATAAAAAGTTGAGTTTAAAATACGTTAGTTCCACGAAAGAACTGCACAGTCAAGACAGTAACAAAACCGTCAAATACACAACGTTGGTCTAAATTTAAGTTAACAAAATCGTTATTTTTAACATTGGTCTTATAGGTTGCTATTTTGGTAACGAAAGAACAACTAAAAGTAAACAAAAATAAAGGAACATAAATTTTAAGCAGTTTTTTAACAGCTGTTAGCTGTGAAGAGTCTGGTGTAGATTTAATAGCTTGATTACCATGACACTATAACAAAAGTCAATTAAAACCAACGAGCAAGGCTCGGTTAACCTGGTACTAAATAGAGATACAATTATGGGAAAATTGACATAATCCAATGCCTCACCCGTCTCAAATAAAAACTTGTAAATTTCAGGAGATAGAAGAAAAACTTTTAAATCACTGAAATAGCGTATAACATCCAAATCAATGAGCGAAAACAAGAATTAAAAAAACATGAAAACAAAATAATAGGAAAGAATAAAAACGGGGTTGATCCGCAAAAAACCCCTACTATTACAAACTACTAATTATAAGAATATAAAATCGAGACCTGTGAAATAATAATTTATTCATAAAAACCTGTTTGTTTAGTTCAATAGTCATTTAAAAATTTTCAAAAACATATTTTAAGTGTGTATTAAAATATAATGTAAAACACTGAATATAAATAAAACAGAAAGATAATAATTACCTGTCTATTAATTATCATACAAAGTAATAGAAGTTAAGGTCACGGCACGAGCAACACAGTAAATTCATTGAATGCGAAATTCGGCCGAAAGCTTAACTTGGGGTGAATTTGAATTAGTAATCTGGAATGAGGTGAAAATGAAACGAGAACCTAACATTTAAATGTGTTCATTTTGTTCAATACTTATTTAAACATTCTCAAAAACATATTTATAAGTGTGAAAAAATATCTAATATAAGACACTGAATACAAATCAAAGAAAAAGATAATAAATATCTGTCTATTAATTACTGTACAAAGTAATCGAAGTATGTTACGTTAAGATCACAGCTCAAGCTTCACAGCAAAATTCATAACGTTAAGATCACGGCACGAGCTACACAGAAAATTCATTGAATGCGTAATTCGGCTGAGGGGTTCTCATGGGGTGAATTTGAATAAGTAATCTAAAATAAATTGAAATTAAACGAAAACCTAACATTTAAATCTATTACTTTTGTTCAACACTTATTTAAACATTCTCAAAAACAAATTTTAAGTGTGAAAAATTCAAATATAAGACACTGAATATAAATCAATCAGAAAGATAATAATAAACTGTCTATTAAGTATTGTACAAAGTAATCGAAGTATGTTACGTTAAGATCACGGCTCAAGCTTCACAGAAAATCTATTCAATGCGAAGTTCGGCGGAGAATAATCCCGTGTGAATTTGAATAAGTAATCTAAAATAAATTGAAACAAAACGAGAACCTACATTTAAATATGTTAGTTCAGCTAAACAGTTATTTAAAAATTCCCTAAAACATACGATATTTATGATGTGTGTAATATATAAAGGAAACGAGCTTTCAATGCAGCATAATCTCATTGCTATTTTGAAGTCAAATGGATAACGGTTTGTTATATATGAGGGATACTAACGTTGCCAACAGCAAGGAAGCAGGTGTAGTTAAAAGACATGATTTAAATACAAGCGAGAACTAAGCGACTATTCACCCGCCATGGGAAATTAATTCATAGTAGGAGAAGAAAATTCACCTTTGGTAAACATTCAAGATAGCGCATATGCTGCATAAGCTACAAATTAGGGAATTATCACTGTATATATTATCTAGTATAACCCTGGGTCCCTGGTGAAATAACCCGCTCTCAATACAAAATAACGCCGTAGTTTACAATATATATTAGAGTCTATCCATCAAAGGATACAATGAGTATATCAAACACGGGTGTAGTTGAAAGAGATCATTTAAACGCGAGCGAGAACTAAACCTGAAGAGTGATCTACGATACCACGCGGTGATATACGCTGATACGGCTGAACTACGTTACCGACAAATCTATATTTATTACCTTTTTTATAGTTTAAAAGTAAAAAAGTTGTAGTTTTATGATTTTTCCTAAATTGAAACATCTCAATGAATGTCCATGCCAAATTTCAAGTCTCTATCTTAAACGGTCGCTTCAGGAATTTAAGATCATCAGTGAGTCAGTCAGTTACACATGGGGCTGTATATATTATGGATTAACAAGAAGTCCATTTGAGGAAATTATATTTTTTGTACAAGAAGGTTGAGTAGTTGAGAAAGATAATTAAACCTGTATTATATAAAAATATTGTTAATTTAAAGCTCAGCCAGATATTCAAAAAATTTTATTTGCTTTAAATATTATCATTATTTTAAGATCATGATAAAGTATATGATCATAATATTTCTGAGCATGGTCTAAATTACTACATGACAATTTCCAAAACCCATTCATATGATAATTTAGTCATAGTATCGTTTTAATATTGCTTTTATTTGAATATGTTAAATCAAGATGCGTTTTATAGCAGTGTTATTTATGGAAACTCAATAGTAAAATAAGTCCCACTTAAATTCTTAGTGATATTAAAAATGTATATTATTACCGTTACATAAACCATTACATAAATATGTTCTATTTCTACATATAACGAATATTACACTAATATTTTTTAAAGTTAAGTTTAACTTTACCGTTATTTTTGGTAACCATCGATAGTTATGGTTTTAGTTGGAATAAAAGTGAAGTTTCATTTAATGGCAGCGATAAACCGTTGCCCGGATATTACAAAACTAGGAGACCTTTGATAACGACCTCAATGCATTCAATAGAATGACATTTCAATTTGGTGTTACAAATAATTGTTTTCGATTGGCATATATAATTATATTGTTAATGGTTTCATCCAACCCCTAATCTTGAATATAATAAATAATCACTAAATGTGAATTTAGAGGAACTATCAAATACTTTTAAATAAATTTAAAATTTGTTTGACAATATTTTTAAATGGATCATATCCAGACCTAAATTTTAAACAAAGCCATGACAGGCAACCAGTAAAATTATGTATCTGCCTCAATAAAGTGTGTTCATTTTAAAATGAATGAAAAATGTTTGTATGAACTAACCGTCCAAACTCATCACTGGGCTGAAATCAATTATATTATGTAACATACATTTTATTGTATTATGGTGAAATCATTGGTTTTATGACTGGTATTTTAATATTTGGTGATTATATTAACAGGCGGATTTACTTTACCTCATGGTAATAATTGTAAAGAGTAAAATGCAAACAAACTCTAAAACTATTTTGACATGTTAAGTATAATATAATACAAATAAATCAATCATAATGTGAGAAACCGGTGACAATAAACTGTTGCAATATTCTATTCTAAATTACATGCAATCTATACCAAATAAATAAAAATAATATCTATATTACTTTAATTATACATAATAATTTAAATATAAATTAGAATGTTAATAATGAGTAATGGAACTGTTAACTAGGTAAAGGTCAATTTCCCTTACTAATAAAAATGAAAATTTTTGGAATTTTTTATGGTGCATAATTGAAAGTGATGGGAATGAGTGTTAATCAATCAAGCAAGATAAAATATTAGAGAAACAAACCCAGATGTATTTTTTAAAAGAAGAGAAAACGTGACGAATATATTATGAAAATTAAATCAGATACCTTAGTTACAAAAATAACAGTTACAAATTTTCAAAACAATCACATGATGGATGCGCATGAATGGAAACAAAATCCGATCTGTGCACATGTATGCATAAAACGGTATTTTGTTTAAATCCACCTATCACTCGAATTTTTAATCCCAAAACAATTGGATTTCGAATTTGGTAAATTAATCTACTTTGTTAATCATTAAAGAACATTTTTTGTAAAAAATAAATTAATTTCCTACAATAAATAGTAGAAATTGGTAATTTTTGTATAGTTGTCCGTAAGTAAAACGGTTTAATTTATACCTGGATATTTACAGTTTTGAGGCAAATTTCGTTGAAGCTACCAGAAACAAGTATATTGTTTATTTTTCAAATTAATGAAACTTCATAGTCAAAAGCCTAATATTCAACAAAGTTTTACATAAAGAGAATTTAGTTTACGCTTGAAGTATAAATAAACCGAGTATCTTTAATTATGAGTAAGGTTGTTTTATTGGTTTCTAATATTTTGGTATAGTATAATTTATTTTAGTCATTTTGTACTAAGTTTCAGGGTGATTTTTCATGTAAAAAAATTATAACATGATGAAATTAAAATTAACATATTTTATCAATATACCATATAATCTAATAATTACATAAATTATATAACTAATAGATGTTACTAAAAAGAATTATATCTTTATGAAACTAATATTTTTTACAGAACTATTTAATAGTAATAACTAAGTGTCCTATAATACGCATTGGTCACAACTGTATAGAGTGTAGGCTATAATTGGATAGTAATGATTCCACCGAAAAACGTCCCTTTTATCCCTATTTCCTCGGCATAATCCTGTCACTATCGATAAGACACACTGAACGACTAGACAATAAATTAGTGGTGAATAGGCAGATTGATTACTGCCAATGCTGATGTACCTAACTAATTGATAGTTGCAACATGGCCTTCCCATTAGCATTGGGCTATAAAACACTACACTCAACCAAATAAAATTACCAAATTAATAATTAGATTAGTCAATTGTTTTTAGGATGAACTGTAACAATTAGTCTCATATTTATATCATATTATATAACCACTATAGTTTTATAGTAAAATAGAGAATCTGCATATAAATAGCAAAGTAACAAAATATAAATAACAAAGCTGTGTTAAAATTTGTATGTAATTACAGTATAAACGTAAATAAAGATATTGAGTAGTGTGCTAAAAGGTTTAATTATTTCCAAAGAATAACATAATTAAAGAATATTGACGAGATATTATAACTTCTACGCATATTTCAGTGTAAATTAAACACTTTTTATTATATTTAGATTTATTTTATTCAGACTTCTAAAAAATTTTGTATTGTAGTAAAATATAAATATTTAAATTCTAGTGTTTTTAACATTTAATTGTTATTTACACGTACATAACATAAACAATAAAACAAATCTAACTATTAATTTAAGACTGTAGGTAAAGTAATCATGAGTTTATTGGGTAGTACGTTTTAAGTCGGGGTACCATGACACGCACGCCTGGACGTAATGCTGCTGGACACGCCAAGAATACATTAGTTGGATCCAGAACTGAAGTACGTATTTCTGAATCTCTTGACCTGACTGGGCGGCCGGGGATATAGGGCACACAACCTATAATTGAAGAGTCGATTATTATGAGTTTTAAGTTTATACATGATAAGGTGGATTTTCGATTCTGTTAAATTTATTAATATTCTTATTATGGAATCCGTCAATAAGTTGTAAAAAATATAGTCTGGGTTTGGGCCATTCTACACATAGATTAAACCATTTCTTAGGCGTACTCATATACAAAAGTAGTCAAAAACATTGTGTTAAGTTCCAGTTGGAAACATGGAAATGTATTGGATGCAAAAGTGTAAAAATAAATACTAAAATAAGATGAAATTAATATTTCCTCACACTACACAGAAAACAATCGGTATGAACGCCATATTGGATGGTAGAAAATAACGTTTTCCCACTCTAGAGTACGAACATCTGATGTTGATTATTCCCACGATAGTAATTAGTCACGATTCTAGAAAATAGCAACAAGTCTAGCGAAAGTAGTGATGATTTTTCGGTAATTACGACCACTACCGAAGAGATTCAGTTTGTAAGCGATTTTGTCTGAACATTGATAACGAGGAAGATATCCGTAACGTTGATAAGTATGTCTTTGGATCATGAGATTACTGGTTTTATTACTGATTGTCTCTATCACGAAAACCCATTCGTCGAGCGCGCTCGTCGTTACAGTCGTGAACTCGCAGTAAACTCTTGAAAATCAATTCCTTACCAGTGTGCATTTCGTATGTATCCAAAGATCTACTTATCCAAACTTTTTGTAACTGTATTTGCTATTGTAATTTATTCTTAGTTCTTATCCAATGTCATTTGTTTTAACCTTATCAGTAATTCATTTATATATTTCGTAAATATTATAAGAATAATAATATAGTAAATATTAATTAGGAATAAATAATAGTATTTATTATTATTCCTCATCCAGACGTATGCGAGTGATCAAATATACTACAATATAACTGAGTGGAAAGATATGATGATGTGATTATGAGTGGTTGTTATAAATAATACCTTTGTACATGTCATAGGGGTTTTCTTGGCTTTAATAGGAGCTCCATCCATGGTTAAGAGCTACATTAAAGTAAAAAAAGGGGAAAAACAGCAAAGAAAGAAATAAAAAATTCCATAAATGTAAAAAAATGACTTTTTATTAAAATATATTTAATACCTTCAAAAAGTATGAAGAATACAAGTAAACGGTGAGCAGATATAAGGGATTAATCAGATCCGTTAACATCTGGATTACGTTGAGCGGATTGCTATTTCTAGACTAGCTCTTTTGTTTACTGCTTAGTAAAGCTCCTCTTCAGAAACCTCATTGTAGTCCTTATACAATTTCATCAAAATAACATTTTAAATTAAGCTAAATAAGTTTATTGTCATTGTACTTATACTTTCGTACTTGTAGCTATTGACGTGCTTCTTTTACTAAAAATATATTGTATTAATATTAACTGGTAATTTTGTACTAAACTCATTAACTTACCAAATAACTAACTAAATTTTGTAACTGTGGTGTGCTCATTACTCATTCATCACAGGTCATAGGTTTTCTGGTGCCTTAAACTGAAGTGTCTATGGGCGTGCCCCAATTTAGTTTAGTTCAGCTATTATTATAAGAAAGTATTTAAACAATCGAGATATACTGTAATATTTACTTCCATATAAATTAGTTTTATCGTGTACAGGATTATTTGAAATATATTGTCAACAAAATTTCCACAACAATCAATCACTCTTTCCTAAGTTTTGGGTTCGGACACAATCACAGCAGATATGGGCTCGCTACACTATAAATAGATGACACTATTTCCGACCGCCAAGGGGCGCTCTTTACTGCTAATCAAGGAGTTGTTTACTGCCGGTCTTCTTCAAAATGTCTCAGTTCGGGCCTTGGCAGCATCGGTGGTTGTATATTTCGCCTAAATGGTAGTTTAGGTACATTCATCAGCATTGTATTCAGTATTATATAGGGTGATTGATCTTAACGTGTTTTATTAATTTTAATACTTCGATACAACAAACAACTTTCGATGGACTAAAATAACTTATTGTTTACAAAACAAATTATTGTAATGACTTCTTGTCGAAGAAGCAGGCCCTATTTCTCTGATAAGCCACGAGCTTCTTTAGCAGACGCATTCCAGGCACTTATTTGTTTTCTTATTCTGTCATTTAATGAACATAGTCACTACAACCTAGTCACCTTCAACTTCTCGTTTGCCTAATCCGCAGATTATCAAAATGCCACGTTATCTTAATTGGTGCTATTAGTTAGGTTTGGTTTCAGGTGGGAAACTTTACAATGAGAAGTGCAATATCCATGGTAAGACGAATTGCGCATTGAAAGTAAAAAACTTTATGAACATTTAATCTGGAATACAGTTATTTAAAAATGTTTTAATATGTAGAATTCGTGCTGCCTATACCATAAAACATTTGTTGTATGGCTGAAGCAACCAGTGCATTTTCAATTTTTATATGGGATGTCAATTAAGTCCCGCACCCTCTTATTATTTATTTTATCGTTACAGATAAAGCAACAAAACTCAGAAAATAATCAGTAATACCAGTAATGTACTTAATTACGTAAATACCATGTTTTTGTTCTTTTACGGTTTCTGCCCAAGAGGAGTTAAAAGAAATTCTTTAAAAGCTGCACAGATCAAATGTTTCATCAACTTAAAGGTTTCACATAGCAGAATACCATGCCACAAACCAGACTTCATAAGGATGACCGAGACGAAATGGCAGGCAAAGTTTCCATAAAAATCACAGGGTAAAACTAAAAAATGTAATAACTTTCTTAATACACAGTATTTGTATGTCTGGTTTGTAACTTATTACTATAAATGCAAAGACGTTTAAAACGAAGTCTGTATATGATGTGACAGAAGCCAAAGAAGTTTCAAACTAAACACCCTTTAATCGATGTTCCACTCTAAAGTCAAATCATACATCATCTTAAACGTCTTTCCATTTGGAGTAATGGTACACAAACCCGACGTTAAAAGGTGGAGTATCAAAGAAATTATTGCATTTTTTTAGTTTTACCCACATAATTGTAATAGAAACTTTGTTTGCCTACCATTTTTATCTCGGTCACCCATATGAAGATGGCATTGTAGGCCTACTCTGCTAAAAAAACACTTTAAGGGGGCACTCCACCTAAAAATTTTTTTTCTGAAATCCTACATTTATTAAGTTAATTTTTTATTGCAAGGGTACCTCATAGGCTAAAATGAAATATTAGTATGTTTACCCCCCTCCCACCCCCCTCCCCCCATTTTGGGGGGTGGTTTTTGAGAAAAACAGATGTTCACGGGAAGGGACATATCTTGAGTTAGGCATAAGATAACTTAGTATTCCTTTTTTTATTTTGAAAAACACATGTATATGTACAATCTGTAGTATGGATATGTCAGTGCTCTAAATATTTCTTTAAAAGTTTTGTAAACATAAAAAAAATCATAAAAATTTATAAAAATTATTATTTTTACTATCACAATAAATTTATTTTCAAATATTTGGCATATTCCATACTACAGATTACAGAATTGAATGTCATCTTTAAAATAAAAAAAAATTATTGGATTATGTCACTTAGAACTTGAGTTATGTCCCTTCCCGTAACTTAAAACATGGAAAATTGTAACTTTCGGAAATCACCATGGAAATAATAAAGTACATATATATAATATATACATACATATATAAGTATATATATGTGTATATATACTTTATATACACAATATATATAAATATATATATACATATATGTATATATATACTTTATATATACATATATATAAAGTATACATATATACATGTATAAAGATACATATACATGTATAATATAAATTTATACTAGTTTGTAGGAAGTGTTGCCTAAAATTACAAATGAACGTCGATTGAGTTAAAACCTAGAAAAATACCAGTGCATGCTTTGATATTATGGTTCAAAATGTGGTTATATCGAATTATTTTCCACACATATCATACATCAATGTGTTCAGGAGGAAATCGAGAACAAATCCAAGCAATAATATTTTTTTCTAAATTTTTTGCGTTTTTGACCATTTTTAGGGTGGAGTGCCCAATTAGATACCAAACTCGACATATGATCCTATTAAAGAATTTCTTTTATCTCCTCTTGGGCCGACCCCGTTAAAAGAGAAAACACATGAAATTTACGTAATGAAATACATTACAGGCCCTACTGATGATTCGCTGAGTTTTGTTGCATTAACTGAAACGATAAAATAAAAAAAAAATGAGCCAGTCCGCGACTTAATTGTAAACCTGGAATAACTGAGGGGAATTTGTGCAGAGTAAAATTTTTAACTTAAAATCACACCAAGCTGTATTTTATTTTTAATTCGTGGTCAGGGGGACATTTTTTGTGAAGAATAAAATTTTCTTAAGACAACTCTACCTGGTATTAGCCAATCAAGTTATAAATGTTATACACTTTATAAAAATTGAAAGCTGAACTTTCTTTATTCTCTTAACATAACATAATATTTATATTGCAAGTTTATTAACTCATTTAGATATAATTATATATTCTTTGCTTGTAATAAACGAAATACACAGTTTTTTAAACAATAAGTTTACATGACTGGTTATAAAAATGAAAAAGAGAACAGGAAATACATCATTTACAAGGTAATTTTGGAGTGCAGCTTAAGCAAAAGAGGATGGTAAGCTTAATCAAATATAAGACGCTATTATTCGGTCTTCTGAAGGACGCGCTGATTTCCTAAGGGGCCAAGATCGGTTTAGTAGTAAGTACAACTCAGAATAGAGGAAGCTAATCTCTCCAATCATCTCATTCACTTGCAGTTTTAAAAAAAGTGAGACATTCATTTGTTTCCGATAAAAGCAAGGTAAATGTTTTACACATGTGGTGTTACGGTAGAAATTATCTTTGTCTGTGGAGTCTAAAAAAAGACAAACATTCTACATAAATAAATTAGAGAAAATGATTGTTTTGCAACGAAGGGTGAATTTCAACTGGTTTAGAGTTAAAGTTAAGTAGTTTAATCCTTTACGTGATGCTAGCAATAAGACAAACTAGAGCGGTCCTCCATTATATGACTGGTCAGCCCAATACAACGGTGTACTGTTATAAAATTTAATTGACACTGAGGATGTTTTTTATTTGTAAATATATCATATTAATCGGGCCTAAAATAAGGAAAAATACTTAGATTATTAATTTTTTAATAAAACTTAAATTCAATAAGAATGAAAGAGTGTCTTAAACTAAACATGTCTAAATGGAAGATTAAAT
Source organism: Neoaliturus tenellus (assembly GCA_030545055.2). Lineage (NCBI taxonomy): Eukaryota > Metazoa > Arthropoda > Insecta > Hemiptera > Cicadellidae > Neoaliturus > Neoaliturus tenellus. Next base: position 68,891,554 of record CM061533.1, on the reverse strand, counting down.
ATCAATATCTCAAATTTTCATTAATTTGTAAAATTAGTTTATTGTGATTTTATAATCAGTTTTTTTTAGAATGATTAAAAATGTAGAACATTTTCTATTTCAAAGAAACTCTTTGAATGTGATCAATGTAATTATCAATCAAGAATTCAACGAGTATATTGTTTTAATACTATTTATTAATATTATGGTGAATAATGCTGTTTTCAAATTCAGTTTACTTCAAGACACAAAATGTGTTAAAAAATGAATTTAACAGGAGCTGTTTTTATCCAAAAACGAGAATGAGCTATCATTTTATATTAAAACCGTAAACTATATAATTTTGTAAATAGTTAAAATCATTTGACAATTTCCTAATATATTTTATTCATTAAATTTTTATGACTTGTCAGCCTCGTACTTAGGAGTTTTCCTCACCTTAGTACTGTTCATGCAGTAGCCTACATCAGCCATGTGGTTTTTGGGAAAATATGGAATCTTATTCTAAGTTTTCAGACAAGGTTTTTATAAGGTTTTTTTTTTAATCACGGTTATTCTTTTGTTTAATTGGTTCACTAAAAGTTTGACCGTAAATGTTAAAAAATTTTATAATAACATGAAACGCATATTTTTTGTGATAATCAGTCAATATGGCCATATACCAAACATATTTTATTCAGTAAAGATTTGTTTTATACAAAGAATAATATTTAAAATATCACTAATGCAATTTTTAGTGCCTTATTTATTTTTCCTATTTGTTTGTGAAGAAGGCTCTAGTTGGCAAAGACTGTTTCCAAATAGATTATAAACTTATGTATTGTTATAATAATATATTTTTATAATTTGTATTACCAAATCAATTTACAACGATTTAATTTGATAAAACATTGTTATTTTTAATTATTAATTATTAAAAGTATTTTTTACAGTAACGAAACAACAGAATATATACAATAGCTGTAAATACAATTGATTAAATCTAAAAATCCAAAAATACTTTAAACTTTCAATTAGCTAGATTTTATTAGTAAATAAAAAGAGAATAAGAATCAGTAAACTCTTTGATGGTAAATAAATGTAAGATAGCTCAATTCAGTTTTAAAGAACTCAGTGTATTTTTACTCAAACTCTAATATAAACAAGAACAACAATATAAACAAATAATACATATGATTTTAAATAACATCTGTTTGCATAATGGTTTGTTGAAATAAGGCAAGGAGAAAGAATTATAAGTCTTGACACACTCCCCCTCTTTGAGATATATAGAGATATATCTCAACACATGTTCTGATCTATGGGGAGAACAATTAACCTTGAAATGTGTCTCTTGATAGTTCCATTATTAGTCCTTAGTGTCACCACTCGTATGATTCCGTCACTTCCTGGAAATACTTCCTCGATTCTTCCGAGCTTCCACTTGCATGGAGGAAGGTTTTTTTCTTTGATTATGACTAATTCACCAATCTTTACATTCTTTTTAGCTTCCATCCATATGGTTCTTTGTTGGAGATTATTTAAATATTCACTTGACCATCGTCTCCAAAAATTATGGTGTAGTTGTTCCACCAGATTCCACCTCTTCTTAATACTCATGGTTTCATTAGTGATGTCGTGATTAGGCACTGCTGTTAATGGACCATGCACTAAAAAATGTCCAGGAGAGATCACATTGAGATCTCGAGGATCACTCGACATTGGTGACAGTGGCCTGGAGTTGAGACAGGCTTCAATTTGTGTTACAAGTGTTAATAGCTCTTCAAAGTTTAATTTTTGATCCCATATAACTCGGTTCAAATGGCTTTTCATCACCTTTATAGCAGATTCCCACAATCCACCAACATGAGGGGATGATGGGGGAATGAAGTGCCAGTGAATTTGTCGTTCCTGTTGCAAATCTTTCAACGGATGTTGAAGTAAGAACTTCTCTCTGTAACTGATTATTGGCACCTTTAAAATTGGTCGCATTGTCTAAATAAATATGACTTGGCAATCCTCTTCTACTGACGAATCTTTTTAAGGCGCTTAGAAATGTGTCAGTTGTTAAGTCTGATACAAGTTCAATATGGACCGCTTTTGTTATCAAACAAACAAACATTGCTATGTATCTTTTCACAAACACCTTAACTCGTCCTCCCATCCTTTTAGTTGTGACTGGACCTGCAAAATCAATACCAACAATGCTAAATGCTCTTCCAGCCGTGACTCGATGATGTGGTAAATTACCCATTATGTTGGAGATGGTTGAAGCTTTATAGCGTAAACATGTAGTGCAGTTATGAATTACCGATTTGATTTCGTTCTTGATATTTATAATCCAATATTTTTGACGAATTACATTTTGAATCAGTTGAGCTCCTACATGTAAATGTCTGATATGTTCATAACCTATCAACAGTCTTGTGAAGTCATGTTTTTCTGGCAATAACAACTGGTGTTTAGAATCAAAGGGAATAGTGGAATTTTGTAATCTTCCACCAACACGTAACAAACCTTCTTCGTCAAAGAACGGAAACGATGATTTTAATTTGCTCTTCGGTTTTACCATCCCCTGCTTTTTCAATGCCTTGATGTCCTTTGCAAAACATTCATTTTGAACAAGTTTGACGCTTGTTTTTGTAGCCTTTGCAATCTCACATCCGTTCAAGGCACCCCTTCTTCTTTGTTGAAGTGATTTTCTCGTGTTTTCAGCAAATCTCAATATGAATACCATAATCGTCAGTATTTTTGAAAAGCTGGAAACATTCATAAGTCTTCTTAATAGTGTAGGTTTTTCTTCTGCTATCATGGTTTGTGTGACTGCCTTCTTCGCTTCAGGAAACTCATCTTTAACACTGGTGTTCACATTCCCTTTGGGCCAAGTGATTTGATCTTGTTTTAGCCATTGTGGCCCATTCCACCAAAGTTCATGCTTCTGGAACTCTGACGCCGAACAACCTCTAGTAAGAAGCTAAGTCAGCTGCATTCTCGGTTGAAGCCACGTGGCTCCAATTGGACGGTGGAATTGTGTTTTGGATCTCCGCAACACGGTTTGCAACAAATGTTTTCCACTTACTTGGTAACTGTGCCAACCAGCATAAGACAATTGTGGAATCAGTCCACGCGTAGCATTTGCTCTTATCAATATTTAAAGCGAATGCAGCTTTACTCAGAAGCTTAGACACAAGTAATGCCCCACAAAGTTCCAATCTGGGAAGTGATATTTGTTTAATTGGAGCAACTCTAGTTTTTGAACAAAGTAATTTAACTCCAATCTCATTACTAGTTGAAACAGACCGCACATAAACGCAGGCAGCGTATGCCTTTCCTGATGCGTCACAAAACCCAATAAGCTCAATATCTTCACGCAAGTAGTTGTGGCACGTCACTTGTCTTGGTATACTTAATTTATTGATTGTCAACAAATCACTCTTTAGGTGCTTCCATTGTTCAGACATCTCTCTACTTACCGGTGTGTCCCAACCTAATCCAGTTAGCCATAACTGTTGCAACATAATTTTCGGAATTATTATCAAAGGGCTTATGAGTCCTAATGGGTCAAATATTCTAAAGTTTTCTTTCAACATTTCTCGATTGGTTATTTGGGTTGTGTTGTCAATCTCAAAATTATTGTTAATTTGGAAAATGTCTGTAGTTGGCTCCCAGACAACACCTAGCGTCTTTATAGTTTGGTTCCCTTTAAGATCTAAGCTCACAGAATGTGTTTCCCTATCCTTATTTGGAATACTGTCAAGCAATGCAACACTGTTAGAGCTCCATTTACGAAGTTTGGACCCTCCTGAATCCAGAAGCTGAGTGATTTCGCTCTGTAAATGGCAAGCAGATTCTACGTCATGCGCTTCTGTTAACAAATCATCAACATAGAAATCTGTACTTGCTGCTGCACATGCTAAAGGGAACCGTGCTGTTTCGTCCTCTGCTAACTTCTTTAAACACCTGGTGGCCAGAAAAGGTGCACATGCTGTACCATAAGTTACAGTGTTTAGTTGGTACACTTTAATCGGATCACTAATATTTTTCCTCCACAAAATTTGTTGAAATCTACGATCCTCATAAAAAACCAATACCTGACGATACATTTTCTCGCAGTCAGCAACCATTACAATCTCATGCAATCTAAATCTAGGTATAATAGAAAACAAGTCTTGTTGTACTCTTGGACCTACCATAAGAGTGTCATTCAATGACACTCGTGTGCTTGTAGGACAAGAAGCATTAAATACAACTCTCAATTTGGTTGTGGAGCTAGATTCTTTAATTACCTCGTGATGAGGTAGATAACACTCATTAATACCTGATTGTGAGGCAGTATCACTTAAGTTACGCACATCCTCCATGTGACCTAAATTTACGTACTCATTTAGAAAGTTATTATACTGCTCTTTTCTCTCGTGTTTTAATAACAAACGATTTTCTAATCTTTTGAAACTACTAAGTGCTATTTGTTTTGAATCGCCTAACTCACTCAACCGTTCATTGAAAGGTAATTTTACAATGAATCGCCCTGACTCATCTCGCCTGACATTGTCTATGAAGTGTTGTTCACAAAGTTGCTCCTCTTTGTTAAGCACAGGATGATGATCCATTTCCTCGATCTCCCAGAATTGCTTGAGTTGATTTTCAATAGAGAAATTACAGTAAGACTCCACACATTCATTCTTGTTCCCACATTTACCAGCTACAATCCAACCAAACACACTATTTTGAAAAGTTGGGGTATGGTCGTTACCAGTTATCTTAACTTCTGACAGTATTTCGAAGAACAATTCGGCTCCAATCAATATGTCGATCTCACTTGGTTTGAAGAACTCCGGATATGCCAGTATAAGTGTGGACATATTTTGAGACCATCCAGCATGGTTAACTTCTTCACTTGGTAACCTATCAGTGATAGTGGGCAACACAATAGCTGAAAGATTAGTTACATAGTTGCATATTCTTTAATGTATTTTTAATGTTACTCTCTTTGATGATTTTGTTTTAGAATTAACAATTCCATTAATAGTTATCATAGAATTAAAGGGAAATAAGTTGAGTTTGTTGACGCATGATTTTGTAACGAAGTTAGACTGAGTGCCTGAGTCTAGCAGCGCCCGCACTCTAACTTGTTCACCTTTGTTGTTTTCAGCGAGAATTACGGCAGTTGATAGTAGACTTGTGATGAATTTGTTACCCGTGCCTCGGAATTACTTAAGTCCATAGATTGTGACTCAGCCTCCGATGACGTGTGATTACTCGACTTGGCCTTAAATTTTGACTTTTTGTCTGTTTCCTTACAAACCTCAATGTGTAATAAGGTGTGGTGGTTTTTATTACACGTCTTACAATTAGAACTATAGCAATCAGTTGCAGAGTGATTAGGTTTTAAACAGTTAAAACACAATTTATGCCTTTTAACTTGGTCTATTCTATCATTTACACCCATCTGATTGAATTTACTACACTGATAAATTACATGATTTGAGTTTTCACACACGACACAAAAATGATTTACTCATGATTTACTTTTTGTGTGATTAGGCACCCATTTACTCTGCTCACCGTGTTTACGTTGACGACTAGATGGCTGGGGCTTATTAGCTAGATTTGAGGACCCTAACGCATTTATTCTTTGAATGAGAAACTCTTTAAGTTGATCAAAGCTAGGACATTCAGGTGTTTTTAACGACATCTCCCAATGTCTTCTAGTTTCATTATCTAGCTTACTAGACACTGTGTAAACTAGAATACTGTCCCATGCATCAACCCTTTCACCTAAGGATTTTAAAGCTCGAATATGGTTTTCAGTTTCATCAACTAGTTTCCTAATACCCTGAGCAGATTCACTATGCATTGGTGCCTGATCAAATACCCCTGACAGGTGTGAATTAATGATTAGTCGCTTGTTATCATATCTCAATTTAAGAATTTCCCAAGCCTCAGAATAATTTTGATCAGTAGAAGGTAATGATTGTAGAAGTTTTTGTGCATCCCCTTTCAAACATGACCTTAGATAGTACAACTTTTGAACATTAGGAAATGATTCATTATCATGGATAATAGACTTGAATAACTCATTAAATGCAGGCCAATCCTCAAAATTGCCACTAAAAAATGGCAATTCCAATTTCGGTAGCTTAACTTGAGGATTATAACTAGTGCCACTAGTTTGGGATTGTGACTGACCTACATTTGCTTGAAGGGAATTTGTCCTATCTGCATCTAATAATCTAAGACATTTAGCTGTAACTTCATAATAGTCATTTTCAAAATTCCCTAACATTTCATCTGACGCTTGTTCCTCAGATAAAGAACATAGTTCTTCATGAATTTGTAAAAACCTGTCATAAAGTGACCCAAGTTTCTCTTGCCTCACTTTGATGTTAGTATTAACTGTATCATTACTTACATTGTCAATGAAGTTTTTTATTCTAGTTAAACATGATTTTACTGTTGTCCTCTGTTTTATTAGTAATGTTATTCTCTCCTCTTGGTTCATGACTCATCCGGCTTCGATTAGGACCAATAAATAAATGTAAGATACAGTAGCCGGCCCAGGAGAATGCACTTGAATATTCAAGATCATATGGATCGAAATGGATCACATTTTAAAATTAAAATCCATAATTGTTGTATTACATTTCTAAAAACATTTCTTTCATAATCATATGATTGTTATTTAATTATGACAAATCAAAACATATAGTATCGAGTGAAGATTGCTTAACAACAAGTTAATAGGAGCTGGTATCACCGATATGACTCTTGTCGTTCACTCGTTCATAGCTTATATAATATCGGATCTAAGTGACGATCGGACCACTGAAAAGCGGTAGCTCATTGTTAGCTACTGTAATGGCCAAAAATGCCAATTCATTATGTCAATTTCGTCGGTGAAAGATGGCCGCAGCGCATAAAAGCTGCCGCAATTTCGGCAGATTCAATTCTAATGTTTATACGTTGCATGAAATATCTACGAACGACAAGCGAAAAAACCTGATATTATTATTTTGTGAGTCACATGTTGCAAGTACGAGCGTTGTAGTCTCATTCGGATCAGTGTTGTCTGGGGTGTGAATCTATCGGGAGTTGAGGTTTTATTGTAATTTGAAAGGAATCTTTGTAAAAAAGGTTATGCTTTGTAACAGTTGTAAATGTATTTCAATACTTTAAGTTGTTGCAGTAGTGTTTAAAAACGAATTAAAAGATATTACTTTTTCATCAAACCTCTATGACTTGAAAAAGTGTATAACCTAGAACAGTGATAATCCATCAAATTTCAAGTCCCGTTTATTAATCAAAGCTGTGTAAATGTGTTCACATAATGTAAAATGTGTTTTATTTTTCGTTAGTACTGAAATCTCAGCATATTTATATCAAATTTGGTATCAAAATAATTGAAAAGAAACTTGTTATATTAACAACTTTAAATAAATGTTGAATTGGATTGAAAATGACATAACAACCCTGTGATTCCTGGTAGGCTATCCTTGGCGTCATCGTGTGAAGTAAAGCGAAAGTAATATACGGCTGCCCTAGCCCCAGCGCGGGACAATCGGGACCCACTAGGACATCTTGCCACGGAACAAGTGGGACGGTTTGCAGTCAATATCATGTCCGGGAAAAGGCGGGGGTCGGAAAAAGCGTGGTGTAACCTCAGATCACCGAAAATATTCATGCAGTACGTTTAGTTTATTATTAAATGTTTGGTGAAAAAATAATTACGTTAAAATTAAGACGTTTACGAGTGGAGTGAGGATATTCTTCTTAGCGTCTATCCATTAAACATTTAGTAGAAAAATGACTGTCAGAATCAACTTCGGCCCCCGTTAACGATATGAGAGGTTTTATAATTTTGTTTACCTTCCAGATTTAACCCTCCAATATCCGTTTTATTTATAATACATAACACTTCAATTTATTAAATAGAAAAAAAGCATCCATTTTCTTAAACAGGTTAATTTCATTTCTATTTGTAAAGCAGCAATTATTTTCATATGCATAGTTCTAGTTTAAAGGTGGCAGTAAAATAATAAAACAAAACCTGGCATAAACTAATGACATTAGTTGAGAATTCCTACGGTTTTAAAACATAACACATGTTTGATGGTAAACATTTCAGATTATCTCTTAAAACAATGTTTATTTTTGATTTATATATATTTTTAAATAAATAAGACGATGTTTTTAGTTTAGTACATACATCTGGGTGAATATTCAATTTGAATGGCTGGATTGTTATTCCATATGATTGTTTACTAATGGATCAAGTGCATTCTCGTGAGCCGGTCACTGTAGAAGCGGTCCATATTAGGTGGAATATCTTTGACAATGTTTATTTATGTATATGTTAAAAACGGGCTATAGTTTATTTCGCAACACAAATATATTTTCTGCTGTCTATTTTATGGTCATCTTGAACTAGGATAAGGCCCATTCTATACGGACCGATTGTCGGCGGCGGATCTGCTCACTTGAAATCTGCCGTCCGCCGGCCATTCTATACGAGCGGTTAATCGGCGTAACAGTGTTGCCAACCATTTAGTTACTGTCAACAAAATACAGCATTAAGTAGCATTTATCCCTGACCTACGATTGTTTCCACTTATATTATCACGCTTTACAAATTATGTAACACAAGTAAATACACAATTGCGATCAATTAAAATTATAAAATGATTTATAAATTATTATAAAATTACAAAAACACAAATATTGTATAAACGTACGACATTAGCCTACAATTAAAATTGGAAAGGAAAAAGTATTTTTTCAATTAAGTAATGATGTATTTGTAGGCCTATGTTTTAAAAACGACTTTATATTATGATTTTAATATTTCCGAAATATTGAAAAGATTACAATAAAATGGGATAATGTATGGCCACAAACTCCTACAAAACGTGTATACTATAAAATACAAGAGATTGTTCAATATTCGAGGATTAATTTTTTAGAGAGAAATGAAGGTAGAGATGACTAAATAATAAAATTAACTTTAAGAAAGAAAGTAATAGATATACCTATAAATAATTGATAGGGCCTTATAAATTTTGTCCAGTATTATGTAACAACTTGACATTGCCTTTGAACTGTACAACCGTCGGTCGAGGCCTAGTAATCATTTAAACTTATTTTGTCATGTAATTAGTATGTTATCAATTACACTAAAGCAGGCCTACCGGTATTTAATTAAAATTAATAGCCTCTGCGATATTGAGATTGAGTTGTATTTGTTTATTTTCGTGAATAGAGGATGTGGGCAAAAATTAACTGTACATTAAATTTTTACCTCAATCTGACTTTGAGATTTTTTAACTTTAGATGTTACTTCGTATAATTTAGGATGTTTTCAACTTATATAAAATGAGTTTTTCATTTCAAACATGTTTTCTAAAAACAAAAACAAACTGGAGAACGGTGATGACAAAAAGGATCAGGAAAGGCAGTGGACGAGAAATGGCGAGAACGAGAGATAAATTACGAGATTTGGCGTGAGGTTGCGAGATCGGCGGCCGAAGCAGAATATACCGCGTCATAGCGCGTTAAAAATCTGCCCGTATAGAAGCTCCCATTTAAACTCCATTGTCCGGTAAACTATCAGCTGATCAACGCCGACAATCGGCGGCAGACAATCGGTCCGTATAGAATGGGCCTTAAGCAATCAAATACATCTAAGAACATATGTTTTTTATTACTTAAAAATCTAAATACTTCCTCAGGAAGGCCTGATGTATACATTTAAAAACAAATTTAACAATCTTATGTAAAAATATAAATGAAAACATAACGTGAATCAATATAGTCTATAACAATACAATATTAGGCCTATACATTGAAACAAAATGATTTCTTGTATTTTTTTAAGCGCTGCATACCAAAATATAAAAGACAACAATTCAATGTAAAATTATGACAAAAATCAATCTAACTATTAACACAATATAAATATATAAAAGGAATCATTGAATTAGGATCATGGATCACGATACGGATTGAGTATTTTAAGTCGAATATTGATGTTTGATCTATATTGACTGTGTAAGGTCAAGCACAGTAAACAATACTGTCAATATTTATCACGATCCAGAATAACATTAGGCCTATCCGTATTGAGCGTGTATTGTTAATTACATGTTATTTTCCTACCTTCTGGATTTTGAACATGGTGATAATCATAAATCATTCATATTTTACGATTTAAGACTCTGTTCAGGAGATGTAATGAGTATAACATGTTTGTATTGCATTTTCACTTCAAAATTAATGTACAGTTTTTCATAGTAGGCCTACAATATTTAACAAAATTTCATTTAATGAAGACACCTATGTCCCTGTCAACCCTCGTCAAACAGTCTCAAACGGCGCACGCAGGGGCGGACGTTAGGTCCGGGCACGATCTGCCATTAGAGGTTTGACCTTGTGTCCGCCCCGTGAAAACAGGTAACAAATTTCCAGGTCATTTCTGAAGCCTGGACCTTCCGTCCGGCTACCGTTTTTACTCGAAGCACCCCACAAACACGGAACAATTCATATTACATAGCTAAAGTGAACTTTTTTAGGCAATTTCAAGTTGCTTAATAAGGCTCCATCTCAACTTCCCGTCCAATTTCTCTCCTGAGATAGAGAGATAGTCAACTAGTCAAAACAAGTAATTTCATCATCACCAAGAAAAACGGAAGAGAGAAAATGTTAGTTCTCAACCACCGTGCAGTTGGTTTACACGTGAAAATTTTTAAAGCAGTAGATGTAAAAATTATAAAAGTAGTTGATTTTGTTTCGACCTCTAGTCAAGTGGGAGAGGTTTACACCCTGTACATGGGCCATTATCTTTACAGTGTTGTGTTAGGACTGAGCCCATGGGAAAATCAAACAAGGGGGGCGATATAATGGGGAACGGCACAGCAACAGGTCGGGATATTCTAGAGAATTGTCTGTAACTGGAAATTGTAAGTCTGGAGAATTCGGGATATTGTCTGTAACTTAATTTGTAAAGTCAAATACACTCAAGCGACAATTTCAAATGCGGGACCACTGCAAATTATACAGGGTGTCCATCTACAACCTTGACAAACTTTTCCAGGTTATTTAGCAAGCCTTGACAAACAACAAGTTCACATAAACATATGTTCTAAAATGCTTCGTTAAACCGCTAGCCGCCATTTTGTTTTTTACACTTAATAATTTTTATGTCCGTAACCGACAGTTGTTTTGAGTTCATATGGCATGACCCTTAATCATACCAATGGTTATTTTCAGGATTTTTTCCCGATGCCTAGTTTCAAAATGGCGGTCATTTAAAATATTTCAACATAAATATCTGGAAATGACAAATGTTGACAACATTTTACAAGACAAGTTAAATTATCTAAGCAATGGTACCACGTTTTTAAGAATCTAACAGCAAATAACGGAGTTATTTCGATTTTACTATTAAAATTACCATAATTTGCATTTATTTCAATGCAAAATCAACGTTTTTATGAACAAAAATCACAGTAACTCCGTTATTGGTTGTCAAATCCTTACAAACTTGGTGCCTTTATTTAGATAATTTAATTTGTTTAACTTTTTGTGTCTTGCAACATTTTGATAAAATTTACCGGTTTTGAGATATTTGAGTTTAAAATTTCAAAATGACTACCATTTTGAAAATACACATAGGAAAAAAAATCCTGAAAAAGAGCATTGGTCTAATAAAGGAACATGTCAAATATTAAATCAAAACCACTACCCGTTATTTAAATAAAAATTATATTGAGTGTAAAAAACACAAAGACGGCTTTAGGCAGCTTAACGAAGCATTTTAGGACATATGAATATAAACTTTTTTGTTTATTTTGGTTCACTGAACAATCTGGAAAAAATTGTAAAGGTTGAAGCTGGACACCCTGTATCTCATCGTTTTGAGATATGGTATTTTTATAGCCTCTGAAAATACTTTAACCAAGAATCACAGTTCCTTTATAACATTTTATTCATAAATATTCCCATCAATTCCAATAGTGTCAACTCGAAATGATATTCGGTTGTGATACAAGTTAAAACTATGGAGTTCGATAGAGTGATTGATGAATTGGAATTCTAACGGGTTTTCCGAACCCACTTGAGAATCCACCCGCATATCGAAACGTGTGAATAATTAGTGACGATTGCAGACTGTAGCGCGCGCGCGCGCGCGCGCGCGCGTGTGTGTGTGTGTGTGTGTGTGTGTGTGCGCGTGCGTGTGTGTGCGTGTGTGAGTGTGACACGGGCGGCTGCGCTCGCGCCACTTGTGTAGGGGCCCTGCATAACGAGCGCCGCCCCGCGCAGACGAAAGCGCAAATAGACGCTCGTTGGCAGCGCTCAGAGACCCGAGATCGTCTATCAGCATCCCCAGTTTTGGGGATTTCCCCGCAAACTGGGGATTTTTCTTGGCTTTGTGGATTTTTTGGCGTATTGAGTTTGATGGGAAAATTTTAGCGGATTTCAGGGATTTCGTCTACTTCATTACAGGAGTTTTCTGATCTTGGGGATACTGTATTTAAAAATATAATACTTCACACATTGGCTTTGAATGTAGTTTTGATGCTCTTTCTTTAAAAAATCCTTATCCCCGACTTTGTGCACTTATTTTGTGCAGGGAATCAAACACGATAAACAAGCGATAAACTTAAATTTTAATTAATTGAAAGCCATTGTAAAAAATTAACTCAATTAAACGGTGAGCTGCAATTGATTTATATATGAAAGGAAGATGAGACCATTTACCCATCTACTTTGTGGACGATTGGTTTCTTTGTCCTCCGCTAGAAAGCGTTGTGCACGAGGTCCATCTACTTTACCGATGATTAGTTTCTTTCTTCTCCGCTAGCTAGCGTTGTTATCAATCTAGTTTTTGTTTAGTTTCTTTTAATACAGTATACTATTAAAATCAAAATAGTTGTTACACAAATTTTCATTCGAGCATGTTTTACAAACTGCTTACTATTTTTCATTTATCTAAAAATTTATTATAATGATAGTTCGAGTAAAACTGTTTTTTTACCAAGTTAGTTAGTTCATAGATGGATGACCATGTAGAGTAAAGAATAACAATAGCTTGGATAATCACAAGTCATTGGTTATATTCATTTGCATAAAGCCTAGATCAGCAATGCCAATTTCCGGGAAATTCCATGGAATCCTGGAATGAGAGAGATTTCCGGGTACAATTAATTACGGGGACTAGTCCAAATTTACGTAAACATTCCAAGGGTTGCGCTGGCCGACACGGTTCGATTCTTGATTGACAAAAATTGTATTCGTTTAAAGAACCTCATTGTCGGGTTGGAGCGTCATCAAGGCGGTCGCATTAGCGCTCGTATGAGTCGTATGACATGGCCTTACTCCATCCAACAATAGACTGAGAACATTTTGACACTACTAATACACTACTCATAATCTATGTCTTCTCAATTGAGTTTTCAATTTCACGCTCTATGTCTTATATTGTAATGTTTATTCATTGAATTTAAATCCATCGACCAACTCAATGACTCATTTGAGATGCGTGTTTAGTTAGCATCAAATTGATTTATCCTAATTTTACTTTTCTGTTTTTGTGGTAATCTAGTATAAGGTTATAAATGTTTATGGTTATGGTTATAGGCCTGTGATAAATGCTCACCAAATTACATTTTTCGTCTGGTGTCGAAGAAACCACTGCTCTTGGGAAATATTAATTTTAGAATAGTGTTCACTCTTACGCGTGATGGTGTTTCACAATAATAAACCTACAAAATATTGACTACTCGTATATGTACAGTATATGCCTGAAAATACTTACACAATACAACCAATGCACAGTAAGTTGATAATCAAGCTAATATAATTGCATTTTATTATATCTAATTAAACTGAACAATGCTTCTTTGTTGTTCAGACGAATTTTATTCAATATATATTTTTCTTTAATGATAGCCTACACATTATTAACTGTAAAAGTACATAAGCAATAATATATATCACGTTAAAATAAAGTTGTGATATATTTCATCACAGTGTAGATAATGATTAAACGTCAGTGTTACGCCGCAGCCAGCCCAGCAACTTGGACTACATTGCCGCCACTGAACACTCCTAAACCCATCTGGCGGCGATTTGCTGAACTACTCGAGCGTTGACCGTTAATAATTCCGTCAGGGAGCAGTGCAGTCTATTTTGGCCTGAAGTAAATAATTTAACAATTTTATTAAATAAAGATTTTTACCAATATCAACCAAACATAAATGATCATAAATGCGTGTTTAACAATTAATAAGCAATATTAGAAAAAATGTATAATGACACACGGTAAACCTAGTTCTGCCCATTTTAACAGTAAGTTCTCGTTGGCGTGAGTTCAAACGGAGCCTTATTAAACCCCAATCCCGTCGTGATGAGTGTTACGATTAGATAGAGATTTCGGTATACGAAATTTACATAGAACTCTGAAAGTTCGGTGTAAAATATTTGCAGGCTCTATCGGGCCTATTAACTTATGAACTTTCAGTAATAGGGCTCCCAAGCAGTTTTAGGCACCTACTTGGAAATTCCAGGGTTTTTTATCTTGAGATAGTCTAAAACCAACATTATTATTGTATTTGAAGTATTTCATTGCTTATCGTAACTCCAACTATTACATAAACATAATTGTTAACCCAAAATGCCTATTTATTCGAAAACTTTGAAATTGCTCGCATCAGCATACGCACAATTTATGCCGCTATAAAATAGTTTCTTATCGCCCTATACCTATACCTAGATTGACACAAATTATGAGGATTTTATTATAGACATAATATTTTTAGTTGTTATCAGGCTCTCGTAAACGTATTTATTGATATGATATCAATAAATTTCGTTTAATGTTTTACAAAATAAATAAGTATGACGTTCAGTTATTACCTTAGTGACATAACCAAATAAATTGCTCTTAGGGGAAATTTAACACGAGAAGCTAAATCAAAGCGATACCATTCTTATTTAACCACCTTTAAATTCAGTGTATTTTAAGATTTTCGTTAGTCCTGGCCCAATACTGGCTTGGTGATTTCCGCGTGAGATGTCAAGGGATAGGCCTAAACTGTAAAAACAAGACACCGAAAACGTCCCGTGTAGGAAGTAACAACTAGCAAAAAACGTTTACACTTCCTGCTGTTGACTGAGGATCCTGTTTAGGAAATGCCACTTCCCAACCGAACGATTCAAAGTTCACTTTCTACATTTCTTCACTCTAGTCACTTTTTATAGATTTTAAAGTTTTCATTGCGTTCTATTGGTTACTTTCCTTGCTGAGGGTTTCACCCAATCGACCATAACTGCCTTTCACTAAGGCCATTGGTTCTTTATAATTTTTTTATACTAAAAAAACTGTTTTGTCTACTATGATTTATTTACTGCATTCTTACAGTGTACAAAAAGTTCGTAAATTGTTTGAATGTCAAAAGTATCAGGCTGCGCACCCGCGAACTTTACCGTCCACAAGATTATGAGGCTTCGTGCAAGGAACCTATTGTAGAAAATATATACTACGAAAAATTATAAGCACCTAAAGTCTAAAATCTAGCGACTTCTAACATCAAAAGACTACTTCATTATATCTTAACGCCCGATAAAATAGATGTTGATTGTTCTCATTCTGACCAAGTATACTTAATTCCAATAGTTTTCGCGTAACGTATGATATAAAAAAAAATTGTCAAACTCTTCTTAACTAATTACTTTTTATACTAATATTTTTGTAATTAATCTTGTAAAAGGCAAAAGGTACAAAAAAGACGTTTTTTTTTTTAATTTGTATAGTGAATAATTGGCCTTTCTGACACGGCTTTTACAAACTATTTATGATATTGCTGCTATAAAAGCTTTTATATCTGACACATAAGCTGATTAAAACTGGCACTGTGAGGGAATCCCACACAAATCTAAGCCGATCGCAAGCAGCGCCTAGTCGGTGTGTTGAATGCTACTGGGAAACCATTAATATTTGTGTTTACTTTGATGTTTTAAGACCACAACACACACTACTGTAGAACGATTGTGTGTATATTTGTTGATTATTGTATCTCCAATAGTGGCTTTAACTATTTTTCTCTGTAGAAATAAGTCTGTATGCAGGGTGTCACAAAAAACTAGACTGGCTATGCATATTCGTATTCTAAACATAAACATCAAAATAAATTTAAAATGCTCAGTAAACTTTGTTCGATTTTTGGCTTCGTTTGTGCGATATCAGCTATTTTGTTTTTGTATTTTACACTACATAATTTTTATTTCAGTTACTGACCATTAAATATTAAGTTCATATTTGGCATGAACTTTTTTCACACCAATGTTAATTTTCAGGGGAAAAATTATTTTTTCCTATTTGAATTTTTTTCAATGGTGGTCATTTTAAATTTTTAAACTCATATAGCTCAAAACTGGTAAATTTTATCAAAACTTTACGAGAAACAAAACCGTTGACATTGAAATTCAAATTTAGGTTATTTTAAAAGAAAAAGTGCGATAACTCCGTTATTTGTCGTCAGATCTTTACAAACTTTGTATCATTGGTTAGATAATTTAATTTTTCAAATTTTTAGTCTCTTGTAATTTTTTTAAAGTTTTTCGATTCGATATTAGAGTTTAAAAATTTGAAATGGCCGCCATTTTGAAAAGAAATATAGGAAAATAATTTTGTTCCTGAAAATTAACATTGGTGAGATAATAGTCCATGCCAAATATGAACTTAATGTAATGATCCGCTACTGAAATAAAAATTATGTTGTGTAAAAAAAAATTGCTCCTAAACGAAACAGAAATTGAAAAAAAATTACTGAGTATTTTTTATGTATTTTGATGTGTACAATACATTTTCGTTTAGCCATAGTCACATTTTTTTAGACACCCTGCATATTAATTGGGAAAGACCTAAATCAGTGACAATAATCACAATTTTTGATGACATTCATTTTTTACTTTTTGTGTGGGCCTGCTGTTAAGTCATTCGCACTAATATTTTATGAACAACATAATGCGAAGTGCGATGTTATAAACTGTTATTCTGAAGGGAAAACTATCGATAATATATTTGGATCTTTATTCGAAAATTGCCGCAACAGTTAAAATTATATGGAACATTCAATCTAAATTATAAAATACAGTAGACTAAATTAAACTATATATGTATAGATTTTGTCAAATCGATAGGCGTATATTCACAAAAAACGTCGTTGTATCTAAGAAAAGGGTTTCAACTTTTCATGGCTTTTATTGTTTTTCTTTCATTGTTATTTGTCTTTTTATCTCATCTATGCTCTCCCTAGAAAATTACCAATCGTGTAGGTTTTGTACATTAGGATAATTTCATTTCAATTTGTTTCCGTTTCCATAAATTTTGAATTCGAATAACCCAAATCAATCTTGTTTCGCAACTTTTTACGCACGGAGTCTTGCTCTGTCAAAAAGTCCGAGTTGAGGTAACGAGGGTCGTTCAAGGTCAAGAGGACTGATAGAGTGATAACGTTACAAACCACTCCCCTGATAACCACGCGACGGAGCGCCGGACGGCCGTCAGGTACGAGCGAGTAGAGTGCGGGAAGTCGAGCCGCGCAGTGGTCGCCGGTGGAAACCGCACAAACCCTACAGGATGCCAGGTGAGTGTCTTGCAGGATGTTTTCATGTTAGACGCAGTAGGAGCAGACGCCGTTCACTCGTTTCAAAGATCTTAATCAGAACAACGCAAATCAGTCTAGGAGTTAAAAGGTTGCATTGAGGTTAGGAAGATAAAATATGACAATTCACGAGTAGTAAGGGATTAAACTAAAATGTAAGATTACATAATGCTTGAAAAATAATGTCCGACGCCTACCGATACCGAAAAGACCTTGAGGGTGCTAATGATGTGGTGGTGTTAACCTAATCGTATAGGCCTGCGGTTCAAACATGTTGATCTCAACCTGTTTCTGTCAATGAAACTTGTATTATTGAAGTTATTTTTCATACAAAGGAAATTTTTTCACTTCCCTAAAAGTAATTTAATTCCATCCAACCGAAACTCTTATCTTACCCTGGTTTTAAAACACTAATTTTATGGATGAAAGAAAAAACTTATTTTAATTTGTCGCCTACAACATTGACATGCCTATATGGCAAAAATATTATACCAAATCAATAATAGCGATTCTAGATTCTTCATTATAGTAAAATTGTAGAAGCTATACACAACTCATAAACCTCAAAACTATTACCTTAGAGTCCACTAAATTTAGCAAATAAAGAATTTCTCTTCTTCAGAAATTAAAAAATAAGTTGAAAAAGATTTAACTTCAGATTCCCGCTGATATTAAAGAAGTGCTCACAATTGAAAAACACATATATGGCGTGACCTAGTAGGCCCTACACTTTTTGATGGACATTTTCAAGAAACATAATTTCAAATTATTATCTTACAAGCAATGTACAGTGTTACTGAGATCTCTCACGTCACTTATAATTATAAATTATTAATTTTTGTCGTGCTAGACTAGTTTTTTTTATATTTTTTATTTTTTTTTATAACCAGTAATCTGGCTTCATGGTTGAAACCAAGCCATACATAAAAGATAAAAATAGTATATGAATCAGGACTATAGTGTGAATATTTTAGTAGTTTGGTTTTTTACAATGCGCTAAACCATATTTAATCATAATTTAACTTTTTGCATGTTAAGACATTATAAATGTTTAACTACCAAAATATTAAAATTTCTGTTACTGTAACTCAAAACATTGAAAGAATTACTTCCAAATGTCTCCCATTCATTGTAAAGTTTTATTTAAAACTCTCTTATGATAGTCTTGAATTAATTAGTACTCCTCAGTTACTGGGGATTATTAAATCTTATAATCTGGTAAGATATCGATATAATACGTAGTAAACACAATAGTAATACACTAGGTCTTTTATTTACTCAAACTGTTTCTTACACATTATTACCATTCTTATTTTGATAAAAAGGGCTCGACGAGAAAATGTCTACATGAAAGTTAAAAAAATATAGAACCTCGGCTTTTATCGTTTCTCTTTCAATCTCCTGCCAATTTAGTCAATTAGTCATACGGTCAAGATGGTTCGATGTATCTGTTTGTAGCTCCAAACATTCTCTTTATGTTTGTTTTACATCAGTATGAAGTTACCTATATGAGAAAATCAGTCATTACCTATTCGAGTTGGGTAGGTCGAGGCTATTTTGTAACATCCTAACAAGGCGAATAAAAATTTTATATTATTTTCGAGCTATTGACTTCAACTTCAACAATGGTTTCATCATTAGACATCAGAAGCCAATATGTTCAAAATTATCAAACACCGTTCTTTGGTTTTGGTGCGTTTATGAATTTTGTTTTGGGCTGTGCCCGATTCCGAAAACCAGTTGAGTGATGTAATAGTCTAGTTTTTATATCACCAAATGACTGAATTTAGTCGTGTGAGTTTTTATAACTTCGGGAATAGTCCATAATAATGTTTTGAACAAACTCTTTCGTTCCTCGTTGCTATAGGCCTATCAGTCGTAGATGATATGGGCGTTTTCTATTAATCTTTTTTTACATTTATAGTTATGCCCAAAACAAAATATTCAAATACAAAGAGCTCTACAACATATTTCGCTTACAATTTAAAATCTCTTTTTACCTTTTAAATAATTCACATGGTGTCCTAGCATTTACTTTGCCGACTTTGAAATAATGTCACATTTAAGTTATATCGTGATCTCATTAGAACAGTCTTAATCTTGACGTGCTATCTATTGCGCAAACTTCGACAAAGTTAAAACCACTTGTATAATATGACGATGCTACTTGGCAATCTGGTAGATAAATGTTAATTGTATTTAACTATTGTCCATTCAAATTAGTTTGTCACTACAAATCGTACAATATTTACCACGAAGGAACCATAGGGATGATTCACACAATCGTCATCAAATTGAAACAAATAGACCTACTTAATTGGTTTTCATTTGCAATGGTGTTTGCCCCTCATTTCCCTGCTGCACACAAAAAACGCAGACTTACACCTTTGACGCACGTCCTACAATCCTATACTCTTATACGAGCAATGTTTGCTTGTTTGCTTGCTTGCTTGCTTGCACAATTATCTCAAAAACGGCTCCGACGATTTCCTTCAAATTTTGGAATATGGGGGTTTTGGCCACCAGAAATCGATTGGAGCTGGTCCCATAGCTGGGAAAAATCCGGTTTTCGCGCTAGAGCCCTTCAAAGATCCCATGTTATCCTTATGGAAATTTTTTAACTGAACAAAAATCAGCTGATAACTGTAGATAAAATAAACCAATGTGTTACATCTTTAACCTGTGGTTTTAGGAAAATCATACCAATGTGCAGCAAACCTTCCGCCTGGCGAGTGAGCGGAGCGAACGAGCTTTGTGTGAGAAACGAAAGTAATAATTTTACCGAGCTTAAGCTCGGTCCCCCTGGTACTTATATATTAATTAAACAAATAGGCCTGTGTGATGACATCGAATTCAACAATGATTTTTCACCCTGATTTATATATTGTTCAGTCGCATCGAATTTTAAATTGTGAGAACGATTGGTGCTAGGTTTCTGGAATTGAAGCTTGTTTACTGTAATTGACTCAGGATATACTATAATTAAGTTTTGACACGGTACAATGCTTAGAATCGCGATTTTTCGTTTCTTTTAACTTTTTAGCCTTTTGTTTGAGTGTTTGACGGTAATGCTCACTTTCCCTACTTTGTCTGGTTTTCAAGGGATAACGGTTTTATTGGATTTTGTAATTTGTCTCTGTCATAGACCAGTGTGGTGTGAGGGTTCTAATCTAATAGAGCCACCTGTGGTATCTTAGGATTTTCCCATACAGTTATCAAAGTATAGCCAAGTTACATAAAAATGCCAATCTATGTTCGTTTTTAAAACGAAAACGGTTCAAGCAAATTATATGACAATTTGTATTAGTTATATGATGCTATAAAACACTTTTCTATTGGTCTTTATACTGCATTTAATTTAAATAACTGACTACTATACTTATTTCCAACATATCGTTTTGACAGTAAAAGGATTATAAAAAAGGAGCGCCCCCAACGAGGCCGCAGAAAGATAACGTTCACATTTATTTATCATCTTGTGGCTAAAAAAATTTGAGCCAAACCAAATCTTCTGTTTGAAACAAAAATCCTAATGAAAGAAACCACAAGTTTCTAAATTTACAAGGCATGCTACATTTGTAAAAGTACCTATTGATCAAGAAGTTTTATAATCTATTAAATTAAATTACAATCGCGGGCGAAGCTGTGACGGTATAACGAAACATTTAACATGAACTTGATGATTGGGTTTTACATAAAATGAAATGCATAATTCTGGAACTATTTTTTACTGAGGTTGAGATTAAAATTTTAACACAAAAACAAGCATAAATTGTCTTAACAGTTTAGAACATATGCATTAAAAAATAACTGATTATAAGGTAAAGGAGGGATTAAA
This sequence comes from Neoaliturus tenellus, assembly GCA_030545055.2. Lineage (NCBI taxonomy): Eukaryota > Metazoa > Arthropoda > Insecta > Hemiptera > Cicadellidae > Neoaliturus > Neoaliturus tenellus. The sequence continues at coordinate 68,870,098 of CM061533.1, read as the reverse complement.
ATTATGTTGTTTCCCATGTCTTTAGCCCTAGTGTAGTAAAATTAGTCGCGAAAATGAAATAATTTTTGGAAAGCCAATTTCTTTTGAAATGTGCTCTATGACATCCCCTGAACTTCCTCCGAAAAGTCCCCAGAAATCGCATGTGGCAATCACGCTTAAAAATCAGGGGTTGGCCCATAGGGAGTTACATTAAAATTTAATTACTAAGCATACTAAATTTAAATACATTATAGAAGTTTTATATATATCAAATCAAAGGTCTTGAAATGTAGAGTAGAATGCGGTAAACCCGACCTTAGTAAAACCTGTCGGGAGTAAAATGGCAGTTCAAAATTTGGGATAAAATAATATTATCAAAACTTTGAAATGCAATAACTTCTGACATATTTGACCTTTTGAGGTCTGGTTTTCGGCTATGTGATCTCCTTACTAAGACCTTTAAAATTATGTATAGTATGGCTATGGCCTAAGAAAATTCTTTTTAAACTTCCTCTTTGGGACGTTAATGTAGAGGATGGTTCAATGGATATGATAGGCACATGACAAGCTATCCGCATTTTCAAAGGTAATTGTTAAATCAAACGTTTGCTGCAAACTGCACCTCGAATGGTCAAGTATTTCGAAAATTACTACATTTTTAAGCGTTTAGGTTAAAATTTTATTTTTATTCAAAATTTGACAGGCTGCCGTTTTCGACTCAGGCAACCTTTTAAGATTGGGTTTGCAGCATTGAATTCGTCAACTTAAGAGCTTTAATTTGATGTACGACGAAAGCTATTGGTCGACGAAAGATTTATTTCTGACTCCACGTGGGCCATCCCATCTTTTTTAGGCATGTTGCCCACTGGGGATTTCAGGGGACTTTTCTGAGGGAGGTCAGGGGATGGCATAGAACACATTCCAGCAAAAATTCGCTGTCCAAAATTTTTTTCCATTTTCGAGCCACATTTTGGCTTAATTTTACTACACTAGAGAGGCTGAAGTAGGCCTAGTCGTGGGCCTAACCCTTGGGGCAAAACCACTAATCTATCAAATACAATAACAGGACAAGCCTCGTCCCCGCTCCTCCATCAGTATTTTGATTAATTTGTTTTCACTCTAACAGCAGGCATCTGCTGATCTATCCTTATTTTGGTCTTTAGCCATGTAGCAAATAAAATAACTTAACTCTGGTATGACCTAGCTTCCAAAGAATATTATGAAAAATTACAATCGTCTTAGAAACGGAGAGACATCTGAAACTACTGATTTGATACTGATTAGCAGTCTACTATTCAAATGGTATTGTAGTGTGAATTGACTATTTTGTTATTTTTGCTCCTGCAGGAAAACAACAGGCTTGCTTTCTCCTACAATATAACAGATAATTACCTTCGAGTTGTTTTCCCTATTATATCCGTTTTAAATGCCGGGTTTACTAATTCGATTTTCGCTTTCTCTCCTTTACAGTCTTCTTGTTACTGTACTTGTTTCTTTGGTCGAAGTTTACAGTCTGACGTTTTATTTCTTCGTATTAAAATATTTTTGTGGCGAGTACAGTATATGTAGAATTGTAGAAATCATTTTTAAGTTCGTGTAGCCAGTTTAAAATAAATAACCTATGTCGATGATAACATCATATTTTATAATTAGTATTTTATCGTTCCTTTGTGTGTTCATTGTTGATTTTCCATATCGATCATCAAATTAACAGTTTAATTTTTACTGTATAAATGTATAAAACACAAACAAATTAGCAACAAGAAATTTTTATTTTATTTATTATTTTAATTCATTTTCATTTTACTCAGACCGCATATAGTATGACATATGTACTTCGAGAAATAGTTACTTTAGTTAAAGATTGTATCTGACTGTAACAGGAAAAAAATTACTTAACCCTTCTAAAGCCGGTTAAGTAATAAATACGACATTCATGTATATGTAATATAGCCATTCAGGGTTGGGCAAACAACTGGAATATAGATTGATTTATTTATTTACAATTTAATTGTTTGCAACAGAGTATGAACTCCAATTACAGTAAACAACGTTACTAAAGGTACATAAAAAGTACACAACTTCCTCATACTGCATCATTTTGTTACAAATCCAGCTCAAAAATTTTGGGTTACAGAAGATCATGTTGCTGATAACTCCTAAGCCCCCTACAGACGATCAGTTTTAACTGTCAGTTCTTAACTGTCAGTTTGAACTGACATTTAAAACTGTCAGTAACTTTCTCTATACAATTTGATGAACAAAATTCCATGTGTGTATTTAGTGTGGTTATCCACATAAAAATGACGATTTCACTGATGTTTATGTCAGACGTTATTGCATTTTTATTAGTGAATATGATTTTATCAAAGGGGTAAGACAACAATTAATATAGGTGATCCAATGGATATCCATGTTGCTGTTGAGTGTAAATTTATCCAGAACGAGTTTTCAATTTAAAAGTTTACAGTTCCACAAACGCGGCTTTTTAAATACAGTATCCAAAAAAATCGCAGCCAATGCTAGAGTTAAAAATATATCCTCGCCATTTCCCATCAAATATCCACCTGTCACTAGAAGCGAGTGTCAGAGAAAAAGATCAACCAGGAAATGTTTGAGTTAAAACATCACACTTGTAGAAACATGCATTCTTTTCGAAGCTCATTCTCAATGTTGGTGATGGTGAGTTGATTATTTTGATTGAGAAATTGTTGTGTACATTTTCTTTACCGTTTGTGTCGACTGACTTCAGGTTGAGGTGTTCCTATACTTCTCTGAAGGTGGGATCATATTTCGCATCCCGAAACGTGAACTAAGATTTACCATCAGCAATAGAAATGCTCCTGATAAATTTTATAAGATAAATAAAAATAAATCTATATTCTACATTGCTCACTGTCTAAGGAAACAAGCGTTTCCATATTTTACCAATTTCTACCATAGTTAAACTACAATTACATGTTGCAGATAATTAAAATATCCCCTGAGACGACTTCATCTCTCAGTTATGTTAATCACACTTGGCTAATTAACAGCGATTATAGCATTAAGTGGTCATCGTGAGCGAATGAGCATACGCCACTTTCTCGGGGGCTCTAGTCACTTTCGCCCTAATTAGCGGTGTTAATGTTAATGCTGTGGCACGCAGCGTGGCATGGGCAGCAGGTAGCGTGGCAAGCTTCTATCAGGCATCAGCGATCAGCGTGGAGTAGCATGAAGTCATCTGAACGACAAGGGAACGCACGTTCGGCAGCTAACGCTTTTTTGCGTCTGCTCACTTTCATACTCCCCTAGGCCTATTGTCGGGAGATGACTTGTTGGCCACTGAGGGGGTTGGGGGCAAGGGGAAATTTACATCCGAGGCCAGATACAAATTCGCCAGTGGTTTGAGGGTCGACGAAAAGATACAAATTCGCCAGGTCCCAAACAGGTAGAAAATCGGGGCCGTCAAAACATTCAAATTCGCCAGTTCTAGGAACTAATGCTCAGCCCCTCGGGGAACCCAGGTATGTGGCCGGTCGGGCTCATCCCCTTCATTGCCCAAGCTGGCTGTTGTTTTCGTTCGTCTAGAGGCGAAACTACTGAACGTATCGTTGCAATTTTGGTGTCAATACTGATTACCCATGGCCCTCCGAATCTATTGATTCTCGTGAGATATTCTGAACACTCTTACTCTAATTTACATCTCACTTGTGGCTTAAACTCTTTCATAATACAACCATTTCATTTCATAAACTACTATTAAATTAATTAACTCGTAGGTGATGCTTGAGTAATAATAGCTTACAACATTCCTATGGCAACAACTACTTACGCACTAAACTTCATTTAAACATAACATCATATAATTAATTACAATTATGAACTAGATTTAAAATTTTCTTAAAATTATTTTGTCTAAGATTATTTTTGTAGATTATATGTTGGGGCGATGGTTTCCGTGCGATCTGCTGAAATCCCGTTGATACTTCTCAAGGTGACGTTTGCTTGGCCGATTTACTATACCGCTTACATATTGCCAGAAAGTATTTAATTTGTTTCACAAACACAATCTTACAATATGCAATGCGGATTTTATTTATTTTAAAAGTGATGTGAAAAAATATTACATTTATAATAATTCAAAATGGGTGGAAGTGATGAAGGGGTAAAGGGGTGAAGGGCGCGCCGCACGCCGCATGCCGCGCGCTGGCCGAGGGGCTGCGGGGGATTCCTGGAACTGGCGAATTTGAATGTTTTGACGTTGACGGCCCCGTTTTTCTGCGTAATCGGGACCTGGCGAATTTGTATCTTTTCGTCGACCCTCCAACCACTGGCGAATTTGTATCCAGCCACATCCGAAACCTACCGGTCATTTGGTTAACTAAGGAATAAAAACAAACTTAGATTGTACTATTGTACATGAAAACATTTTGCTAAAAAAGTAAACAATTATCTTTGTTGACAAACAGCTAGACTAATTCAATGTAGAGAAGGCAGCTGACTGCAAAATAAAAGAAAACATCGTAGGCATGCTGTATGTTTTTGGTTTTGTTGATAGCTTTAACACATGGTGGAATAAAAAAAAAACAAAAACAAAAAGCAAATTGTTTTGGCCAATGGCGTGCTTCAGCTTCCCCCTCACCCCGCAACCCCCTCACTGGCCAACAAGTCATCTCCGCACAATACTACTGATTGTTATTAATTATAATTCATTGTAACGTATTTGATAATAAATACAAAAAAGCCGCTAGCCTAATTATAACGACGTTAGTATATTGTAATAAGTAGGCCTAAGTGTGGTAGAAATAGTTGTGATGTATTGTAAAAACCTACGTCAATAGTAACTTGTACCAAATCATTAAAAAGTTACTAATCGTGAATGACGGTAACTTTTTTATTTATAGGTCCGAAGAAAACTCTAAGCCAAGAAGTTTAGATTATGAATTGATTTTAAATTTTTACTTCAAACATTTTTTGTAAGGTGAACTATTTTCTCAGAATAAGTTTTTAAACCTATGCAATTGGCGTGTTAGTCGATTTCTGAGAATTGCTCTTTATTTCCGTTGTCCACAATTTTAAAGTTTTAGAAACCCCATAAAAAACTAATTTCTACCATAGTTAAACTACAATTACATTATACATAATAAAAATATTCTCTGTGATGGCTTTATCGTTCAGTTAAGTTAATCACACTAGGCTAATGAAACTCTAACTTGGAGTATTTTTACCTTTTAAAATTATTAATAACAACTAGCCCACTTTCTTTAAAATAAACACTGCTAGGGGTGTTCGAATAGTGATTAAGGTTCGAATCGAATCTTTTACTATTCCAAAAATAGAATAATTTCGAATCGAATATACGTCGCAATTTGTTTTTCACTTTTGTGATACCAATTTATAAATTTTACATTGTTTCTATAGTAGGCTACACTTTAATTGCACATAAACAAATACCAATAGCCATATGTCGATTTAATAGTTGCTTGTTGTCCGTTATCATTTCCAAGAACATCATCTGTAAGTGAACAGTAGGCCCGCGACATCGAAGAAAGCTGAAACATGTCCTACAATTAGCAATGCTGCGTCTGTGATTATTTATGGGAGCTGCGAGCATCTATGCTGGGAATCAGGCCAGTTTATATTATCATCAGTAGAGGAACACTTTCGATGGAAAGTACTTTCTTCCCGAGGGTCCCATGCCCATCGAATCGTTTTCTGTCATTGAACACGATAGTGTTGCACTGGTTGCAGTCCTTTGACGACGATGATGCTTCTCGGTAGCTTATCGATCGGGGATTCCAATTATCTACGGGTCTACTGGGAATCAGGTACAGTGAGTAATAATTTATCCCATCATGTTGTCAATGTCATATTTTGTAACCTACAAAAATTATAGATAATCGAAGTGTATGGAACATCTTGCGGTCTGTAGGCCTACGTCGTCCTCTTTATCGCGGCCGCCTGCCAGGTAGATGACTCACACACTGGGGCGTCTAGTAGGACAATATACTATTTTCATAAAATTACATTATTGACCTACATTAATTGTATTTGCAATCTTCGCTTGGTTTAAAAGATGATGACACCAAACACGACGTAATTATGATATGATAACATTTACGAAAAATAACTTGCATGAAAACAAAACCTAAAATCTTATCAAACAAATAGGTCGTTTCTATAATTTTTCTGAGAGTTCAAGTTTCGCTTTTTTGTTAATTAAAATCATAAATCTTGAAATTAGGTATTAATTTATTTGGGACGTTCTTTAGTCTCATATTGGCGCTGAATTGCACAACTGCAAGCAGCCATCAAGAGTGTCGGGTTCGGGCTTGAATGTTGGGTTGAGGGGCGTGCATCAACTGCGCGAATTGTCCTGAGCCAGGTAGCTAGGGATGCATCAACTGCGCGAAACGCTCCAAAAGGGACGATCATAGACGTGCATTAACTGCGCGAAGTGGTGGGTCTATTTCAGTATCATGTTATAAGACAACATAGGGTTTTAATATTTGCAAATTAGACAATTTTACATTAGATTAAAATGAAACAAAAAACGAAAATATGGTTATTGCTTTTTCTTTTTCTTGACTTATTTCCCGTTGAAAAACTCAGTAGGCCGCTTGTCAATACCAACTGCCTTCTTCTTGAGGCTATGGATAGGTGTAGGGGATGGCTATGGCTATTTGTTGATGGGAAATCTTTTCACCTGATGAAACGGAGTAGTTTCATGGTTATGTTCATTTCCATTACGGATGGATAATTTTTTAAATATAGTTTACGTATATGGACGATATATTATAATACTCTGACGATTTTAAAACTCTTTGGAACCTGTATCCGGCCTTAACTTTTAAATTTTATACTCTTTCACTGATAAATTTCTCCGTGAAAAATATACAACATGATACAACCAAAACCATTTAACTATTTTTAATAACCTACTTAAAAAATAAGTGAGCCTACTTTTACAAAGTAAACAACACAATATTTACAGTTGCACGCACTTTTAAAAAACACATAGGTTATTTAAGAAAAATCGAAGGCAACGTGGGTGATGTTGTATCTTTAAAAACTACACCGTAACGGACCGAAATAACCATTGGAGTTAAGAAAATCACTTAAATATTTACGAATACTGGCGCCAAAGCCAAGAGTTTGACCACACTTTGTGATATGCTTGGTTGGGATGAACTTGTAAACTAGGAGATTTCTTTTCCGCCGCCAACTACCGCATACCTGGCTCGGGATTCGCGCAGTTGATGCACATTTTTCGGCGCACCGAAACTGCGATCCTAGTTTTAATCCTCAAAAGGGTTCGCTAATCCAACAACCGAAACTGCGATCCTGGCACAGCGGCCCATCAGCAGGTAGATGAGGGTCCAGCAAGGATTCCAGTGTCCGGTGTAGGCTAATGGCTCTAGAATGTTTCGCCATCCGACGTGTCGCTCAAGACACTTTTCAACTAATGCCAATGAACTGGGTCTTCCAAGTTGTACTAAACTCGCACATACCACCCCCTTAAGAGTCATCTTCAACCTTGGGCCAGTAGCCCATTGTTGCGCAGTCAGAAATGTTAACTATAAGGCTTTTAATGCAAAACATGGTATTTGATTCCCCTGTTTCGGACGCCGTTTTTCAACCGAATTTCTTTAAACTTGGTAAGTGTTTAGTTGAATAGTTATATTAGGTTCCTTATACCTCAAAATTTTGAAAATTTTACTAAATTTTGAAATATTACTAAAGAAAATCGAGTTACCGGTACTTTACAACGTCACAGAGAGTAATATTTGTTAAATTTTCAAAATTTCCATGTATGAGGGACCTAATATTACTATTCAACTAAACACTTAACAAGTTTAAATAAAATCGGTTGAAAAACGATGTCCGAAACAGGGAAATCAAATACCGTGCCATGTTTTGCATTAAAAGCCGTATAGTTAAAATTGCCGACTGCGCAACTATGGGCTACCGGCCCAGGGGTGAAGATGACTCTTAACCTGGACCAATAAATGAAGACTTTAAGGGTGTATATTCCTTCTTTATTTTCCCCCACAAATATATCCGTCATTCTTAGTTTGAGAGCAAGAGCAGCAGTATCGTCTTACGTACAGTATCGTCAGTATCGTCCCGGGGGCGGCCTCCGTGCCAGGATCGCAGTTTCGGCGTCTGCCTGGGGTCACCCTTGGGGTAAGGATTGCAGTTTCGGTGCGCCCACATTTTTGGGGGACCCTTTTCGGTTTTCGCGCAGTTGATGCAAATCGAAGAAATTTTTCGCGCAGTTGATGTGCGACCGGGTTGAGGGTTGGGTTTGAGTGTGCGTGCGTATGAGTGGAGGTTGCACTAATCCAAGGTAAGGAAGGTGCCGTGGTCGTGGTAGACCGGAAGGACTTTTGCCGTGGGCCCGCCACCGCTATACGCGTAGAGTGCGTTCAATTAGAATTTTTTCAATCTTAAAAATCAAGATTCATTGAAAACCAATTTTTTAAAGTTATGAATAATGACTTCTTTTATGACATGTATGTGCTTGAAACAATAATGGTCATTAAACCAACTGAGAATGTGTTATCTAAATTATGAGATATCTACACATACAACACAAGAAATAGAAACAAATTTGCTACTCAATCACTATCAATGAGTTTTTTCAAGAAAATGCCTAGAAGTGCTGGTATTAGAATTATTTCTAAATTACTACCAGAAATTTAGATCATAATGAATGTAAAGTCATTTAAAATTAAGTTAAAACAATATCTGATACTAAAGGCACCATACTCATTTGAAAAGATTTTGAGTCAGTGAATCAATCTCATAATTTTTCACTTAAAATGTTTTTCTTTGCCTTTTTGTACCTGTTCTAGTTATGTTTTTTTTATTTTATTTTTTATTTGATTATATGAATTATGTCTTAATGCAATACTGTACCACTTTTTGTCAGTTTTGAAATACTTGTACAAATCATGAATAAAGAGGTTTTGATCTGATTTGACTTAAGGAATTTGTGTGGAAGCAATAGTATTAGTCTGTTAGTGTTATATTGTAGCCTACTCCTCTTGTCAAGAAATATCTATGTTAATATTGCAACATTTTGTTTCAGGCGAAGTCGTGTACGACTCCATAATTCAAAACAAGAGTAAAATCAAATCCTACTGGGAGCAGTTGATGCTGGCTGCAGAACTGGCTAGTCACCCGGCACCCGTCAAGACTTCCACGTTCCAACATCACTACAGCAGCAGCAGCAACAACAACAACAACAACAATACGGGTCACAACAACGCTGGGCCGCAGCATCACAACAATAGTCACGTGACGGGGCCCCAGCACCCGGCACATGCCCCCGCGCACGCCGCTAGTCCTGACCTGTCAGACGCCGAGTACTACGATGCCCTGTCCCAAGTCCCGCCTCAGGTACAGTCAGAGAAAATTAAAGTTGGACAGTTAATTCTTTTTGAAAGGTTTTATACGACATCTTCACCTCCCTCATAAAAGTTCCCTGAAATCCATTTTAAAAGCCCAAAAGTGGAAGAGGCCCACTAGGAGTTAAAATAAATTTCATGTATATCATTAAAATAGGGTTATTCAACACAGTGTTTATCAAATTATAGGTCTTAAGAGTCATCTTCACCCTTCACCCCTGAGCCAGTAGCCCATTGTTGCGCAGTCGGCAAAGTTAACCATACGGCTTTCATGCTAAAACATGGTATTTGATTCCCCTGTTTCAGACGCCGTTTTTCAACCGATTTTCTTAGACTTGGTAAGTGTTTAGTTGAATAGTTATATTAGGTCTCTCATGCCTCGAAATTTTGAAAATTAACAAATATTACTCTCTGTGACGTCGAAAGTAACTCTATTTTCCTTATAATATTTCAAAATTTAGTAAAATTTTCAAAATTTCCAGGTATGAGGGGCCTAATATAACTATTCAACTAAACACTTACCAAGTTTAATGAAAATGGGCTGAAAAACGGCGTCCGAAACAGGGGAATCAAATGCCTCGTTTTGCATTAAAAGCCGTATGATTAACATTGCCGACTGCGCAACAATGGGCTACTGGCCCAGGGGTGAAGATGACTCTTAATTAATCAAATCAAATGCTGGCCCCATCTCAAAAGGTTAGGTGGAATGACAGAGTTTCAACAATTTTATTAAAATATATTATCAAAACTAATATGGGATGGATTCCAAAATATTTTACCTTATGAGGTCTAAATGTTGGTTTCATATTTTCCTTAAAGAGTTCCTTAAAGAGTATTTTCCTTAAATCTTTGAAATTGTGAATAGGTACCACGACTTCAGACTAAGAAAATTTATACGACGCTGAAATAAGCTGATAATTTTACTTTCTCCCTCTATACCATAGTATATGGAGAAAGTATTGTTTTCGTCAAAATTTTCGAATTTGAGTTGTCGGTGGATTTATCCATTTTGGGGCCCCCTGAGTCCAAAAAAGTGGTTTTTAGAGTGATGTCTGTGTGTATGTGTGTGTGTGTGTGTGTGTCCGTGTGTCCGTGTGTCTGGATGTAAACAGAGCTAGAGAATGCCCCAATGGTCCGATTTTGGTGAAATTTGGTATGTAGGTCCAAACTCACAATAATTCCAGGCGTTTTTTTTCATTTTTTTGAATTTTTGATTTTTAAAGGTATTTTACCCCCAAAAACCCTCAAAAATCGTCAAAAATCAAAATTTCTCAAAAACGGCTCTAACGATTTTGATTAAAATTTTGTGGTTAATTAAGCTTAAAATGGTGAACAAAATGACACCACCCGCATCTCCGAGAAAATTCGCGTTCAAAAGTTATAGAGTAAAAAGTGTTTCAAAAATCAAAATTTTTTGGATTTTCAAAATAGCTGTTACCTTGAAATAAATTTTACTTATCACCATTAAATCAAGCTCAAAAAACTAAATAATCAAGAATTTTAAATTATTGCTCTACGTCAAGTGGTTGCGGAGAAAATTCAATTTTCGTTTAGCGGTTTTATGCAGTACGTTGTTAAAAGTCACAGACTCGCGTAGGGTCAAACTCGCGGTGCTCAGCTGGTAGCTATCCGACTGAGTCATCAAGACATTAATGTTTGAAGCTTTTAACACCTTTTTTATATTGTTGGGAGAAAGTATGTGTCAGTTAACTGATACCATTTATTTACTTTGCAATAAGATTCAATAATAAGATTCAATAAGATTTTATTGGTGCCATTACATATTTACAGTAATAGGCATAAGTCAGAACATTATATTACAGGTTTTATGAACAAGTCATAAACATCACAAAATCAGTCCACCAGAGAAACCATAGGTCAAATATTCATCAACACTATAAAATGTACATTGTTTCAGCCACTTTGAGACAGTTTTCTTAAGTTTATTTTTATTCAACTGCCTAATAGAATAAGGCAACTTATTGAAGAGTTTTAACTGTATTTAGTAATGACTTTTTAGCGGTTTAGTTAATCTAACATAAGGAGTGATAAGATTTTGTTATGACTATGATTATTACATTGTTTTTCAAAGTTGGCGACATTATCTTTGACATAGAGTAAATTACTTAAAATATACATTGAAGGTAAAGTTAAAATCTCATGATTATAAAAACTGGGCTTACAAGACTGTCTAGGAGACAAGCATCAATAATCCTTAATGCTTTCTTTTACAAAACAAATATTTTATTACTTTGGGAGGCATTACCCCAAAGCATGACTTGTTAATAATATCTGTAAATCTGCTGCATAAAAATATCTGTGAGCATGCTGTAAATAAGAAGTTGGAAAATGATAATTTTTTTGTAAACTGTCAAAGAAAATGGCTAACTTTTGCACAAAATGAAGATAATAATTTTCATCTCTAGAGTCCAGATCCGACAGAGAAAGACGGAGAGAAGGTGAACGAGACGGTGGTGGAGCGAGACATCCGGCTGCAGCAGCAGCGCGAGTTAGCGCTCATGATTGAGAGGCAGAGGGCCATCAAGAGCGCCAAGGAGAAGGCGAGGATGCGGGAGAAGGAGGAGGAAGCGTACCTCAGCATCCCCACCACGGACGAGGGGAACTTCTCCGAGTATGGGAGCGAGGACAAGGAGGATCACAGCCCCGACGACAGGTAGACACATCACACCACCAGGCCCGGATTAACACTTTTTGAAGCCCTAGGCCAAAGATCACAATTACGACCCCCACCCAAAAAAAAGCCGATCTATGGGCGTATTATAATTCCAATTAACTTACTTTGGCTTTTGTATAACACCACAGAACTATTTAACAAACGTGAGGATCAGCATTTTCGTCACTTTTAATCTGTGAACGTATTACATCATTTAATGTACCATGTTACCACCATATTAATTTTAGGTCTGAAATAAAATATTATATAATTGGAATACAGAAATAAATTTAAATACAGGGCAAAGGAACAAGATTGAGGCAAAGAAGCCCTGTTTCGGTTAATTAGGAGAATGTTTACCGCTGATTGCAGGTGCTATTTACGCGTATTAAGGGCGCTTGTTACAGTCAATCAGAGGCACTCTTTACAGTCCATCAGGGGCGCCCTTTACCACCGGTCGGGGGCGCGATTTAACTCTGATCAAGGGTGCTATCTACCGTAGACTGGCGAGGTCCCATTATGTCGATTCCCATTGTTCCTACAAACGCAAAATCGTCCCATTATACCTACACATGAAATCGTCTCATTATGTCGACAAAGTGGCGGGAAAATGAAAAGTTCAAATCGACACCAACATCGAATCGTCCCATTATGCCGACGTTGTCGACGTAATGGGACGATTTCATGTGTAGGAATAATGGGAAGGAATCGGCATAATGGGACTCCACGGGCCTGCACACCACCACACCAAATCTAATAAAAGCGTTGTTGTCCATTTCATGCACAGGTGTACAACAAATAGTGTCAATATTGGGTAAAGCTTACCCTACAATACAGGTTACACCTTTAACTGTCAAAAGAAACTTACCAAGTAAAGAAATATATCATACATTTTCATTATAAGTTAAATTACAGAATTCTTCCATAGAAGAATTTAGTTTTTTAGTTTATATTAAACTTTTTTATTTCCTCAATATTTAATTTATTTTGGCACAAGTTTCAAAAACTTTATCCCAGCCTAGGAGATTTTTATTGGTGAAGAATTATAATTTTAGGCCAGGGACCAACTTTTCATGCTTTTATCTGAAGTTATGATAATGATTGTCACAGTTGCTTTTAAATTGGCGAGACATAAACATAACAAATGTTGTTTTCTTCCAGGATTTGGCTGTCTCAGAATGATTAATCACGGTTATAAATGTTATAAACTGTCATGAAGATCTTTCAGAGAGTTTACAGGGGAGATTTGGAGTGTTGTAGTGCTATGTCAGGAATTTATCTCCTAAAAGACAATATCAAACTTGCCCCATTAACCTCAAAACCTTGAACAAAATCTATGTTGGAAAAGAATGTAAAATTTAATTTACTGTTACAAACACAGCTTATTGTGTATCAACCAGCCTTCAACTGTAATGCCCTGCCTTCTTAATTAACTATTTTTTGCTTACTACGACCACATACATGAGAGCCAACTTTAATGTACTAAACGCCGTGGTATTTACTGAAAAATAGGAAAATTACCAAATTCTATGGAAAATTTGTTTAGTTTGCAGGTGTGCAGGGGCGGGAATGTTTAAAGCTTTATTAAATTCATTTTAACATAAATTCTTTTGACTTTGCAATTTACTTTTACAGCTGTCAGGAATAGTGTTGGTATTCATCCAAAAAATTCTTAGTTAAGTTTCTATACATAAAAATAAATATGTTAATGCTGCAGAGCTAAAGAAGAGAGTAAATAATGCAGTTTAAATTCTGTAAAAAGATCTTGTTTCTAATTTGTTTGTTGTTACTGGGTTATCAATTTAGTAAATTTTTGTTTATTCGTTACAGTTAATTAAAAAATATATAAAAATGTTATGATCAAATATTATTGATTCCCTCTAGTTACTTTTATGGATTAGATAACGTTATCACCTCTCCACTTATCTCTCTTGCAAAATCTAAGCAACTGTTCTGTTCACCTGGCCTGCTAATTTGTATTCTTGATTTACTGAACTTTTTGAATGCCTTTTGAGTGCTCGAACTGTCTGACTGTGTAAGTAACCGATTATCTAAATCATGCCTTGTAATATTAACACTGAATTTTCTAAAGTTTAGCCTTGCCTTTTAATATGTCAGTGTAAATTGAATACTATATGTATTTTTTTCATTATGTGATTTCTATTAAAAGCATAAAATATTAAAACAAATTAAAACAAAATTTTTCCGAAATTTTCATTGTTATTCTCTTATCATTCAAAGAGACCTAACCTGACCTTAGTATTTGACTCATGACATTTTTCTTTGACCTACCCCCAGTCTTAAGGACAGTGGCAGTGAAGAGGATAAGTGTAAATGTAAGTGTAAGAGACATTTACAGTTTTTAAATTTTGCATGTCTTTCAACAGTTATTGTGTTTTGATAGCTCTTTTTTTATTGGAAACTTTTAAAAGTCAAATATAAGAGCTAAATACCAATTTTTAAGAACCTCGAGAATGGCAGACCCTCCAATTTGCCTCAGTGATAAACTTATCAGTAGTTATAGCTGTTAAGCAAGAAACTTGTTGGAGCTTCATGTTGTAAACATTTATTATATCCATTTTAGAGCAATTGACCTTCAAAACTTTGCAAATCTAATCTTTGATATCTCTAAATCTGTTAATGCTAAACAGATTGTTCATGCTAAGAAATTACATTACAACTGTCAAGCAATTGTAATTTTAAATAGTGATGCCTGGTCTGTACTTAGCATCAAACCCAGCCCCAATCTACCCATAAGAAGCCTTGGAATGACGCCACAGCACAATCCAGTCAGTCTCTTTCTTTCTAACCAAAAACAAGCTGTTCGGATGGGACGTTTTGGCTGCTGCCCCACTCATACTTGTCGGGCTGTTTAAATTCCGTTTGTACAGCAGAGGTGTGTGAGAATCAACGTTAGGTAGAATAACTAGTAGAACCTACCTACTAGTTCTGCAACCTGTAGAATATATCTTCAGGTTGCGGAGATTGGTAGCTGTGCTATGTACAATAATTCCAAATAAATTGGCCTCCTTATGATCTCTGTAAAAATTAAACATATAAATTTTTATCATCCATTTTTTGAGGAAAACATTCAAGAGGCATACAATGTCTGTTTCCTGTTCTCGTCAAGTTTTTCATTGATTTTGGCAAGCCACCAACAGCTGGTAGCAAGCAGTTTGGTCTCTTTTCTCATTATTGTGGACATTAATGCATCCTTTCTTAAATAAACTGCGATGAAGCGATGAAGAGCAGTTCCTGAACTGATATAACGCTTATTATCTGTTCTCCATAAACTGGAAAGCAAACAATTACTGTTGAGAGTTCACAGATTCCATATTTTTCCCAAATAAATTATTTGACAGGTATTAGCATCTTGTCAATAGCTTCTGTAGATCCAGGGCATCTTAAACTTTTGGTGGTTGATTTTTAATTAATGCTCACATTACAATTTTAATAACCTCTTCGACTTAGATTCTGAATGAGTCTGTACAACCTAAGCTGGTTGTAACACACCTCTCTACCCCAACCCCTTTCTTTTCCAGATATAAATAAACTTACATTCTGACTAGCTATCACACATTCTTCGACCAAGCTACTTCAGAGATAGAGGTAATAAATTAGGCGGGGAATTTTTATTGCCGGTAACCAGAAAGTTACCACATGGTAAAACTAAAAAATTACAATATTTAGGTTAGGTTAGTTCAGATGATCAATTACCTGCCAGAAGGATTGCAAAACCTGACTCAAAGGTAACTGTACC